>JAKRZM010000772.1:144684-246123 GCA_036379175.1 Heliconius cydno galanthus | reverse complement strand
ACACGAAATACAGGTATGGATAAAAATCGTGAAATGAAAAAAAAATCCTACGTCCAAACCGTTGAGGTACCTTGATTATTTTTTTTAATTCTGGGTTTGAAATATTTTACCCTATATGCAGTTTCAGTAAAAGAAGCGCTGCCTCTTCCACCCTGTATATTTCATCTACATATCTACTGTGTATTCCAACACAAAATGTGGATAATGCGTTGTATTTTAACACTTACTTGCCACCTAGCTCTGTGATTGGCTAAATAGGACTTGAGGTTCTCCCTAGCTTGCTTCATGTGACCGGCTCTGGCTCCTCCCGGAGGTCCTTCTAAGATCCATTGATGATTTAGCGCGACTGTAGCGTTCATCCTTTTCCCAGGTTGTAGCACTAAAAGCCGATCAATAAAATCCTTGGCCAAATCCGATATTTCTTTGAAAGCTGATTCATGGTAGTCGTAATTAGCCATCGTGATGTTTGCAGATCGCTCCGGCCAACTGTCCCCGCTGAAGGGCATGACGCCAGATAATCTGTAATGGAGATAATATATAAATACCTTTTTAAATAATTATTGATTTGTTATTCTGTTCTGTGATTCCCTCTTAATAGGAAAAAAGGAACCTAACATAGGACCACTTCATCACTATTTTTTTTTGTCTGTCAAAAGCAAAACCATTTCAAGACCATAAAAAAAAAATATTACATATATTACGTCTCTTGTCTCACGATATTTTAGAACACAGACAAAAATAAGCTTCTAAGTCAACGCAATCGAAAGACACGATACATTTTTGCTGCATTTTGTATAAAATTGTCGACGTAATCAAAACCTATAGAGTACTTCCCGCAGACCTATAGTTATGATGTTTTATGCGAAATGAGAACCTAAAATACCTACAAAATTAAATAAAGAAAAAATTCTAAAAAGGAAAATTAATTGGATACACAGACATACTATGGGTCGATTATTATCTTTGTGTTTTTTTACGGTAGCCAGAGAGGACGGAGTGCCAAATGCTATGGTCTCCTGTACCTCTCACCATTACGTTCATTGTCATTACTTTCTTAATTAATCATTACAATCTATGAATATGAACCTACAATACTTACAACACATAAGTCACGACTCCCAAACTCCACATGTCACATGCCAGTGTGAGTCGCTCAAAGTTTAATACTTCAGGAGCAATATAGTCCCTCGTGCCGTATATAGCTCTCGTCACGTGACCTTCCTCTAGAACTCTGGCGAGGCCAAAATCTATAATCTTAACTAGTGTAGAATTTGGACTTAGGCAAATTATATTTTCTGGTTTTAAGTCTAAGTGCGCTATCTTTTGTTTGTGTAAGTAAAGTAATGCTTCGCAGATTTGGCGAACGTAAGGTACTACGTCCACTTCTTTGATGTGCTCGTCTTCTACTATCCTGTCGAATAGTTCGCCACCCCATAAACTAAAACAATTCAAATATGATTAATAATTTCATAATTTTATTTGTTTTTGTTCATATTTCGCTCAATTCTCAATCAAGAAATTCTGCTCAACGGGACTAGATTTTTATTTAATATAAAAATACTTACTAATCCATAATTAAAATAAAAGAATCTCTCGATGAAAACGTATGGTAGAGTTGTACTACTTTTGGATGACAAAGTTTCCTCATCATTTCATATTCTCTTACAGCGGTATCTCTTTTCTTCTGCGTTCTGGTTTTTAATATTTTTGCAGCATAGAACTGTTCCTTATTGTCCTGGACGAGAACAACGCTTCCGAATGCTCCGCATCCGATTACATCTCCAGTTTTAGTGAACATATCTTCGAATTCTTCCATTGGTTTTAAGTCACACACATCGTTTGACATAACCGCTTGATTGTTTACGTAAGGTGCTAAAATTGAAATTGTAACGTAATATTTTGTCACTACACACTTGTTCACAAATATGATAAATGTAATAAGTAAAAAATTAACACTTCCCATTCTTTGATCAAATTCAACGTTATATTTATTAAATAGATTTTTGAAAGCACTTTTGTATCGTCACTAATGAATCCTTTTTGGAATAAAAAATAAAATTATCTAATAACTACATAAAAATTGACTTACAAATACAAACTGTTGATTCGTCACAGCTGTTCGGACCCTCGACAGTAGAAATACGGAACCTCATAATCTGGTCTATTGGCGGATCCTTGATTTCAAACATTGGCAGACTGACTATACCGGCTTGTACAAAACAGTCACTCGTTTTACCAAACTCTATAATGTGCCAGTTCTTTTTCACGTTAGTGCCAATGACTTGGTTGTCGTACCTGAAAATGATTTTTAACATACTTAATATATCAAAAAAAATCCTGAAATGCAAGACGTATTTTAACTATTAAAAAAAATACTTTTTACTACTTTTTATTTTCTTAATAAATTGGAAGAGACGAGAGAGAGAGAAGAGGATAGTCAAGGAGACACGAGTTTTGAAATTAAAGTTTTTTAATAAGTATTTGTTGCTTTAATATTTCATGTTATATTCATTGCCAACTGTATTAACCAGTAAACTAGCAACGATATCATTAAATAACGATATTTTTAAAGGTTCTTTAATTCCAAGAAAATATTTAATAACAAGGCACCTTAAACTTTAGAAAATGTTACTTTTGTACCCGGTTTCATTTAAGAGTAGAAAACTACACCAACCTCGACTCGATGTCTATGTCATTAATGATATGTTATTTATCATTAATAGAGGCCGTCGTGGCGCAGGGCACAAGAGTGTGACTGTAATGCAACGGTTGCGGGCTCGATCCCCACTCGAGGAAGTGAAATATTTATTTACGTTTATATTTCCATTTCTTCGCTCTGGTGTCGAGGTAAAGCGCGGCGTTGAGTTCTGCCACTGAACACGCAATACCTCCAAAATTCGGCAGAAAGTGGGGAACGGAGTGTCTTAACACTAGGTTCCCTCTGCCTACCCTGCTGTATGCGGGATACAACGCGAAGCTGAAGCAAGAAGAAGTAAGAAGATATGTTATATTTTTTTTTTACTTTGTCATATAGCGAAATAAGGATTGACGCTTACAATCTGAAATCTGATATTTATTAATGAATATACGAAAAATATTAACATTATTATTACATTACCATTGTATCACAACAAGTTTAGACGAATCAATTGATGATTTCATGTAAGATGATTTTTCGTAAATCACCAAATGACTTGCGAGCACGTCGTTTCCATCGTTATCAATGCCTAAATAAAAATGTTCTTCGTCTAACCTGGAACAAACAACAGCAGTTACAGTACAGTAATAAATGTTATACAGGGTGGAATTGTCAGCGCCACTTTAAATGAAACCACAGTTTTAACTACTCTATAAAAGCCTAATATAATTCAGAAAAAAAATTATTCCCAAAAATGAAAAAGTTATTTTTTCAAACAAAATAAATAATAAAATTATCGTTTTAAAATAAAACGCCATTTGTAAAGTACAACATAGGCACGCACACACAAAATCGCGAAATGAAAAAAAAATCCTGCGTCAAAACTGTTGAGGTACCTTGTTAATTTTTTTTAGCTCTGGGTTTGAAATATTTTACCCTATATGCAGTTTCAGTAAAAGAAGCGCTGCCTCTTTCACCCTGTATATTATTATTTATTTATTTTAGGTTAAAAATTTAATTAAATTAAATACTGGTAGGCACCAGAGAAAGCAATTAAAATAGTTCATTCCCTGGGTGGAAATCGAATCTATAACCAGTCACATACTGTGCTACAGCGCCCATGTGGCTTTGGCTTTAATATATATAAAAGTCTCTATATACGAGTATATGCGTCCAGAACTGAGGAAAAGTGAGGAATATATGTTAAGAAAAGTCTTATTAGTTTTTTTTAAGTACATAGTTTCTTAAGCTTTCTTCTCTCTCTACTTCATAAAATGTGTGAACATTAAATATAGTAGGTACCTGTAATAAGTGATGATCATTATTGTTTTGTGTTCGATGATATTTGCGGCACTACTTGATGGTACCTGGTTATAAATAAATCATATTAAATTCCTGATAGAAACATAATTATTGAAAGTTATTTAATAGTAATATAATTATTATTAAATAACTTTAATTTATATGATTTTCAATTTTAGGAGGTATATAGGAAGGCTGTAGAATAATTTAATGCATATTAATTAATATTTTTTTTATTATGGGTTGTGATGAGCAAGCAAGCACATTCATTGTAATTATTTTTCAGCTTCACGCTTTATAGCGAATATAACAGGGTAGCAGAGAGTAACCTAGTGTTAAGATACTACATTCCCGCACAGCTGAATTGTAAAGCCAGTGCGTATTAAATGTAGGAACTCAACGGAGCAGTTTGTCTACTGGAAGAGAGGGAAAAACAATGTTCAACTAAATATCGTGGGGATCACATCCACAGCGGTTCTAGTCAAACGCCATCGCAGAGTGTCTCTTAAAAAAAGCTATACTAATACTTATAATAATATTTAATAATATTTGTCCTAAGTGGAGATATTTAATATTTTCATTTCCTTGCTCTGGTAGCGAGGTCAAACGCTGTGCTGAGTTTCGCCCCTCAACAAGCAATGCCTCGAAAATTTGAAAATGTCTTAATGAGAATGGATTGTCTTAACACAAAATTATCGGGTTCCCGCTCGATACAACGGAAAGCTAAAAAATATCAATAGAAACGAAGTAAACGATTGTAATTCAATCTTCATAAATGTTAATAAAAAAGTCCTCAAAATATTATTAAATACCCGTGAAAATCCCTACGCGTTATGCAAAAGGCTAATATTCAACAGCTTGCAGCAAAGCATTCGTATAAAAAATGTAGTTAAAACGTATCTAAGAAACTTTATCAATTGCAAATCGCGTCAAGATTACAGTTAATAAGCGTACAGATTCGGTTAAATGAATACAATGACGTTCGCAGCGATAACATTTCAATTAGACACATTGTATAAAACAAAAGTAATAAGAAATAAATAAAATATTATCAAAATTCGCAAATAAAATTGAAAATATATAATGTCAACACACTCGAGTAAAAGTGGGTAGTTGCAGGTGAAAAAGAGTATAAGTAAATGGAACAAGTCCTGGAAGAATAGTAATCGAGTTAGTAAAGCAGCTTCACGCTTTTTTCCCGCCAACACGACAGGCAAAGGAAATCCAGTGATAAGAGGCTCCCTTTCCCACTTACAGTTACAACCCAGTTTTGCGTGTTAAGTGAACATCACGCTGTTTGCTGGAGTGCTAGTAAAATAAAAATAATTTAAATTTAGGTAATCATTCGTTTGAGTGGATATCGAATCCACAATCACAAACGTGTTTATGTTATGATTGTTGATGCTTTTCCACTGCACCACAACGAGCTAAAGGGCTAGTCAGTAGTTTGTTCAATTATGAAATCGCATCCAAAGCTAAGGAATAATTAATATTTTTATATTTTAATTCTAATTTGTTTTACACGTAAATTATAAAGACTATAATATATACTCTTTGGTACCGAAGGCTGCACTCACAAAATTTGATTATAGTTTTTACATTCAACAAGCGTTGTCTGTAAATTGATTAAATGTAGAAAACGAGGTCAAACATGAAGATTCCGTATGGATATTAGGATATAAAAGAAAGTAAAGGAGAAAAACAACAGATTTTTGGACGGGAATGATCGGGAAATACAAAAATTTGAATTGACAACGCACGAAAAAATTATTACATACAGGTTTACCCTTTTACTCACCATGTTTTTAGAATTTCCATTTAATTCATCCTTTTGTTTTAGAGGTATCTCAATTTTAGAATTTGTATTATCAAAAACGCCTTTGAAAATTGTTTTGTTCAAATTTATTTCGTTGTGGAGTATATCAGGCGGGACTATCGTCAAATATGTCGATGTACTGTTAACTAGAACAGATTTTCTGTTAGGAAGTGATTTTCGAAGCTCACACGTTACTGGACCAGCCATTCCTGGATCTATTTGTTTAATTATCAAAAGGAAATCTCCGCCACTTTGTAACACCTGCAATATAAATAATAATAAGTATTACAATACAAATAATAACAATAATAACAATCTAAATATTTGGACCTAGCCCATGAGATTACCGCCATGTGGGATGTCAATGCGACTATCATTGTGCCGATAGTGGTTTCAGTTAACGGTTTAATAGCGAAAAGCCTCGACCAACACCTTAAGAGGCTATCGCTTAGCTGTTGGATCAAGAACCGGATACAGAAGGCAGTGTTACTTGAGACGGCACGTATTGTGCGGAGGTTCCTCTCTCTGGAGCCCTAGCCACCGATGGCTTGGACCCTTGTCCCGCCCTCGGAAGAGTGGTTTTTTTTATATTTTTAAATGTATCTTTTTTATAATAATTTATATTTAAAAATGTAAAATTGATTCAGTAATTTAATAAAAGTATTTAGTATTACTACTTATATAGGAGTATATAAATATAACAATTAACAGCTAACAGCATTAGGAAATCATTTTGGATTTTGCATATGTTTATTAAAAAGAAGTACGAAGTTTTTTCTACATAATAAAGGTAGAGGACGGAATTGGCGATATGGTTACACTGTTGTTAACTTTTTACTTTAATTGGTAACTGATGATCATTTACGCAACCATTTAAATTATACAAAATCCATTATTTAGTATAACAAAAATATTTTTATCCTCCTATTTAAAGTCAGGCGGAGGCCAGTCGTGGCGCAGGGACACAGAGTGTGACTGTAAAATCGACTGTTTGTGGGTTCAATCCCACTCGAGGGGATGAAATATTTAATATTTTCTTTTCTTTGCTCTGATGTCGAGGCAAAGTGCGGCGTTGAGTTCTGCCCCTCAACACGCAATGCCTCCAGAATGTCTTAACACTAGGTTCCCTCTGCCTACCCTGCTGTAGCGGAATACAGCGTGAAGCTGATTTGATTTTATTTTATTTAAAATCACTTATTTTAATTACTTACATGAAATCTATGATTAGTGCATTCTACTCTAAAGTGCCCTATATACCACACCACGTAGTAAAACCTGGGGTCTACCGCCGCGAAACTACAACTTAGAGATATAGTTGTTCCAAAACATGTGACTATAGGCTCTATTGGTTTCAATAGTATTGTGGAACCTCGTTCTCTACGACACGCTGTAACAATGGTAAAAGAATTAAGTTTAATTTTAACTTAATGTAATTATTATATTTCTTTATTGAAAATAGTAAATTTAAGGTTATCGTAGCGCTGAGACACAGCATTTGTCTGTAAGCACGATGGATCTAGTTTGGTTCTGTAAGACTAATTGCGGCGTTAAGTTCCGCCACTCAAGGCAATGTAAATCCGGGCGGAAGTAGAGCACGTATCTTAGCACTGAAGTTTCCCTGCACATTCGCCAACGAATAATAAAAGCGTAAAAATATATAATGTAAAAAAAAATAAGTTTACCGTTTACAGTTATGAAGCAACTTGACGAATCCACTTGACCCGTAATTTCATCTCGCATACTTAAGGAATACTCGCCGCTGTCATTTAAACTGGTGTTTTTAATTCTTAAACATATGTAACTGTTGTTATAATATTCTGTCACCATGTTTTGCATTTCTTCAATACTTTTCTTGTTTTTCAACCATTCTATACAAGTATTTACATTGTAAGATGCTTTACATAATAATCTCGTCTCTTCTTGGTCGTTTACTTGTAGCTCGTCCGCCAAAGCTTCTTCTATACAGGGTACTAGTTCACTAGTGTTTAGAGCACTGAGGTCTGTATTCAATACAACAATACTTGCAAAACTCGACGCAATACCATATTCTGATTTAGATACTACATGATAAATACCGGAATCGGTCTCTTTGGCGCGCAAAATTGATAGTGTGGACATTCTTTTGTCACTTAAAACTATTGTTCTGTTATTTGGTATAAGTGGACCATTACTTTTGTACCATAAATAATCACTAGAACAGTCCGCACTGAATTCAGCTTCCAATTCTATAGTGTTTCCTACCAAAATGTTCGCATTTCTCAGATGTTTTTGAACAAAAATATATTTTGATTCGGGATTCATATAAATAGTTTCATTATAAATATTATTACATCTATCAGTTGTAGGTCGTACATATAAAGTTGCTTTGGAAAACGTTTCGGTCGTTTTGTTTTTTAGTAATATAAGGTATACGCCGTGGTCGTGCGCGGCAACGGATGGTATTTCCAGTCGGTACCACAGTTCACTGTTGATTGTTTTAACTTGGCTCGAAGGTCCTATGTTTTTGCCATCTTTGTACCATTTGAAGTCCGTACATTTACTAGAGCACTGGCTTATTCTACATTCAAATATAACACATGTAGATTCATCTGCCACTACATCTTGCAAAGGCTCTTCGATTTCTATACGTCTTTCCAGTATAATATTTTCGTTCGCCATTTAATTATATAATACGAAACTATTCCAATACAAAATATAAATATTATTCTATGAAATTCTTTCCAACCAGTCTCACAAGTTTAGTCAGTCTTCTGGAACCAAACAAAAAATATCACAAAATTACTTAACTCAGTATTTGTTTATTTATTTTTATTAGAGAAACGAACAGAATATAAAGTTCACAAACATTATCATTTTTTAAAATAATATATATAAATAAATATAAAGTTACAGAAAAATTACAATAAAGCAAATAATTTTATATAAAATAAATAACGACTAACATTACGATAAAAATTTAACAATTAAATCACATAATAACTAAAAATAATAATAATAATATAATAAAGTTATATATTTTTCATTTATATTAACCAATTTCTGGTTAGCAACTATCATTAATTTCTGTTTATCTAGTTCTGCTGCTCTCCTCTAGACACGTTTCAAAATGTTTGTGTAATGTAGTGTCAGCGCGGTACTCGTATGAGTCATTCGCACAATAAGGTCAGCCCAGGCACCGGGCAAGTCCAAAAACACGTAACGACGAACACACCCTGCCTTAACAAACATATAGATGGAGATAGCTAAATACAATTTAAAGAGCCCGGGAATGTCGCAAGACATTTTATTTCATAAAAACTATTTTAATTTTTAATTCGACAGCTATTTAACAGAGTTCTGCAATTTATATTGACACATATGTATGTATGTATACACTTTATTTGGGATCATAGCAAATATTGATTTTACCAAAATCTGTTCAAATAAAATTAATTTTGTGTATTATTTTATTGAATTGTATTTGGATATGTTGTTCGCGTCATTAAAATGTACAAAAGAAATGAATTTTTATGCTTATAACAAAATTTGTAACGTCCATTAAGAAATTGACGTGGTACGATAACATTGTATAGCTTATTTAGTTTGTTATCGGAAAAATACCAAGAGGTGCCAGCTCTAATCCTTCTATGTTCAAATACATGCGTGAAATATTAATAATTAAGAGGAAATTTGTCTTATTAGACGCCCTATATTTATATTAAAGAATTAGAAAAACAATTAATCAATACAGAATTTTCCTAAATTTTCTTAATAATGTTTGTCAAAACTATGTCATCTCATGTTGAATCCTTAAACTACTACTGTCTCCTGTATCCACATAAGTATTTATTTAAAATTATCAATTTTTCTCATTACTTAAATGCAATAATTAAAGTAATCAGAAAAATGAATAATTTTCTTCTCTGCAGACCTGTCATGTCCGTGCTTTTATTGATTTTTATTAACCGACTTCAGGTCAAAAAAGAGTTCAAAAATAATGGATAATCCAGAAATAATGATATCGACTATATCAAAGAGTACTGATAATCTCTACACGCGCCTAATTCAATAATACCTTTATTGTGTTTTCTATAGAACCATTAATTGTTTAAGTTATGAAAAAATATATTAAAAAACTCAATGTTAGATACGTACTCTCTATGCATATGTGCTGTAAATGGTCAGGCATTGGTATGACAAGTAGGGCAAGACAAGTTTAGCATATCCGAACGACTGCAGCAGTATTTTAATTCACTTTTCCCCTAATGGGGAATGAATCTTGGTTGCTGTTCAGTAGTAAGTACAATTTAGTATATAATTTGCAATGTAAAATAGTCTTTAGTCGTCAGGTCGGCCTAGATCATGAAAATACCCATACTCCTTATATGTCGCGAGTTGTTCTAAAATATTGTTTTTATTATAAATGTGAAATAATAAGTCTAAATTATTAAATATTACGTTATTGTTATTTATAATGTTTGCCAATTTAACAATACGTTTCAAATTTAATATATGTAGATATAGGTTTAAACATTATTGTGGTTCCGTACGTTTTCAGAAGAAAACGGAACTCGGAACACTTTGTTATAAGTCTGTCTGTCTGTCTGTCGGCCTCGTGTCTCGAGACGAGCTATACAGGAAAAGGCGTGAAGTGCGCTTTTTAATTTGTATAACTGATATTAGGTAACGCTACCATAAAAATAACATCCTGATTTGTCACCGCATTCTGGTTTATCATATTACATTATAAGAAAATAAAACAAAGATTAATCATTAGTTCTTTACACTAACCTAATGCCATGCCATTTACTCTGATGTAATGAACATTAATAAAAAAGTGTGCTATCTTAAGATTATCAAGAAGTTATCAAGGTTGTAAACTATGTTACGATAGTTTTTCCGAGTTTTATTCAAATTTGATAAGTCATTTACTCATTCTGTGAAATTCTTCTAAATTAGATTTATTATTAGAGTAGCCCGCAACTTCGCCTGCGTGGAATCTATGGTCCTTGCCATGCTACCTTCGTATACCACCCAATACTGTGATAGAAACTTGTAGGAAGTAGCAGTCAATGAAAAAAAATCAATTAAAATAAAATAATTATAAACAGTGCAAATCAAATTTATAAGCATCTCAATTACAATAAAACACTATAACAATGGCCTACATTATATATATGCTACTGCCTAAGCTATGTATAACAAAAAAGTTTTGTCAAATCCATCCAGCAGTTCGAAAGATGATGATAATTTGATTTATTTTTAATAATTTCGTGTTCTCTTACTAATTTTACTTTATTTTCGTAAAAATATTTTATGTGAATAATAAAGAATGATATTCATTACTGAACATTTACAAAAATAAAAAGGCTATTTACATTACATTTTTATTTAAACTAAAAATATTGAGTACATACAAATAAAGAAGTGCTCTGCTATCTCTTTCGTTACTAATAGGACTGTAAGTTGTTTTTTTACAAATTCAATTTAATTTATCATTCCAAATGCTTTAACGATAATTATATAGTAAACATTGATGATGTAATACAAATTATTATAAAAAATCAGCTTCAAGCTGTATCCCGCACACAGCAGGGTAGGCACAAGGAATCTAGAGTTAAGAGACTCCGTTCCTCACTTTCCGCCGAACATTGCGTAATGAGTGGCGGAACTCAACGCCGGGTTTCGCATTGATGCCAGAGCGAAGAAGTGAAAATATTAATAAACTAGCGGCCCCCCCGCGGCTTCGCCCGCCTGAACTACATGATTATTCATTTAATAAACAGAATTGACTGACAGTCAAATGTGTTGATGACAATGAATAATTTAATTTACTCGTTCAGATACAGCCTTATATATTAAATTATTGATTTGGGTAAGGATTTATAATATTATTTGTGAAATAAATGTAATGATTGCATATTACAAAATATACCCAAATCGAATCGAGTAATCCAATATCGAAATCGAATCCAAAATAATTAATCGAATAAATGAATCGAATATCGAATCTAAAATATTTAATTGAGAACCTCCTCCTTGTTTTGAAAGTCGGTTAAAAATACAGATTTATTATAAATATAAGTATGGATATGGATTGCTATACACTTGCAGGCAAACTCATGCCTTGTGTTCATTCAAATGCCGATAACTTTTCTTTTAGTGAACCGATTTTGATGAAACAAACTTTAGATGTTAAGTTGAGTTAAAACAAAGCAACGGTGAAAGTTTCAAGTAAATCGGTTAAGTACTTTCGGAGATTAGCGTGACCATACATACACACAGACAGACAGACAAGAAATTAAATAAAAATATTTTATGCTTTCTATTATTCTTTTTAAGTGTCCCTTCCATCCATCCATTTTAGTCAAAAATACGAAATGTACAGACAAAATATTTGTGTACTGTTTTATTATATATAGAGGAGAGTTGATATTATATAAGTATTGAACAATGACCTAACCCGGACAATGACCTAAAGCGACTCAAATGAGGCTGAAGGCCCGTTAATGAGACGCTATTTTAATGTTTTGCCACCGGTGTTAAAAAGGTTGACGATTTAATCACACCAATTATCTCACTTTAAAACACGCGTGCATTAAATCATATTCTTTATGGAGATTACTTTACGTAAAATATATGATATTTTAGATATAATATATATTTTTAACCACATGTCAAGAGAAAATATGTTTTTAATGTATATAAATTCTGTATATTCTATTGGTAAGTATCTAATTGTAAAATAGGCAGAACTAGTACAGGATACAAAAAACCGACCAAGTACGAAGAACAAATAAAAGATGAACATCAAAGTGCTCCTATAAAGGTTCGGCTTTTTTCTTTTGAGGTACGGAACCCAAAAAACCAAAGCAATCGTGATCAGTGGAACACTAGCGATAAATGGTTCTAAATTCCATTCCCACTCTGGAGAATGAAATTTCCACACTCTGGCAAAACAAAACTGGACGTTAGGTTCAAACCAGAACGTTCAATGGGGAATGTTCTGGTTCTCCAGAACATTCCCCATGATAATGCGATAGAGAACGCGGAGCGAGGAGACCTTTCACAGAATATTGGATTCCCAACGATTCGAACGGCTCTAAATTGTATGCGATCAAATGGGTCAAGCTAATATTGTGGTACACCAGCCCAGAGATACAGACATACAGACCCAAAAGGTGTTATGGTGTGAAGAAGTGTGTCGTCCTGCTGACGACACCCGGTTTCTTTCAGGCCAACTTAGCCTTGTTTCTCCTACTCCTACTCTGCTATATGGGGGATACAATAAAGATTTATATATTTTTTTACAAAAATCCGATTTCTTTAATTTGAATCGGATCGCACAATCAGAACCAAACCAAATTTTCATCCTTGAAGTGAACCCCTTCCAAAAAAAAAGAATAATCGAAATTGGTTGGCGGGATATTAAGTTATAGTGTAGTAGTACACAAATGGACCAAACATTTGTCGGCTTACAGAAGCCGGTTAAACAGTTAAACAGAAGGGTTCGAGCCCACGACCCCATAAAAAGTCACGTTCGCAATTAGAAATATATTTATTTACCTTTAGATAAGTATGACAGTATTTAGGAACTATAGTATAATATGCATTTGACATTTATTTTATCTTACAATTTTAAAACCTGTTCTGAAATAACATTAATTAAAAAGCCGTGTCATATTTTATATGACTATTATGTTTTATAAATGTAAGTGAGAGCCGGAAGCGATTCATTAAAAATAACTAAAGGTATTAAAATCATCTTCACGCTGTATCCCGCACACAGCAGGGTAGGCAGAGGGAACTTCGTGTTAAGATACTCCGTTCCCCACTTTCTGCCGAGTTCTAGAGGCACTACAAGTTTTAATTTCTATTAATAGAAATAATATATATTAAATAAAATAGTAAGTGTTTTAGGTAATATAAACCCGTGCGAGGTCGATGTGACGCAGTGGCAAGGTCGTAATTGTACACACGTCGGATGTGGGTTCCATTTCTTCGTTGTGGTAACTAAGCAAAGCACGGCATTGAGTTCTTGCACTCAACACGCAATGCTTCATGTATAACCTAAGGTCTTTAGTCTTTACGCCAGAACATACCCTCGAGGTATATCGCATAAATAACATATAAAACAGTCTAACTTCATCCATCCAACTTATATACTAAAAGAAGTAAAATCACTTTTTCATCCATCACCACCAACTTTCTTTACTTGTACCATAATAAAAGTGGAAAATAACTGCACTTATAAGGAAAGCAGCACTCAACGACGATTGTACTCACACGATTATATCACACCATAGCATGCGAAATCATCTTAAATACAACTTACTCTGTGAATAAAAATATTTTAAAAAAGTAGCTTGAAATTTTTGTTTTTGTGTTTTTTCGGTGTGGCTGAGGAATCGTAGTGTTAAGATATTCTGTACACTACTTTTTATACAACTTTTGAGATATTGAGTGTTGAATAACTCTAATTCTACCAGAGCGGAGAAATTACATTAATTTAAATAAATATATTGATCATTTCGGAGGGGGATCAAATCCACAACTATCGCGTCTATAAACGTCCGCGAATAAAAATTAAACAAACGACAAATAACCCTGTCATATTAAAATGAAATAATAATACTGGGGCAATTGGCATATCAGGTATATTATACTAGCATGGAACTGGGAGGCAGCTCTCTGTAAATAAATATGATTATAAAATTATTAATAAATAAAGTTAATAGTTGAGGCCATAGACTTACAATTTGAGGGTTTTCAAAAACAGAGTCAACAGGCACTTACTAGGCAAGCGTGCACCACCCTAGATCACATCTACGCTCACCAGACTTGATGCGGTCAAACGCAAGCCTATTCAATATAATAAAAAAGGCAATTCTGTTTATTAAATGAATAATCATGTAGTTCAAGCGGGCGAAACCGCGGGGAGGCCGCTAGTAAAATATAATTGATTATATTTATATGAGACACAAGGACTGACCGCAGTGGGTAGTCTTATTGTAAAGGAATACTTGGGCCACGGCCTTACATAATGTTTACATTTATGCTCGAGTTAAATATATTTACACGTCTACTAATGGCTTTACTCGGTTAGGTTAGGCACTTTTGTAATGAGATTGTGATTTTTTTCTAGAAATTTTCTTTTTTTTTACAATGACTATGTTTGATCGATCGCAGTGGTAACAGATCAGCTTCACGCTGTATCCCGCACACAGCAGGATAGGCAGAGGGAACCTAGTGTTGAGACACTCCGTTCCCCACGTGGTAAAGGGTATAAAACAAGTTCATGGACTATTTATTTATATTTTTCCTAAGATTATAAAAAGAATTTCGTTGGTTAAACGCGCTAATATCAGAAATTACTTGTTCGAACCAAAATTATCAACAGTACACAACTCTTAGTTATATTAACGTGACCACGAAAGACGCAATTACTTACTTATTTCTCTATACTTTTCTATACAATCATCATCACAAACTATAAATATCATTATAAGGTTCTGAAAAGTATTATAATTATGTATGAAATCAAATATTCAAAATTTGTGAGACAGAAAGTTCGAAAAGTATTTTTTACTAGAATCGATCGAATCTTGACGACAATAAAAAGAAAAATTAATTAATAAAAGAATTAAAATACATATATTTTTTAAATTTTAATTTGGATTTATTGAATAATCTTGTTTAGTCAGGCTTGTTTATTGAATATCTGTAAATAAACAATACTACCTATTACGAATGCTCTACAGAAAATAGGTAATAGTTTAAAATAATATTTTTTGAAGAAGTCTTTAGAGAAAAAATGAATTATTATTCCATGAATTTACTGTGTCAATTTTACAAATAGGACTTAACCTTTATGGTTTAACTGAAGATAGTTCTAGTTAGGCCAAGATCTAGTAATATATTATTGACAGATTACCTACTCGCTTCTTCTTCTATTTAGAAATCCGTTTGTTGCTTTGAAATCCTACACTGGGTTTCACACGTACGAGTATACGAATATACATAATATATTGAATTTCTTTAAAAGTTTCTAGCTGGTATATACAATACTTAGGAATTCGGTGATGTAAGAACCATTGTTCTATATGCAAAGGAGCACGATCTCGAGTAAACAAATAAAGTCTAAATGGTAAATGCTGGATTCCTTTAGAGTACCTACTGTAGGCACGAGTTCGCTTTGTCCGTATGTGGCATTTTACGTGAAATCGTGGCTAGAATTATAATAGCATTTGTATTATATTGATACATTTTTTTTCAGCTTCACGCTTAGTGTTAAGACATTATTCTTAACTGCCGAATTATGGAGGTATTGCATTGTTGAGTGGCGGTACTCAACGCCGCGCTCGGCCCCAGAACGAAGACATGAAAATATTAATGTGCTTACACGTCACACGCTTGAGTCGCTGCACCACGACTGACTTCATACTATAGAAAAAATTCTATAATATTATAGAAAAAAAAAATGCTTTTACTTATATTTACCTAGATAACCGATGTTAGTATTTTTTAATCCTCATATAATTAGCTTGTAATTTTATAACTATGAAATAAAATTTAAGTCCTATCACCATGAATTGGCAGTTGTACGTAGTTTAGACAATAATACAATATGGTATCACCGTGCTGGAGCCGGGATCTGGACGGTGGAACTTCCGGTGGAGATCCCACTCGAGTGAGACTCGGAGAGCTTTGTTATACATTCCGCGAACACTTTTTACATAGGTAATATATTTATGAGGCCGTCGTTGTGGGTCCGATCCCCCTCGGGGATAGTTTCCCCCTGTCTACCCTGCTATTTGCAGGATACAGCGTGAAGCTAATATAAATTTATTTCTAAACTAAATTTTCATTTTTCTTATTATTATCTTTTTTTTCATTTTTTTATAGAAGCTAAGATGTAACTTGACATAAAGGACAAACATGGCATACAACATTGCAGATAAGAATCAATTTTTACCAAATTCGTTACCTTAGAGATATTTTGTTTGAAATATTTGGACGTTTATTTCAAAAAACAGCAGACTAATTTCTTTAAATTCAAATTCTAGCTTTATAAATATTGAGTACGGATCCCTAAAACATTTCTAAATTCTTAACATGTATAGGCAGGCGAGTAGTTACACGGACAATACAAATTCTTAAAGAACATTATTATTATTTATTACACAAAATTGAACGTCTCTTACTGGAAATTTCCATTTAAGCATCCATAACTTATTAGATTTACATAATGCTTAAGTATTACAAACAAATCTGACACAAATACTCTTTAGAAGTGATTTTTTAATCTTCTTGTAGCCCACCTACTGCGCTATATAATATGCAAAGACTATATACATAGAGATAGAGATAGGTTAGATATTGGGAACTCACAACGAAGTAAGACGCTGTGCCGATGCATTACGTCGGTCTTAATAACAGAAGTTTTTATTTAGCAGGATAGGTGGAGGGACCTTATTAAGACATTCTGCTTACCACTTCTCGACGCAGTCCAATTTAATTAAATATTTCATTTCCTCGTGGGTGTGGGGATTGAACCCACAACTAGCCAGTACCCTAAGAAAAATAAGAAACATTAAATATTTAATTTCCTGGAGTGGGAATCGAACCCACACCCTGTCGCGTTCAGTCACACGCTTGTGCCCATGCACCACGCCACTAACATGTCCAATGTCCATATAACAGAAGTGATTAAATGTAATAATATTTTAAAATTTCATGTTTAACGACGCACCTGTCTTTTATCAGAGTAATACTTTAAAAGGTTTTTAAGACATTACTGAATGCGTTTTAAGCATAAAAAATTATCTTTCTTCGAAAACTAGTTTAGAAAAGCTTGGCTTGGCTCGTGATTTACTTGTAGATAATGTCACGTTGCTTTCGATTAAGTATGTTCTCACTGGTTTCTTTTTATATTTATAGTATTAAAATGGAATAAATTGTGAAACATGTAGGTAAGTCACACGTAAACAACACGCACACAGCAGGGTAGGCAGAGGGAACCTAGTGTTAAGATACTCCGTTCCCTACTCTCCGCTGATTTTTTTGAGGCATTCCGTGTTGAGTGGCGGAACTCAACGCCGGGCTTTTGCCTTGGTGCCAAATCGAAAAAATGAAAATATTAATAAATAATAATTCATTCCCTCGAGGGGGATTGAACCCACAACCGTCGCGTTACACTCACACCCTGGAATACTAAGTACGTTTGGTTAGGGATAGATTGAGTTAAAATATGACTGAAAAAGTTGATTATCATATAGTATTGTTTTAGTGCCTTCTTAGAATATATTGGAGCCCGAGGGCAAACATGAATTTGACGTCCAGTTAGAATGTAATAATATATTTTTTTAAGTACAGTGTATTTGATAATCGTGGATCCCGTAAGGGTCAAGGTCTCCGACGGACCTTTGCATGGAACCCACGAAAATTATGGTAAAGACCAAATCGTTTATTTTTAGGGTTCCGTACCTGTAAAAAAAAGCAACCTTTATAAGATCACTTTGTTGTCCGTCAGCCCGTCCGTCTATCTGTCAAGAGCCTTTATCTCAGGAACGTTTGGCGATAACGAGTTGAAATTTAAACCATATACTGATGTTTACGGTCCCTTAATTTCCTGTAAAAATCGTATTTGTACATTTACTTAAAAAAGATATGGCCGTTTATGTCGCAAAAACTAATAGCCTTAAAATTTGGTATTAAAGCCGGTAGTTCAAGTGAGGTATCAGATGAAAGGGCCAGGTGGCGGGCTGGTGCATATTCCAACACAGCACCGTCAAATTCAGTTTCTTCACTATTATAAGTTGTATTTCCCGTTACATTGCAGAAATTGGTACGGAACCCTCGGTATGCGAGTTCGAATTGCATTGCAATTCATCGTTTTTTTTCAACCGTATGGTTAAAGTTTGGCGTGACTTTACCACCCACCGAGCAATACAACTACCTACATATATAAAAAAATGCAAAGAAAATAAAGTCACATTAGGCTAAACTAAAATGTTAATATAAAATAGAAATGTTTGTTAATTAGTTAATTAATTATTTTATTGAGCGAACCGAGCGGAGGACTCTACTGGAGACTTTTTACACTCTTTGTCACCAATAGGTTCCCAAACGGTTTGACCGATTGAGATGAAAAATTATAAAAATAAAATATAGATATGACCACGTAGATGGTTTTAGGCGAAAAAATTTCTAAAAATTATCAAGTGACAAATTTCCCCATAGGGTTACATGTAACAAAATGTTTGTCTCCTCTGGGTAACGCCAGGCGCCTGCTATAGGTACCATCAGGTCATTAATGTAACTATAATTGAGTTTAGAAAACAATTGATGGTTGCTTCGCTCAACATGTGAACACTACCGCAGCGAGTCAAAGTTGAGGTCCGGTTCGCGTCCCTAGTATATTATATGTATATGCTGGTAGCACATATATAAGAATATGTAAAGTACATATACATCAACGCGAAAGCGTAAATAATCGGGGCTTTCCAAAGCTCGGAGGGTCAGCATTGTTTATACACAATGACAGCGTGTAACCGAGATATCTGAAATGAATTCTCGGCCGTTTTCTTTAAGCATGTCAACACGGGGTTATGCAATCGTTGCACAAGCCAGCGACATCCTAGCTTGGGTTTGCTGATTCAGACCAAATATATCAGTGTTTGAGTTACCTCGAATGCAATGGATTATACTCAAAGAAATAATTAATTACTTATAATTAAAATAATGTTAGTAATTTATGAATTTTGCATGAAATTGGTCAATTTAAACTATATATATTGTTAGTAACTATTCAATGATTGATTTCGTAGTATCTGTACATTACTTTATTTACAAAAAAAAAAATAAACCGACAGATGTGCTAAAAATTGTACTACAATTATAATATTACAAGGATGTTCAAAATTATTGATATGCTAGTCCAATAGGCGGCCTTATTGCTAAATGAGCAATCTCTTCCAGGCAACATTAGGGTAGAGGGGATCATTCATTAAATGGGAAGAGGTGCACTGAGTATGTCAATATTATAGATACAACAATACATATATCTATACACACATACATACATACAAACATACATATGAAAATATATAAATACAAACACGTAACACATATTTATATATACATACTTAAACACATTATAACTACATAAATATATAATAATTGCATTTATTAATTATGTTTAGGATTCTAGTGTCATATAATATTCCTTCAGTAAGTCTTTTTTTAAAGGTTGTTAAGGTTTTATCTTCTGACTGTTACTGTTAGAGAGCTCCACGAGCGTACGGATTTGAATTGTTGCTCATTATTTATAATAATAAAAGAAAAAAAATAATAAACGATACTTGAAAAAAGATAAAGTGAAGGTTGGCTTATTATACATACAATATGTAGCTGACAGATAGAATGTAAACAAATAATAAATAATGATTTCTTCACAATTCATTTTGGACGTGCAGTTGTTATTTTGTGTGCAGTTTTGTTTGCGGGAACTATTTTATGTGGTAACTTAGAATTCATTAAGTTTTCCAGTTCAGTGACACATTCGATACAATGCTTTGCTCCGTCAGGTGTTACTACGCGAATATTGCCTTCTCTTCTCCAGCACTTGTCGACACCGAAGCGCTGCCTCGCCTCAAGAAATACAGTATGGCGTGGCTTTATTAAGAATTCCGACTGTGTAATACCGGTACCTTTTAATTTCCTCTTGGCATACCAAACTTTATTTCGCGTAGTAACATCCACAAATTTGATAACAACGGGACGAGATTTTTCTGAAGGCCGTCCCAACCGATACGATGATTTAATAATGGAACTTGAAAAATCGGTTAGATCCAAATTATTACCTATGATAGTGACAAATCTATCTAAAAGATCATCCGATTTTTCTTCTGCGATACCATGGAACAGCAACATTTTTCTTCGTCTACGCATCTTCTGGCGGCCCATTTCACGGCTAATAAGTTCTACCTGCCTCTGCAGGGTATTCAATGTAGAGAGAGTGCAACTCTTGAAGTTATTAAAGTCGGCCGCCAAAGAAGATGTAGTATTAGGAGACGACGATTCGTGTAATTCTTGCTGGAACTCATTCATCTTCATGTTGAACATCTCACTCATAGACGTAAGTGATTCTTTTATTGCTTCCATGTTGTACAGTAGTGGTAGTTACTATGGTTATATTCAATTTAATAAGACTTTTTAAAGGACAATAACACTGGCTGGCGGGTATTATAATTTAGCAAATCATTTGCTATGGGAAATTCACAAAAAAAACTGATATTTAAGAATAATAAAAAAATAATATTGGATGGAGAGTACAAAACCGATGTTTACTCTTTCACCTCCTAACCGCGAAAAACTAACATTCGCACACGCAATCACGCATTATTTTCTTTAAATTTCGAATTCAGTAAAAAAAAATCTATTTTTAACATATTGACGGCGAAGTAAAACCTCTTGACATTTTAAACAAATTATCTTTTTTTATTTTATTTTTTTCATTTTAAATGCACACCTACTACACTATTAAAATATGTATGAATATAATATAATATAATTTATAAAACATTATATTATTGTTATTTGAAATAATAAAAATAATAACATTTTAAATTCGTCAAGAAATAAAACGTTTTTTAGTTTGTGTAAAATTTTGGCTCTGTCATTTAGGAGGTATTAGTACTTCGCCGTCGATATGTAATGTAACATACAGCAAAAAGAAAAAAAATAATTAACACATACGAAATTTATACCCTAATTTCGTATTTCATGGACAAAATAAAATATTTAAATAATTTTGCTTACATTATGTTTTAAATTGTGGCCAACAGATGATATTTGAAAAGCAGGCGCGACAAGTTACACACGGCGCGAGGCGCGACACACGAATGAGTAGGTAGAGGTGGCAAACCACACTGGCTAGCGACTACTACTAGTTTCCAACATAGTACACGTAGATTCAATTTATCTAGTAAAGTTGTAGTTATGACGCGTTGTCATTTAATATTTTCTATGGTAAAATAAATGATTATAGGAAATTAAAATATGTTTCGTCTAAACTAGGGGCGCGAACCGGTCCTCAATTTTGACTCGCTGTGGTAGTGTTGACATTTTAAGCGAAGCGATCAAATGTTTTCTAAACTCAATTATAGTTACATAAATGACCTGATCGCTACCTATAGCAGGCGCCTAGCGATACCCAGAGGAGACAAACATTTTTTTACATGTAACCCTATGGGGAAATTTGTCACTTGATTTTTCCTCAAGTCCATTGAATTTTTTGAATTTTTTTTCGCCTAAAACCACCTACGTGGTCACTCGCTGCCCATTTAAGAAACATTACTTGTATAGAAATTTTAACTCTAATCTTTAGATAAAGAGTACGAAAATATAAAATAAGTTATAAATTCCTCAAACTCTACAATTTTTAATTTGTTTGATTTTAATTAAATTGTAACTTGACAAAACTATTGTAATAGCGTCGATTCTATATTGTCAAAGGAGAGCGGCAAAACATATCTACATTACTTTATATTCTCAGTTCATTAGGTAATGGCAATAAAGATATTAAACTTATGATGGACAAAAAAGATTTACTTATATGTTAAAACTGAAATAAAACTTTCTTGAAAGTGGAAAAACGTATCTCAGTTTTTATAAGTTACGTTCTATTCCTACTTGAATGTACCTAATCTATTTTGTGTAGTTATATATTAAGCTGATGGATATATTAAGCATGTACTTATATTTGAATGACACTATCCATGTATTTCATTGTTATACTTGCTTTCTTTATTGTAAGCATAACCTGTAATAAAATTGTGACAAAAACAACATACAATATTGCTCAACTTCTATGTTCTCTAAAAATATATACATATATATATATATATATATATATATATATATATACATATAACAGAGTAGGTATATATAAATAGTATATTAGTGTTTATTAGAAAACATTTTTACTGAAGCGTGCTGTAACAATAAACCATTGCTGACTTTCGTTAATTTATTTATTAAATAAATAAAACCTATATTTTTACAAACGTCGTCAGAAAAGCAAATAAGTCCAGCATTTGTTCTATCGTTGTTCTGGTTTAAATTTGACAATCTGCCAAATTGACTTCCAAACAGTAATATTTCAACAGTTACATTTAAAATTTATTGTGTAGTATAATATGGATATATTAAATAATATAAGTGCTGCTTACGAAAATGTTAAAACTGCAATTAAAGACAAAAACAGCTCAAACAGGCTGTATAACCTGAAAAAACACATTTCTTCGATAAAATCACAACTTATGTTGCTGTGCATAAACGTTGATAGTGACGAATATATAAGATCTTTGGCTATGTATGGATACCTAACACTGCTCTCAGCGAAAACTCTGCCTCTTTCTCTTATGGACAAAAAGAATAGCCTTCTTACTGTTTTTAATGACCTGAAAAAACACGCTTTACGGGAAGAATGTTTATTTATTCTTCTTAGAGTGCAAAATTTGCTTTGTTATTACCTGATACAACTGGATGAAATAACTTTAGCAAAAGATATACTAGAGAGCATGGAGGAAATATATGAAAGAGTCGGCCATTCCAAGCCAGACACGTATATAGATTCTGAAGATCTGTTTACGGCCGAACCGATTAATCAAATAAAACGTATGAATCCCGAAAAAATAGACAAATTAATCACAAATAATATCCAAATGCTAGCTTTCTTGTACAACAAATTGAATATGCCTCAAAAGTACACTTTGTATAATCACACAGCTCTGAGACGCCAGTTAGAAATGAAAGAAGGCACTCCACAAGACTGGGCGTTGCGGACTGCAAGGCTGGGCAACTACTTCACCTACCTGAACGAGCTCAGCAATGCTCGGTACCACCTGTATGCCGCCTATTACATTCTGCGGACGTGCCACGATAATTGCAAACTTATACCTGAAGAGTTTGTGCTACAAAAAGCAGATTTCGAAATATACTTCTTAGAATTGAGCCATTACTGGGTAAAGTATGGTCTAACCTTATTTAAACTATCACGAAAAAAAATATTAACGCGTTACTTCGCACAAGAACCGTCAGGAGCAGATCTGTGGAAAGCTGTAGATACAAAAGATGGTGCTAATATTCAGGATAAGATGGACGAAAATATAAAAGATGCAGGATCTGAGAAAAATGAGAAAGGCGATCATTCAGATGCAGTATTCGTTTTTCCAACCTTAGATTTAAAAGATATGGAGAGGCGAGTCCCATTAGATTGTGCTCGAAATGTCGAAGATGCACGGAAGCTGTTTTCTTTCACGCATAAGTGGTTGATGCGAGCAAAACATTACTATGATTTCGAGCATCATTCCGCACAATACATATCCTGTTCCTTACAATTGGCAGAATTATATGAGCACTTGGCCTTCTTCGAAAAGAACATTGACAACCAATATCGTATACAAAAACGTAGAGCAGAAGTTTTGGAAACTCTTAACTCTTTATTAAAAACGTGTGACAATGTCATGTCGATACAGATTGACGTTATAAAAGAATTATCCCAAGTACAACTTGAACTGATGGCTCTAAATTTACAAAAGCTGTGGAGAGAAGAATCTCAAGTGAATATATTCAATTTGGACAATGATGCAGATTCCATAATAAATTCTTTAGATTCCGAGTCAAATAAAACTTTAACCGAAAAAACATTGAACACTTGTTCTAAGAACATGTTCCTTAGAAAAATGGAAGCTGCTACCTCGCTTAATGCTAAACTGTTTCGACTAAGCGGACATTTGGCCCCCGTAACTCCTTCAGAATTAAGCTTTGAATTGTAATTTCAATCATTAGTAGGTGAAACACAATTTGAAAATTAAAAATCTTAAATAATTTTAATATTGAAAATGAAACGCACGGCTTACTGTTTACAACTTTTACTGTTACACATTGATATAATTTGCGAATTATGTATATAATAAATTATAGTACTTACACACTAGTTACTTTATTATTCTTAAAACTTTTACAGTCGTAACAAAAGTACAAATTCGACTAATTTAATTTCCTAGGCTATAAGTCACAAAATGTGGAATTGTTAAAATTGCTATTTTAAAGTTACAGTATTTCTGCTATTACAGAGCGCTTAAGTAGGCGAAATGTTACGTTAACTATCTATGAACTAACTTAAACATTGCTAAAAGGCCCAGAAGATGGTTAAAAATTGGTTAAATTACAATACATCCTTACGTTTATCACTAAATTGTTGTAATCACATAAAGCATTATGCTTTATGTTTGATAAATTCCAATGGGTAATTGTTTAACAATCTATAGAAAATGAAATATTTCAAGTTAAAAATGTATTGCAATTGACTTTTAGAAATTCTTTGGTATGCATACTTTAAATATATATTTTTTTACATTTACTTTTCATTTCAAATAAGTCTTCAAATATTTGAACTTTGAAGATAATTGTGTCTAAAATATGAACTGCTCTATTCATTAAACATACTCGTATCATCTCTATCATCATTAAACATCTCTATTTATTAAACATACTAAAAAATTGATATTAATTAATGTTTTGTTGCCAGCATATCAACTTATTGTGGTACTAAAATAAATAAATGTTACTAATTGTTACGTGAAAGTATTGCTTGGTCCAATTATTGTGTGCGTTATAGTGAAAATGGATAAATTTCTATGCAAAAAAATATTAGGGAAAATGAAATAAAAAAAAATTGGAACGTAATTAAACATATTTACTAAATGTATTTCAAAGATAGGTACACAAAAAAATAAACATAACAGCGAGAAAAAAAGAAAACAAATAAGATTTATATGTACAAACAACATGATTCTGTAACCAAAATTCGTAAGTATCTTTATCTAATTATCTTATGAACTATGAAGTAGTGTTGTTAAAAGTTACATCTATTTATGTATATTCTCATATTGATTTACACTAACATACTTATTACTATTAGTTTTTTGTACGTAGGCATATGTATGTAGGTATAACGCACGCTTAGTAAAGCAAAGTTTACTTTTAAAATTATTTAAGTCAAAGTAAATATTCTACCAGTTTTTATTACAATGTGTTTAGTAAAATTGAAAGGCTGAAATCATGTAACACTAAAATAATATAATATTGAAAACAGAATTAATGAAATGAATTTGCAAAAAAAACCATAGCAATATAGATAAACAAACAGTAAAAAAATAACAAAATCATATCAGGATAACAATAAGTCCATATAGATAAAAAATATATATATTTCTCTGTTGTCTTTTTTATCTGTACCAAGTTTTTATATTCGAAATGTCATAAAAAAATTATGCTCGTGAAATAAATTCAAAAAAAAATTAAGATATTTTATATGAAATGTAAGGATGACGTGTTTATTATAAAAAACTAAAAAGTAATAACTTTCTAAAAAGTACATCTTTATTTTTTGATTACGTCACATTGTTCAGTATATAAGTCGTAGATCAAATTCATTGATTACATCTCATATTTATGTTCACATTAATTAAAATTACACTCACATATATTAAGTTATTATATTTATATATTAATGACATAGTACATGTTCTTATTTTTGTTGCTATTCCTTCAATATAATTGTACATAGTAAAACCATTTTTTTTAAATTTTAAATTCATTATTTCTCACTTTTAAAATGTTACAAAAGTTGTGTTCAATTTAATGCTAATAAGCTTCATACAAATGCGATGCGAGGCACTTTACACTATCGTTTATGGATAGGTACATATCTTCGGGTTATCGTGTAAACCTGCTAACAGCCTATTAAGCAAATTATTACGAGACAAAAAAATCATTAAAAAACTATGCGTATATATGTATCATTAAATTGTCACAATTTAGAAAATTGATCTGTATTCTCTACTATATGTAATAAAATAAAAGTCGATTTTATTTTTGTTTATACTTTCGAATGGTAATGGTAATGGTGGACAAAGGCATAATGCAAAAACAAAAAAACTGATTTAGCAGGTTTACACTCTAAAACGATGATATAACATTTCATAAAAATATAAAATCATTTAAAAATACACATTAGCTTGGAATAAACATACAATCAACATTTTATTTTGACCAATGCTCATTTATTCATATCTTTTTTTATGTCCATTCATATTTAGTTAAGTACTTTGTTAAATTTGAATTTATAAAAGTACTTTAAACTTTAAAGTTTGTAGTTATTAAATGAAATTCATATTTTTCAGTTTACATAAGGATGGAAAAAAGAGACTTGCAACTTAGTAATATAAATATTCACCTAAGAATTTAAAACACCATAAATCATCGCTTTTAAGCAGCAACATATACGGTAATGGAATCTTGCTATATAATATTAAAATTCAATATAAAAACAAAATTTTGACAATCATCAACTAAGGGACTGATGATTTTAAATATATATATATATATATATATATATATATATATTATAACATTTGTAAAATTTTGTGTAACACATTTTGGTTAAGTATAAATTGGTTCATTAAATAGACTTCTATATTGAATCGAGTGCATTGATTACACTTTGAACCGACTTCAGGAAAGGAGGTTATTTCGCAATTTTTATATTGCTCATTCGTCCTTCCTACCATTATAACTGAAACAATATTGTTAAATATATAATTATGTATGTAATTCAATATACTTATATCAATATATTTTAATTGTAATGAAAAATGTTCTTATATATTAACCCTGCTGTGATATGATAAAATATTACCTAGTTAACACTAAGGTAATTTTTAAATACAAAGGAATATTAGAAAATGGTAAGTTATATATTATATATTTTTATCTTCGGAAATGGCCTGCCATTTATGAACGTATTACATTGTATTACAGAAATCAATGTTAGGTGTAACATATTTTACAAATAAGAAAACTATTTCTTTTGTAAACATAGGAATTGAACACACATTTCTTCGATCACAATCAGACATTTTAGATAACATCTTATTGTAAGGTTAGTTTGACTAAAGTACTTATGTGAAGTAGATAAAACACAATCTCAAACATATCCGTCGATAGAATTGTATAGTGTAAACAATAAACCAACTAGACTTTCAAGAAAAACAATTGTGAAACTAACCCCTACTTGTATACGTGTATGTGGGAATCGAACCCACAACGTTGCGCTTATTAGTAGTATTTAGTATTAATAACAAAATAATAAGTTGTAATTCAACAAATAATAACCGGATACCTACGGATTTTGGTAGTTTTTAATCAATTCCAATAAAATATTTTGCAAGATAAATTGCAAGATTTTGTGCTTTATTTAAAACACTTTAACGTAAATTAACTTTAACACATCATTCATATTACATATAACAATTTTGCCATAAAAAGTTTTTAAAAAGTAGAATATTGTTTTTTTTTTATTGTATTAAGAAATCCTATACTATGCTTAATTTCTAAATTATCTTTGAATTTACAGTCTCTTTGATGACAATCTTTGAAATGATCTAAAATTATTAATCACATATCATCTTGTAAATATGGTTTATGATTTTGATTCATATTTCATTTCAAATATTGAAATGGACAAAGCTTTTTCTCAGCTCCACTATTTATACCGCGTAGCGTAGATGGTAATATTAAGTTATTAAATATTTTTCTCTTAAACCAACACGCCGTTGCTTAGCGTGGCGAGTATGGGCAACACTTCCCATGGGCACACCGAAAGAAACGGCCCTCAGTTCCCGGTGGCCCTGCTATTCCCGACCATTATGGTGTGCCAACGGAGTATGGAAAGATGTATGTTGAATATCAAAAGAATGGATAAGTGGAGAGCTACCAAGATCAGGAAAATCACGATGGTTAAAGATGTAATATGCAACTGGGTCATACTAAGGTCACTAAAATGGAAATGGACAGGATACATGATGAGGACAAAAATAGACAAGTGGACAAAGGATGTCACGGAGTGGTAACACAGAGACGGAAAAAGAAAAAGGGGTAGGCAGGTGAAGAGATGGGAAGACGACCTACCTAAACATTGGAGAAAGCTCGCCAACACAAGAGACCATTGGAGAAAGTTGGAGAGGCCTATGTCTTGAGACATCACAGACAACCTGACTATATCGAAAATATTAATTAGACATTTTGAAGTACAAATGTCAAAATACCACCAATAAGCATAGAAGATAAGCGAACGTAGGTGTCATATCTTAGTTTATATAAAAAAAAAGTTGTAACTAAGTTTAATCCTAATTATATTTAAATGTAATTTAGTATGTGAGCTAATTGGTCAGCGAATAAAGGTTATGTTTATTTATGTAAAGGAATACCCGGTATTCCTTTAAGATATTTGAAATTGGCGCGTGTTCTGCGAGGCTACGTGGTTGGCCCTGGTGTTTTTTTTGTAGATGGCACCACATTATATGACAGGCATAAGCGACGCCTGGAGATGGCGTCATAAATTGAATAGTACAGTTAATAACTTTTTATTATAGTGTTTATAGAGACGAGAGCGACAAATAAACTTTGTATTTTCAGGTGTGTATTGTGAACTCAATTAATTATAATTGTGTAAATGTTTAAAATGTAAAGTATTAAAAATAAATAACTTTGTATTTTCAGAGCAACGAATCTTTTATTTGTCGAAGAGAAAAATATAATAGTCTTATATGTATAGATTTATCTTTTTTATTTAACATTTTGAGTAGTTCAGGTTGAATCAAAAAATCAAATGTCAGTCAATCAGTTACTGTACTGCTGTACGTTCTAACATACTATATATATATTAAATTGTCTCATCATTTTAATTTTAAGTGCATCACTATGGCAGGAATCATAAATCTCTCTAATATAACATTTAACGAAATTAAACAAAACGAAATAAAATAAAAAAAAAACAACTTTTTAAATAAAATGGAATGTAACATATTTCGACTTACGACAATATAATAATATAAATTTAAAGCAAAAAATATTTTTTAGAAAAACCTTTTATTTAAACGATTTAAAAAGGAGAAAATTATTTTTTTCTTTTAAATTTTAACTATCATCAATTAACCTCATCATACACAATTTATATGACCATAAAAGCTTGTCGCTTTAATCAATATTAAATGAAATCTTTAAAATTTTAAAGTTTTTACAGATTTAACATAATTAAATTAGTACTGGTTTATTTACAACAGTAAATCGCGTGACAAGCTTTTATGATTTCAATCGTTTAAATAAAAGCTTTTTCTAAAAAAGATTTTTTGCTTTTAATTTATTTTTTGCTTTTTAGTTACCACTGACTAGATTTCTCACACTAGAAGCCCTTTCATTTGATACTCGTATTGCAGATGTGCATAAATAATAACTATTCCGCCATATTGGATTTAGAATGACGTCACATCATTTTTCGAGTTGCTCTCAAGAAGCCCTTTCATTTGATACCCATAATGTACAAGTGCATCAAAAATAACTATTCTGTTACTTTGGATGGTCCGCTATGTTAGATTTAGAATGATGTTACACTATTTTTCGAGTTGCTCTCATCGAGCCCTTTCATTTGATACCCATATTGTAGAAGTACGTTAAAAATAACTATTTGGCTATCTTGTATGGTCCGCCATATTACATTTAAAACGACGTTACATATTTTTTCGTGCATTGTCATCCAAACTAAACGTGTATACAAAATTTCAGCTCAATCGGTTCAAGATACCTACTTCAAAATTGAGCTCAAAGATTTCACCCGAACATACATATATTGCAAGGTAAATATAAGCTTTTCATATTATGTAGTACAATAAAATCATATTTTTTATACATCACGTGTCTAATATCTACTTTTTATATAACCACATCAAAAAGCAAATACACAAATTGTAAATTATTACAAAATCCATAGACTTTCGATTAAATATTCAAAAATGCTAATAATAAAAGCAATATTCAATTCAATTCAATTTAAAAAATCACAATATATATCTTTCGCAGGATTTCACTTCTTAAGCGAGTTTTTTTTTACTAAAAAGTATCTAATTTATACATAAGTGTCCAAGTCGAACAGGCCACATCTATACATGTCTGTACATTGAGTATATTTACAAAATAATAACTGAGGGGGGTTTAGGAACAGTAATGGAGCCGAAATCCGCAACAAAAAAAATGTCTGTTTATTTGTATGTTTGTACACGCTAAACTCCGGAACTACTGGACGGGTTTGAATTAAACTTTTTTGGTTGTATAGCTATTATGTCTAGGCAACATTTAGAATAAATTTTATTTTGAAAATCTGGATATCTGATGTGCCTTGTGTGACCTTAACAGCCTGTCTAAACAATAAGATATATAAATATACTGCCTTGGAGAAAATTGAACAATATGACAAACAATTTCCACCCACATAACAAAAATGAAGGTCTGGATGATGGGATGGGATGGGCTGCTAGGGTCCCACGTCAGGTAGCGTGGGACCCTAGCAGCCCATCTAATCTCTAATAATAATATAGCGTCTTAGTCAAAATTGATCAACATAACAAGCATTTTCTGTCCATATAATAAAAATGAAGATCTGGAGCAACTCATATGGAACCCAAGCCCAGCTAACCTTAAGAGATATGAATATCTGCTTGGCTTGGAATGGCTTCGGAATAGTTGTTCTGCGTGGTCAGTGTTCAATGAAATGAGGTTATTATTCTTACCTAATAATTTAAAATAACATAAGCTAGGAGTACCTCTACGCGGTGAAGGCGGTAACAGTTAAGGTCTATTTTATAATGATAGGTATATTATTGAAGACTTTGCCTCGCCCCTGAAGAATAAGCACGATCTTTGATGGACGCTCTTGCAACAATTCTTTTATAGTTTTTTTCACTTATTTCTACCCTCTTTTACACGAGTTCGCTAACAGTATTGTATATTATTATAAATATCAAATATCTACATTGGTCGTATTTTATAATTCAAAACAATCAAAAATCCTTATTAGAAAACATATTAGAAGTCATTACAGTTGTCAGTCAATTCTGTTTATGTTCATGTAGTTCAAGCAAGCGAAGCCGCGGGTGGGCCTCTAGTTTATAAATATACTCTACATGACAATTTATTCCTCATTCCTAGTATACGTGTATAAATATGTATATTAGACAAAAAGTGTGTAAAGTTTGCTGATTCATCGGCCATCCCTTCTTTGCATGACTTCATAAAGAACGAGATTAGAATCGAAATCGCTGTCTTCGCTAGGTTGCCATTTTGTATTTTCTTCCAGTAAAGGTTCTTGATTAGCTTCATTAGATTTCTTATTTCTTTTTCGTTCTCGAACCTTCCTATTTTCAAAATCTAACGCGTGTACTTTACCGGTTACGGATTTAATGACTAAAACTTTGTGTATAATATGGCCGATGATGCCTAAAAGACATACGCTCAGGCCTACCACGTTAATAGGGCTCAATTGATCACCACTCACCTCCACGGCTAAGACTAGAATGCACATTTCCTGAAAATTAGAGAAAAACTTTTGAAATATGGACTAGATATTTTATTAATAAGAAAAAGAATTGAAAAAGAAGAAAAGAAGAATTAAGAAGTGAAATTTATTTAATACATATAATAAAATTATATAATAATTTAAAGCTTATTAAGCTAAAGTGTTTGTTATTGGTAAGATGAACGCCCTGATCTCAGGAACTTATGGTCCGATTGGAAAAGTTATTCTTGAAAGACTATGTTATTTTAAGTTAATAGTTATTGGTAGTACAGGGTGGGTCAGAAAGGAGTGCGAATTTCAACATGGATAAAAGGAACCCAGTGTTAAAACACTCCGTTCTCCATAATCACAGATTATATAAAAAAAATATATTACCTTAAATATACCAGCAATGGACAAAGTGAGACTAGATGTGTATGTGACGACGAGAAATTCACTAATTTCCATAGCAAAAGCTATAGTCGCGCCCACGGACACTTTGAGAAACGTTGGCAACAGCTCCTCTGGGGGTAGAGTCAGCATGTAATCTACACATTTGAAGCCTGAAATGAATATATAAAAATTAAGCAAAACCATTGTCAATATTCAGTAGGCTCAAGCAACAGTGTTTTGGTCAGATGTGAAATGGGTGTGCAAATTCGAATGCCGAAATAAATAAATAATTAATTTCTAGAAATGACGGATTCAAATCCCATGTAAGGAAATGTTTATTTTATTTTCACAGCATATAGCAGAGTAGGCAGAGGAGCCTGGGACCCTTGTGTTAACCCCTCCGTTTCCATTCACACACTTTCGTTCATCATTTTCCGCCCAATACTGGAGCGTGAACTTAAAGCTGCGCTTTGCCTCATCGCCAGGGCGAGGAAAATGAAAAAAATAAATAGTTCCTTTCCTCGAGTGGGAATCAAACCCACAACATATCGCGTTTATTCTTAGTTTGCCACTACCAAAATTTAAAATATCTGTAAAAAAAATTCTAACAAGTAAAGCTTATTACACTGTTCAAGAATATTTAGAGGATAAACCTGTATGGAATTAATGTCTATTGAATGTCAGGCAGGACAGCTGCCAGCTAATGTAATAGTAAAATATACCATTGACTTTGAAAAGAGCAACTGTTGAGTTTCTTGCCGGCTCTTCTCAGCAGAACTGCCTTCCGAACCGGTGGTAGCTTTTTGTTGACATGTACATTCAATGATTCAAAAGTACTTTTATAGTTTATTTGAATAAAGAATATTTTGAATTTGAATTTGAATTTGAATTTGTTTACAGACACATGCTTGCGACCCTGTGCAAAGACTGACTGAGACTGACTCACTGGCATATAGAATATAAATAATCTGTATATACAATACAAATAATATGCATAAACATACCTTCAAACATAATAGTAAAAGGCAACAACGACAGGAACATCCAAGGCTGAACATGGAACACCATGTCCACGGGGTTGTGCAGACCCAATTTATATTTCTGCATCAGGAGCTGGGCAAAAGTCCACCTTAGTCCAGCGGCGAACGACGCCAAGAGTAGGAAGTTGAAACCCAGCAGGTTGAACTGGGTCGCCTTGTATGTGAACATTATTAGGCCGGCTGATATCATCAGTACTATTCCGACGAGAGACCATGACTGAAATTAATAGGAAATATATTAAGTTATGTTTTTAGATTGTATGTATGATTTTATATATTTTTAAAGATATATGTTTTATAATAACCGTATTATTTTGCTATTTTGCTTACGCTTAAAAAGCTGATAGTATAAATATAAAATAAATACTTATATAAACTAAACCCGCAAGCAATTTGCAGTTTTGAAATTCGCAATAGTCACAATAGTAAATACAAATATTTAATAAAAAAAATAAAACTTGATAAGTCGCTTCGCTAAGTTAGAATTGGATAAGTGACAACTACTAATACATTGTGTGTTAAGTATCGTAATAAATCTCCAGGGAAATGAAAATATTTGAATTACATAAATATATTACCCAAGGAGGAATCATACCAACGACCATCGCAGTGACTTAAAAAAAATAATATACTATGTACACGTGTTTTTCAATTATTAATAACTACTATTTAAATAGAGTGGTAGATAATACTTTAGGACACTTTTGGCACTATAATAATAAAACTTAAAAAATGATAAGATACAATCGACGTAGCAGGATAAAAAATTAGTGTCTGTATTATTGCTTGGGAGATATGATAAAAAGAGCTCAGTAATGGGAAATAAACAACGATGTTTATTTCAAATAAATAGTCGCACAATGCCAGGAAATTAATAATGTGTTTTTTTATTTTAGCATTGGCCAGTATAATTTATCAGTTTTTATTTGACATTAAAAAGTTAATTAATAAAAATTTAGATAGCAGGTAAAGTATTTAGCTACGACATGAACAATTTAATTTTATAGCTTCGCACTGTAACCTAGAAATAGCAGGATAGACAGAGGGAACCTAGACGCTCCGTTCCTTTCTTTCGAGCAACGTTTCGAGTGGTGGACCTCAACGTCGCGCTTTATCTTATTACCGAGTGACGAAATTAAAATAATTCCATTTCCCAGAGTGGGAATCGAACCCACAACCGTCACGATTATAGTCAGACGCAGTGCCACTGCGCCATGACGGCCTTTAAAACAATAACAATTCAAACAATTGTAGAATTCACTTAAAAGCCACTTCAAATGTTAAACGCTTATCAAATTTTCAAGGTTAAGAGAGAATTGTAAATAGTTGACGTATATACGAAAAGTTTAGACATTATGAAGTTTGCGAAAGTGAAAGTGGCAAAGGTAACGGGTAAATAGCTTGAGAATCGATGTTGTGGTCTTAGATATTTTATAAGTAGTTTATAACCAGATTAGAAGGTGTTCTTTAAAATAATATTTTTAAATATAACGATAAATTAAATGTATAATTTAAAATATACAGACTTTCTTATCTTCTCAAATTGCCTGTCTTTGTCTGTTTTTTTTTTTTTACATCACTGTAATTTTCACTACATCACTGTAATTTTCACTTGAAAAGGTATATATGGTAGATCAAGGGTTATATTATAATTCATGTACTTTCAGCATTAACAGCGCATGGCCACACGGATGTAACTGCAACGTGACGGTTGTGGATTCGATCCCCACTCGAGGGGATGCCATCAAGGCAAAAAACCCGTCGTTGAGTTACGCCACACAATACGCAATGCATCGAAAAATACTGCTGTTTGCGGGATACAATAATTATAGAATTCGCATTTGCGCACTATCTACCGTTTACATAGTAATGATTGAGTTGTCGTACATTGCGAGGATAAACTTAAACAATTAAGTTAAAGTGTTGATACCAAAATTAAAATTAATTAACATTATAATTGGCAATGCAAGCCTAATTTACTTAAGTAGCAAGATAGGCCATTATCTCATTCCCCACTTTCCGAATGCGAGAGAACTTAACATTGAGATTGAGAACCTAATGCCACGCTTTGTTTTGTCAGGGGTACAATTGAAAATAATTTATTTCACTAAATGAGAATCGAATTTACAACCATCGTGTTTATTCACAGAAAGGTGTCCCTTGTAGTATTTTGGTCAATCAGCTAAATCAAATCTGAAAGCTTCCACTTTCCGCCGAGTTCTGGAGGCAATGCGTATTGAGTGGCGGTACTCAACGCTGCACTTTGCGTCGACACCGGAGCGAATAAAGGAAAATATAAATTTAGACTTTTACACTCAGCTTAGAAAGTCACTAATCTTCATAAGCAATTGCAATCATTTAAATAATAATTAGCACAGTCACTAAAGCACATAATTCTGAACTATTTATATATCTATTTATATTTATATAGATATAATACCGTTTTCCTTATAGTATCATAGTTTTCTTTTTCTTGTCTTTAAGTCAAGTAATAATCTTATTGTAATTACTGCAGGAAAAATATTATTTATAATGAGAAATGCAAAATAACAAAAATATTTTAAATAACATTTTTACATTAGAATGTAAAAAGGAATTCTCCCTCTATCCAGGTTGATTTCTTGGATTAATAATTTATACAAAAGGTTATGTGGACACATGTAATAACAAGATGACACCATTATGAATATTACAATCTCATGAGTAATTGTTAAACAAATTAAAACATTTAAGTCACCTATTCACATAGGCGGGAAATTTTGACATTATAATTATTAAAACAGGCGTTTAGTCTGAACAGGTGTGATTTCCATTCGAGGAAAGATTAATAATGATTTTTATTTCCTCACTTTGGCAAGACAAAGCACACAGTTGAGTTCTATTACTCAACACATAATATGCCAAAAATTTTATGGAAACGGTAGAACAGAGTGTCTTAACACTAGGCGTCGCCTACCTAAGCTAATATAAGCAGGATACATCATGTAATGAAAAAAAACATAATAAATATGTTACATACCTTCTTTTCAAGACCCAAAAGAATAGCAAATCCCAATATAAATATTATAGTTGTCGACTTAGTCATAGTGTAAAGGGAAATCGTAACTAGCTCTAGGCCCCAATTTGAGAAACCCACATCTATTCCACTTGCAAGGCCAGTGGGTGCGACGGATCTCAGACAAGTCATGAAAGGTAGAAGAAGTTGTGGTGTCCTAGTTATTATGAATAGTATTGCACGGACTAATACAGATAGCATCCATTTGACTATCAAATGGTACATTACCACTGTTAAAGGGTAGTGAAAATCCTGAAACAAAATAATATAGATATAGAACTCAACATTTTGTTAGTTGTAAAAAGTTATATTGACTAAACAAAACACTTTTATTACTAAAATGAAAAAAATACTTATTAATGTTTGGTTCACCTTCACCCAGTAACCCACATACAGCAGTGTAGACTGATCTTATTATTTATTTATTTATTTACACTTTATTGTGCACAATTACACATTAAGAAGAAAAAGAAGAATATAAAAATGACAAAAATATAACAATTGACACACAAAAGGTGGCCTTATCGCTCAGCGTTCCTAACCCAAAGGTTGTCTGGTAGAAATCGCTGATTTCACAACCTTTGGATTAGGAAATCTGTGATAAAATAGAGTGGGTGGTGTAAATAAACTTACATGTCATATTAAATTCTAATACATAAACATAATACATATATATTTGAAAAAACATATACCATTATAATATACTAATATATATAATAATACTATTTATAACAATGAGTTGTACATGATCTTGTGTTGACTAGATCCATTCCACAAATGTTAAAATTCTTTTATTAACAATGTGAGTGGAAAAAGGAACCAAAACTACCTTGTTTACATTCAGACACTGTGTTTAGTGCTACAATGGCCAAATTAGAATATGCTATATGCCAAGATTCTGTTTAACTGTAAGTGAGTTAGAAATTTAAGAACACACAAAATGTACTTGCACATTGACACTAAAGAGATTAGATTTCATGGGCATCAGAGCACTTTTGAGTTATATTTAATTTTTGATTGAAATGCTTAGATTATTCATTCAACTTAAATTTTTACCCACGAAAATTTTGGCACACATTAGATAAAAAAAATATTTTTGTTCAAGTATAAATCCAGTAAAATTAAACTATTTGCCTCTACAAATTTTAATATCATTTATACAATATCTATATGATAAGTTACTTTAAAATAATTGACCATTATTTTCCCTAATATAACTAACCTTTAGAAGCCATCTCTGGTAAAAAGTGAGTCCAATAGATAAAGAAAAGTATAACAAAATCAAGCCTAGCGATAGTAGGCTCTTTTGAAAACACACATCAGACCATTTTAATTTTGGTTTGCTTGTAAATATATCTTCATCGGCATCAGATTTTAACGACAGCTGTTCATATTTTGCGCCTGGCATTCCGAGCCGTTATGCGGCCTTTGACTTCAGTCTTTTTAAAAAAAACTACACTTTGTCCACACACTTTTTCACACTTCACAAAATAATTACATTGGGTAAGTATTTGCGACCGGGTCCAAGATCTAACTGACTTATAAATTATATTTTATATTAAAAAGAAATAGAATGAATTGAATTTGCTGACCCGCTATTCTCATCCTACGGAAAGTTACAATAAATGACATTAGCTGGCGTAGGCATGTCCACAGAACACATCTACTCAAAGAATGTTCACTTCNCTGTACGTAAAGGTCTTCAGAAAGCACATACATTTCAAAGGAAACAGCAACTAAGTCATAGTTGTCATTTGAATGCACTAGATTTAGTATTCAACCGGAGTTTAGGCTCCTAGTATATTCTAGAATATTCTATTCTATTCTATTCTATTCTAGGTATTGTAGATTTTGTCAAGTTTCGTACAACTGTAAGTCGTATCAATCTTTTGGTGTAATAACTAAAATCTTATATATGTTTGGGAGTTATGATTTGAAAGTGGTAACGAAGTGTTTAAGCACTAAATTCCCAGGTTCCCTAATAGTTTAAAAGCCTAATATTTAAATCGCCTAAACCAAATAAATATTTGAATCAGATACCTTTGACCAACTCCTACTTTGGTTAATACTGGTAAATAAANAAAAAGAAATAGAATGAATTGAATTTGCTGACCCGCTATTCTCATCCTACGGAAAGTTACAATAAATGACATTAGCTGGCGTAGGCATGTCCACAGAACACATTTACTCAAAGAATGTTCACTTCGTACTAAAAAATAAGTGACAAAACGATGCTGCTGCCATCTAAAGTATGCCCACCAAAACAATCATTTGCGGGAAATTTAAAATTTGGCTATAAATCGATTTTTATTCAATAGCCAGAATTATGACTCTTTCAAAATCGTTTGGAAGTATTATTTACATACTTCCAAATGATTTTGAAAGAGTCTGAATAATTTATGGTATATAATAAAAAATAAATGCAGAAATAAAACGAATAAACACCTTACACTTTTTTTATTGCTTATAAACATTAGTTTTAATCATATTTACACGAATAGTATTTCTGAAAACAATTAAAATAAACTGGTAAAGATTACAACATTGCTACAAGACAAACTTGCCCTTATATGTTAGAAACAATAACAATTTTAATTTTTATAAGTTAAATAGATCATAATCTGCTAAAAAATTATAATTTATATATTTATTAACCTATAAGATTGTATGCAGTTNTCTTTTTTTTAAACAATTACAGACAAAGATAAAATTAATAAAGTAGGTATAATGAACTTAATACAGTGTTGGTCAAATTAAATCTAACATTAATATACAATTACTTATTTTTTAATATATCTATTTTCTTTTTTAACGATTTCTGATAATCTGCAAATTGTCTATTTTTCACTGTAAAAAATCTATTTACTGTTATGTGGAAGACACTATTACATATAAAATCAACATTTTCTTTAAAATGTTCCTCACATTAAGGAAGAACACTAAAATTTACATCTTCTTCCAATTTACCGATTATCAGTTTTTTGATAAGAAAGAAGTGAGAGAAAATCGTCACAGGAAGAGGCCAGCCCCTGAGATCCATTACAGCATATTCTCCAGCACTATTCGAGAACCAAGGACACTGAATAGGTGCTGTTCTTCAGGAGGTTTCACAATAACAAACATTGTGAAATGAATGTCTAAATTATTCTAAATTTTAATTATTAATTTTATTTTTATTATTAATAACATTAGTATTCGTAGTTTAAAGAAAAAAATATATTTTGTAATGAAAAAAATTTATTTCGTAGAATAAGAAAATAAATTCCATTCCGTAAGACTGGAATTAGCAAATTTTTACAAATTACAAGACTATAAGTAAAGAAGGAACTGAATCCATCATTGCAAGTAATATTATATTTTAATATGTAGTCCAAAATACAGTTAACACTTAAACTTAATGGAGAACAAAATACTTAATATCCTTCAAAAAACAATGCATGTAAATAACGTAACCATGCCAAAATTTATTATATTAATTGTTATAAAAATTAAATGAATGTTTATATACTTTAAATAAATATTAACAAGACATTAACTTTTTTAATGACGAGATATGCCGAGAATGTGGTAAATAAACTACAGTATAGTATTCCAGTCGTGCCCGCCCGCTCTGAAGTTACCTGTACATGCACAAATCTGATTTAAGGAATTTTCTTAGTCGTCGTCGTCGTTTCGACTCGTCGAACTAATTGTATGTCTTTTTAAAGTTCCTATTTTTATTTAAGGTTGATAATGTCTTCCTAGGAATTGTTGAGGCTCGTGCAATTTCCTCGTAGCTTGGTACACATCGCGCTCTTTATCTGGATACTTTGTCGGAAGGTTAGGTGAGTGCAGGTTCACTTTAGCTGCGTATCTGTATAAGAATACATTGTTAGTAATGGTATGTGGTTATAAAGTAAAATTTTATTGTATAACTAAGTAATGCTTATTCTTTTTTAAAAAGCGAACGAAACGTATAGGTATTTATTATAATACTAATAGAAACTATATTCGAAAAAGAGGTGAGTTAGTTAATATACAAAAGAAAGACTTAGTAAATATTACCTTATGCCAGCGATATCAATTTCGTAATGGCCGCTTAAAATGTAATCGTTGGTCACTTTCTGCGGCACGCCATCTTTATCCAGATTTTGTACAAAGCCAAGGCAAACCTGATATATAAATAAAATTATTTATTTTTTAATACGTAATTTGCATTTTTTTCACCAAATGATCTTTATACATATGATAACTTTTTAATGTATTTTTAAAAAAATACATGGGTATACCATAAACGAATTCCATAGTACCCTACTTCACACACGTCATAAAATTTTCTCCCAAAGATACAAAGAATAACAAAAAATAAAACTGTTTGTTAAACGTAAACCCTTAAGCTAGTGGCATATAGAAATTTCGACGTAATAATATCCCAAGTGTAGAGTCAAATCGCCTGAAAGTGTCACAATGAAAAAATACAAAGGTTAAAACCCACCTGTTTTTTAAATGTGAACCCATAGCTAGTGGTCGTGGTCTGCCCACAATAGTTGCCATCTCTATAAATGGGTTCTCCGCCCCACGACCACACATCCAACTCGTGGTCATGGTCAGTTAGCAGTAATTGTACGTATTGCCTACGAATGCCCTGTTCTTTTTGACGTAGCAACGCTTCGCGGCCGATGAACGGGATGTCTTTCTGGAAATTATATATATATTCTATGATTTAGCAGAGGTAACCTTGTCTTAAGACACTCTGTTTCCCACATATCCCATATTTTCGAAACATTGCCTGTTGAGTGCCTGAACCACAACCATTTACAGGTGTACAGCGTTTACAGAAGCTGTGCAGCGACAGTTTGATTTTTTTAATAACTATTTTGATATGATTAAAATTTTGTGGAGAAGACAACACAAGTGAAGACTTGCGGCGTGAGCTTAGATAAGGGCCTTGCATTTTACTTTTAAGAACATATTTTGAATAACTAATACCAACACCACGCTTTGACTAACTAGATCGAAAAATTACGTTTAAAAAAATAAACAATTTAACTATCGGAGACTATTGGAGGAGACATATAGATGCTAAATACTTAACTTACATCAAACTTAACGCGCCATGTTCTACCACACTCGAGAGGAGTAGTCATAGTGTCAAGATCCTGGCCCCAGAAGGCAAAAAACTTCTCCACCCGAAGCGATCTGGTTGCGTAGTAGCCGACGTGGCTGATGCCGTACTTCTCACCGACCGTCATCAGTCTATTGTAAACGTGTAGGGCGAACTAAAAGAAAGTTGCATAATGTTTACTAAATACAATGTATTAAAGAATAAAAATTTTCATAGCAGGTTATATCCATCCCTATCGAAACAAAAGGATGATATCATCTTATAAAACATTGATCCGTAATGTAATCTAACTTTTACACCCCTTTAAAAACGTCTATTTAAATTCCAAACCAAAAATATCAATATTCCCTTATATGAAGCTACGACCATCGCGTTTGGTTAACAGTAACTCCACTAAGCTATAAATATCTATAATCTCCCATAATCTGTACAGGCGTGGACGTCTCAAAACCTACATATATCCCTATGCAAATGTTTCTAACAGAACTAAAGGACCATTACAGCGCAAGTGCAGGAAGAGGTAATCTGATAAAGCGATTGATTCATTGGACGGGGTATATTCTACGAGTATACGGAGTGTGGACGGCCATGTTGAAGGCTAAATGACATTTTCTCACCATAGCAATCCCTAAACAGAAAAAGCGATGTACTTTACTAACATTAAAAACTACTTTTTTTAGTTACAGTAATATGTTAATTAATTTTACAAATAGCATTATTTAGTAGGGCATTTGACATATAGAACGTACAGTTCACAAATCAAAATAAAATATGATTTATTGAGAGACAATGATTTGGTGTTCTGGACGTTTCGATTAAAGGACTCATCATACTGACATGCCTTATTATGTTACTTTAGTTATTTTATCGCTTGGCTATATAATTAAAAATAAAAACTATTTTAATATTTATAGGCGTATATTGGGCGGATAATTACAAATACGTATAGTTAGGTATAATTAACTTTAAATTGAATAAAACATTAGAAATGAATAGATAGTTTAGTTTTTATTGGTGTATGTTAGTATATTGGAGTATTGGTGCAAAGTTCGTTGTTAAAGGAATTATAGAATTAGGTCAGCCTAGATGTTACTTAAGTCGTTAGATCAATAGGTTGACTACAACTTCCATCAAATACAGTTAAATTGCTTTATGTATACCAAAATAGAATATGCACCTTCAAATAATATATATATATATATATATATATTTCATTACAGATAATCATAACAACATAACATTACGTACTTCACTCAGTATTAATTAAATAACTATAATGATTATTAAATATCCATTAAATATTAATTACCATCTCTGAGTACCAAACATAAAATATCTAAAGATACAGTATGGTGAAGGAGTTGTGGCCGCCCTCAAATTAAATTTTCTGAACTAAATGTAGAAGTTAGTATGCGCATTTTTTACTCGGGAAAAAAACATATAAATTATGAAAACACCTAAAATCAAGTCTTCCAATTTTACAGGTAAATTCAGAGCGCCCACGACTCGTCGACCTTGTTATACCAAAAAAGACAACTTACCTCATTAGGTATATACAGTACATAGCCCAGTTCTCCCGTATGAGTCAGATTCATAGCCCGTATGCCATTCGCTAGACCAACGTCCAACTCCTTAAAGGTGAAGAAGGGGAAGTTCGAAGGTGACAAGTCAGTATCAGTTAATTCTGATAAAAGACTCCTTGTGAACGGTCCTAGTACACAGATGGCGGTGTACATGGAAGTTACGTCAGATAATGTGACAGTTCCGTTTCTTGGTAAATGTCTCTTCAGCCATACTTTGCATCGCGTCTGTTGAATTGTTGGTGCGATCATCATATAACTAAAACAAATATTATTTGAATACTTAATTTTTTTCTTTAACTTCACGCTGTATCCCGCACACAGCAGGGTAGGCAGAGAGAACCTAGTGTTAAGACACTCCGTTCCCAACTTTCCGCCGAATTCTGTAGGCATTGCGTGCTGAGTGGCGGAACTCAACAACACGCTATGCCTCGACGCCAGAGCGAAGACATAGATATATAAATTTAAATAAATATTTCATTTCCTCGAGTCGGGATCGAACTAAGAACAAGTCGTGTTTACAGTCGCACTTTGTACCCCTGTGCTTATTAACTACATATTTATTAAACACAAAAATAATACAATTAAGGCAAAAATAATACGGAAAAATATATGCATTTAAGAACGTATACAAAGGTGGTATTGATTAAGATATTTATTTAGACAACCGGTACAATCCTTTTAAATATAATATGCTAAAAAAAATCATCGATAGAAATAAACTAAACCAATAAAATATGTAAAACTTACTGATTCTCAGATATTCTTGCTAAACTGCAGTCATTTTCGTAACCGCCCCTTTCATTTTGCATGCCAGTGTGAATTATACTACCTATAGGCACATCTACGTCGTTAGAACATAAATACTGGAGTAAATCTACCACTTCCCTGTTTTGCGACTAGAACAGAAAAATCTATTATTATATATAAAATAAGAAATAATTTAAAAAGACTTCTAAAATATATTTAGATATGATATGTACAAATATATACTAAGTAATAGTAAGAAAACGTAATCTGTGTGTATACTTATATTTTTGTTTTCATAAATATAAAGTGTAAAAATAAATGGTTTTAAAATATAACTTAAAAGTAGTACTGTGTAGTACAAAAGTATAAAATACACAAGGCCAAAACAGCACGGAGCAAGTAATGGCAGCATATAACAATATTTTCATAGCAAAAACCATAATGTATGTCATCTTTTTATGTGTGCATTACTTACCAAAATTTTATAAATGCTTTTATAGCTTGAATTTTGTGATACAAGAAATTAGCTGTTTCTTCAGTCAAAAGAATCACAAATTTATAATAATTTAATATATTTTTTACCTGTAAATCAATTTTTGTGAAGGATGAATAATCAGCTAATCCCACTGCTTCTCTACAAGCCCAGTATTCCCTTTGGACTGTTTCAAACCAATGCGGTTTTCCAAAGGTTTTAGTGTGCGCTATTTTAAATGGCCTAGGTTTTTCCGCTTCACTTGGTGATTTATCTGTAGTAAATATTATAATATAGATATATTTATTACTACCCAAAAATATCGATTTTCAAAGTCACCATCGCGGCGCAGTATCTTACTGTAAGTGCAATGGTTGTGAGTTAGATTCTCACTCGGGGAAATTATTTTTTTTCTCCGCTCTGGTAACAAAACAAGACAAAGTATGGCGTTGATTTCGCCACTCAACAGGCAATGTCTCTTAGAATTGAGCGAAGCATGAGGAACGTAGTGTCTTAATATTAGGTTCCCTCTGGCAATCCTTCTATATGGAAGCTAAAAAAAAATAATAGAAAATTTTGCTTACCTATCGTCTCAAACCATGTTGGCCTCTCGTAACCCATAACTTGACCAAACACAGCGCCATTATCCCTTAAAGTTGGATAAATTGGTGATAATCGCAAATTTCGACCCATTTCAAATTCGTAGAACGGATATTGGAGTCCGTAGTGCACACCTGATATAAAAGAAGTAATTTGAAAAACTATCATAGTTTTATGCTTTTAAATACTTAGTGCTCCCAACGTTATCCCAATTACTTTTGTTATCCATTTTTAATCAAATTTATAACATCTTTGTCTAGTTACTTTATGAAACTTGATATAAGACTTTTAAAAAATCCCACAACCATAAAATGTCACAATCACAATTATATATTAATCTCACACTACAACTTCTTATCTCAAATTAAATTTATATTAATCTTTCTACACTCACCCGGTACTTCCTTCATCCGATCCCTCAAAAACCGTTTATTATTATGCAATCCCAGGAATCTATTGATATCTAGTTCGTACATATCATATTTAGTATAGCCATCTACAATTTCGTCGACCGTGGCTTCAGCTACTCCCCCAGCAGCGGAAATACCAACTGTTTTCATACCAGCAGCCACGTGATAGTTAAACATCTAGAAGATATTTGTTTTATTTTATAAAAACACTAACTTAGCGTAAATGGGAATAACTGAATGTTTTGTATGAAACTTAACATCATTCAAGGGCCGAAAGTAAGTGTGACCGCAGGTCAGTTCAACAATTCCAATTTCAGCCAGTAGTTCCTGAGGTTATCGCGTTCAACCGAACGAAACTCTTAAATATTATAATATTTATAGTAAGAGAAAATTTGGTATAGAAATACAGGTATAATATTGTTGAAAGCGAGGCGTTGAATTCCACCAAATAAAACGAAACGGGCGGAAAGTGAGGAACAGAGTGTCTTCGTGTTCAAGACACTCTGTTCTCCGCTTTCTACCCTAATGATGTTCTTGCTATGTAAAAAAAGCATGAATTAGCGTTTATGTGTATTTTGTAGGTAAGCCCTTGCCTACAAAACCCCAAAGTTAACCCATTTGAATTTATATTTTTCGCCATTTGTTCAGTAAAATGTTGTCAACCCTAAAAAACAAATACGATAGCTTTTAGGATTAGTAAAGATTAGTAAAAGGGCGTGGAGCGTTACATGATAGAACAACAAGTATTAAACTATATTTCAAAAATAATAATGTGTTCACAAATTTCATATAAAATATGGTCAGAATAATCAAAAGACTAAAAACTGTTTTCTGTTTAATCCAAATGATGCTTTAATTTTGGGGCAACTTTATAATTGTGGTTTTAGTATTGATGAAGTTATTTCTATTCTATATATAATGAACTTATTTTACAGGTGAGTGTTAGGAGTGGATAAAAGAGAAAGCAAGATTAGTGATACACTGAACAGTAATTATTTACTAATTAAATCACAAAAAAACTTAGCTACACTATTTTGATAAATAGGAAAGTTTGTTATAAAAAAATAGTTATATATTCGACCCTTGGTTTAAAGACTTATAATCAAGTGACTTCGAAGCTGGGAAGAATAAACGCGACATTTTTTTCCACCACCGCCTGTTACTTAAATGATCGGAATGTGAAGAACACAAAGATGAAACATTGTGTTTTTCAATTTCCGCCCATTTCCATTTTTAATATCCCTCTAAATTGAGCAACATAAGAAGATAAAGTTAAATTATATGTGGTATAATAAGCTATGTACATTGTTAGTAATTAATAATTATCTATATTTCAAAGTAAAAAAAATAATAGCAAATCCTATATACTGTAGTATATGTTTATGTAAGTAAAATAATTTGAAATTATATAAAAGTCATATTTTGTAATAAAAAAACATTTCTATTTGGAAATCCTACAAGATCAATTTAAAAACAATTTCCTTAATTATTAAAAAAAATATCGTCGTTGTTGGTGTATGATCCATCAGAACATTCGATTTAACGAATTTAGCAATGCTGTGAAAACAACATATTAATATAGCTAATATTCGCTAGATCCAACGTCCCGCTAGAACACATGGTAGATAATGCTGAAAAATAACAGCGTTGAGTTCTGCCACTCAACACGCGCAGGACTGGAAGTGTCTTAATTGGAACGAGTGTCTTAACACTATGTCCATACCCTGCTATGTGTAGAATACAGTGTGAAGCTAGACACCTAAATAAATTAAAATTTTAACTGTATACTGTATGGTTGTGGATTTGATTTCTATATGTAAAATATTTAAATTTAGACAAGTGCAATGGTTAGACACGGGCAATATTGAGTTCCGTTAACAAAAGCTCTTTAATTTTTTTAAAAATGGAGATCTTCACATAGCAATAAATATTAATATAATAATAATAATATAAAATGTGTTCCAGATAAATTCCTTAGAAAATATCAGTTTAAACTCATAAAATACATATTATAAAACTAGAAATATATATAAACTGACCTCAGGTGCTTCACCTACAATCCATTTACAGTCTGGAGAAAAAGCTTCAAGACCATTACACAATTTTTGTAATACTGCTTGGTTAAGACTTGGAACTCTTTTTAGTAATTCTTGCAGTAGTACATGAAAGTGATCCCAATCTTCTGGCAAACAGCGCTCGGAGGCATTCAGAACTAAAAAAATATTAATAAAATAACGCAGGACTAAACGCGACGGTTGTGAGTTCGATTTCCACTTAGTCGCACAAAATATTTAATATCTTCATTCCCTCCACTTAACGTCATGCTACTTTAAAGTTTAACTGTTACTTTTTCTCTTATGAATGTCTTTGTGATAAGTCACTCTCCACGTATTTTTATTATATAAACTCTCCTAACAAATTACATGATAAAATCCAACAAGAAAAAACAGCCCAATAACCTGTATATTAATATGCTGTAAGTTGAAGTTATTTTTAAATCAGGTTCACCCTTTATCCAGCACACGGCAGGGTAGGCAGAGAGAACCTATTGTTAAGGTACTCCCTCCCCTGTTTGCCGCCGAATTCTGCAGGCATTGTGTGTTGATTGGTGTAACTCAACGCCGTGCTTTGCCACTATATCAGAGCGAAGAAATGAAAATATAAATTTAAACAAATATAAGTCCCCACTCGAGAACCCGACTAGAACCTACATCCATAGTCACACTCTTGTGCCTCTGTGCCACAGCTGGCCTTAGTTACTTAAAGAATTTATTAGTATTCTATAAGGAAATACTAACTTTCTTCCTCATAAACTGGCTTCGCTAAAGGCTCAAATCCACCAGCTAATATACAACCATCTTGTTCTCGTAGATAAATGTAGCCATCAGGATCTCTTATTACTATGATTAAAAAAAATTATATGTAATTACTAATGTGTTTGCTTTAAATATTTTTCTTCTAGATGCATTATAATGGTGAAAAAATACCTGGAGTCATAGGGTCTAAGTTATCAATTTGTTTAGTATGCAAATAATAATGTTCACACGGTAGTAATGGGACTTTTACTTGAGGGTTTGCCAACTGTCCGACCTAAAAAAAAACTTATTTAATATTAACATTAACTTAAACAACGTTTAATATTAACTTAAACATATTTTAAATTATATATAGCAATAATTTATAAGATAATACAATATTAGTATCTAGCATCTTACCTGTCTTGCCCAAAAACCTGCACAATTAACAAAATATTGGCACTCTATTGAACCGTGAGTTGTATCCACACCTGAAACTTTACCATCTTTTGAATGTACTGCCTTTATGGCACAATCTTCCATTACTCCTACACCTATAGAAACATAGATAATATATGTATATATGTAGAAAAACAATAATATTTCAAAGAAAACATATATAAGTAACTTTTAATTACCCTTTTCTATAGCTTCTCTCATTAAAGACATGCAAAATAAATGTGGATCTCCCACTCCATCTCCTGGAATCCAGAGTCCTCCAAGGACATCATCTACATTAAGCATTGGCCAGATTTCCTGGCACCTTTTAGGACTAACTAACTCACAATCTATATCCCAGGAACTGTCTAAAGATAACAGTATAAATTAACAAATTTATATGATAAAATTCTTAAATAGCCACTTGAGGCAAATAATTATTTTCATTTTCTGTTGTGCAAGTTGACTGTTGCAATGTCTCTAATATTGAGTAGTAAGTAGTAACAGAGAGTAACAGAGTATCTAAACAGTTGTTTTCCTCTGCAAACTTTGCTATATGTGGCATACAGAATGAAGCTAACAAAAAACAGACAATTTTTTTTGTGGATTTGGGCTCTATTACTGTTTCTAAGCCCCCCTCAATTATTATTTAGTAAATATATTCAATGTATAGATGCACCATTTTTACTTTCTTATTATATGTATAGAATAGATACCCAGATAAGGCTTCGAAAGGTTTAAACTTATCGTCATATTATAGGCAAATAATACAAAATTTTTATATAAATTGTATCCTATGTGTTATTCTGATGTATAAACTATATTACTTTAAAGTTTGATCTAAATCTGTTCAGTACTTTTTATGGGAAAGTGGAGCAAGCATCCTCACAAATTTACACATTTATAATATTATCAATGGAATCAAGGATCACAAACTAAACTTATGTACATACACTGACTGACTTTTCATTCTTCTATATACTGTCATTCTGTCTCTCGATCTTGCTAACAACAATGAGCCACATTGTTTCCATCCAGTAGGTCTACCTATGGCCTCGAGATCTTTCAAAAGTCTAATTGAAGACTGAGCTATACGGACTTGCGCTAAAGATGGCTTAAATGCACCCACTAGTCCTGAAGAATACCATCGGCTTCCAGCTCCAACTCTGTTTAATTCAAATAGTTTAGTGCCATGTTCAGATAAAATTTTATATATACATAAATATATCTATTTATATACATAAATATTACTTTATCTAAGTAGAATGTACCAATATATAAGATTAAAAAATTATAATATTCAGTTTTAATCATTACCTATCTTTTTGAAAATTAACTAACAAATATACCTATCCTAATATATAACAAGATATTTGATTGAATAACCTATAAGTCTACTTTAACAAAATAATTCAATTAAATTTTACCTAATAATTCTTTTTTTAATGTATTTCTAAATTCACTTAAGATCCTAAAATGTTCACAATATAAGGTGAGGTCAGTGGACATCTCCCAGACAAAGGGCTGCCAGGTAATGCAAGCCTATTGATTGCATCCTCAAAATCAATAAATATAATAATTCCCTATACACTATAAACATCTAAAGACAAAAGCTCACACGTTATATAATGAGAAGTTTAATTTGATATTTTTGCAAATATTGTACTTACTTCTCCTTCTCGATAACTACGGTTTCGGCACCCCATCCCCTTTTGGAAAGATGGTAGGCCACAGCGGCGCCCATAACCCCCCCACCGCATATTACCACCTTCGCTTTTGACGGCAACGATAACAAGCAACCGTTGAGCCTCTCTTCATGATCAAGATTATCAATACTCGACAAATAACGAGGCCCTATCCTTATGCACTTAAGTGCACCACATCCTTGGACGCCATTTCTGACTCGCCTCACGAACATACTGGGCTACTGCGCACATACGCAATTGCACTGCAAAGCTTTAATACATCAATAATTTGTAATATCTAAAAATATTTAGTGCAACAGAGATGACATTTGCTCTGACAGTCCTTGACGTTATGCGAAGTGTTGCCATTTTCGTGAGATGAGTGTTCATGTTATAGACTTAGAAGTTTTTGAATAATTTTTCATACGGTACCATACTTACTGAAATAACATTATATATTTTTTATCTAAACAGAAGTGTAATACAAAATGCGATTAGCACATAACTATCATTTGAATATAGACCTAAAAGTATATTTTAAATATAGGTACTGTACGTAATCTCCACAAGGATACTTAGTAACACTCATTTTATACATCCCAAATGTGAAATTACCATTGACCACCGAAACTCAATCACCGAGCAAGCCAAACAATTATCTTTTACGATAATTATTTCCCTTTATTTATTAGTTAATGTAATGTGAATATAATTTTACTATTTTTAAATATAAACTAAATGTCTACATGTAACCTAATATTTTGATGTACCAATGTTAATTAAAATAAATAAATCAGCTTCACGCTGTATCCCGCGCACAGCAGGGTAGGCAGAGGGAACCTAGTTTTAAGATACATCGATGTTAATTAATATTCTATATAGTCTATCATGGTTAATATTTACGTTTCTAACTTAAAAAAAAACATTATACCCAATTTGGAATTTTACTATAACGCTAACACTATACAACTTTAAAAAAGCTTTTGAAACAACTTAAGCATAAACCAAACGGACTAAGTCACGGTTGCCATAGCAACTTATATTGTTATACTATTAGACTTATTTTTTGAATGTATTCATTGCACAAATTTATATTTTATTTTTATATTAAGGGTTGGACATAATACTTACTACTTATGTCGATTGTGGAAATAATTAATCATGATGAAGTTATTTATACTATATTAGATAAACCTCCACCGGAACCACCAAAGACTCCCAGGTATTTTTTTTATCATCTATATATATAAAATCGAAAGGTCACTCACTCATCACGAAATCTCAGAAACTACAAGTGCTAGAAATCTGAAATTTTGCATAGGAGTTATTTATTTGACGTAGGTGCTCGCTAAGACGGGAATTTGCAATATTCGACTTCGAAGGGGTTGTTTTTGGGGTCGAAAGTTTGTATGAAACTTCGTTACTACAAATGCTAGGAGTCTCAAATTTTGCATAGACGTCACTAGGACGTAGCCATGGAGACAAAAAATAATAATAACATAGTTCATGCGGGTGAAACCGCGAGCGGGCCGCTAGTATTATATAAAATTATTTTAGATTACCTTTAGCCTACACGGCTAATTTCTTTTTTAAATATGTTTAAATAACCGTATAAGATTATAAATTTACATTTCTTAAAATGATTATATTTCATAATTTTAAATGACTATCGAAATAATAATGTAAAATGGAGATAAATCTTTCAAATTATTTGTTCTGATATATTGTTAATATTTCAAAATTATTCGAAATTTGTTCAACTTAATGTTAAATTATCGCTAACTCTATTAACTAATTTTAAGATACGAATCCGAATTAGAAAAACAATTAAAGGAGATGAAAATTCCTAAGTTACGTCGAACATTTGGCTATGCCGAGACGCCTCTCAAGCCACCTGATCAATTCTTAAAAAGGGGTGAAGGTACAACACAACCAATTAAGAAATCAGATCACAAATGCTACGTAACTGGAAAATTACCTCCCGTCCCGAAACATGCTCCATTACACAAGAAACCAGAAAGGCCAGCTACTAATTTTAAAGTTTTGAATATAAAAAAGGCGATTACGACTAAACCAAAGCCTGTGGAACCTCGGTAAGTGGACATTTTAATATATTTTTTAAAGACACACAGTTATAGTTGTCCGACCATAAACGGAGAAGTTGTTTGAATTGGCGTAGGAGTTCAGGGGGATCCCCGCCAGAATTTTTATTAATAAATAATTTAAGCCTGCAAAATTTTAAAAAATCTATTAAACAAAAATATCACTTCTTTTCATTTCATGGTTGTTTGATCGGCTACCGCGAAATATCTGAAATATTTTCATTTCTCCGGTTGAGTAGTTCTGATGGTTTATATGTAAATAAAATAGTTAAGTAACGGGACTACCTATCATAGGATTCACATAAGTATGTACATCGCATTACATTAACAAGATGAAAAACACGCAATACTAGTAATAGTAATATATTACTGTATTCGGCGGAAAATGAGGAACGGAGTGTCCTAACACTAAGTCTGTATCCCGCACACAGGGCAGGCAGAGGGCTGCCTGCCCTGTGTGCGGGATACAGAGTAACGCTAAAAAAATATATGTAGTTACCAAAAATTGCGTTGTACAGATTGGTTGACACAAGAGATGGCCACATAAAAAAAATAAAAGGATCAGGGGAAGTCCCTGAATTTTGTTTGAGAAAAGATTTCGGACAAATGCCAACATACTTAATGAACAGAAATAGGCGAATACAAAAGGAATTGGATAAAATTAAATACGCTGAGGATCATAAGGAGAGTCTTTGTAAACTAATTAGCGAAGAAGAGAGGCAGGCTTTATTGAATGTAAGTTAAATTTATTTTATTTATATAATTAACGATACATGATATATAATTACGTCTAATCGATCGAACGATCGAAAATGAATTTTTGTCCTTTATAAGTACTCTTTATAAAAATCTTATATTAGTTTGAATACAATTTTTAATAACATTATGTATAGAATGTAGATTTAACTATTTTTTCTCAGGATCTAAAACACAATTGGCAACTATTACAAAAAGCTTTCCTTCAATTACCGATGCTAACAGACACTATTCCAAAAATATTGAGGAAGACGAAAATGGAGCAAGAACTGCGCCAGCTAGAAAAAGATATAGCACTTGTAGAATCTAATCCATACATTTATATTTACGAGTGAAAATTCTTGTCACGTTTGGTTAAATATCGCTTTCGTTAGGCGTTTTAATACTTTATTAATTATGATAAAATTTATTTTACCAAAATGATATCAATGATGAACAATAAAGCAATTTTACTTTATTCATGTTTTGTTTTTTATAATCATTTCAAAATTAGGAATTAAGCACGCTGTTGTTTTTATATAACGGTGGAAGAGACGGAAAAATCTAAACACAAAAATCAATAGAGTAAACCAACAATTTATTTAGAAAGATACACAAAATATGGAATGTTGACCTACTTACGTCCTAATTGACAAGATTGCAGACTAAAACTACGAACATTGAGCTTGTTGAACATCTAATTCTATAGGTAGGTAGATATGTGACTTTTTTATACTATGTATTATATATACATATAATAATAATACAATATTCAACAAGCAAATACAGGTACACAAAGAAACACAGAATTGTTGAACAATAAAAATCAGGGATGTTACGGATGGAATATTTCGTCGAATCTGGATACGCATTAGAGAAAACTTTATAGGTTTCGATTACGGATTATTACATATATTACGGGTATGTTTTAAATAATCTAATATTGACATTTATTGTATGTGCTATTCGTAGTTTATTTTTCTAGTAACAATTTCTTAAGTGGCCGGAATGACATCATTATTTGTGACATTGCCATCTTTTGAAGCAGAAACAAACTGTACGAATTATATAATGGAATCAAGATCCGGCGTTCTTGTTAAAAGTTAGAAATTTTTCCAAAATATTTAAAGTCTATGTATATATATAATAGCAAACATTTTGAACTCTATTAATAAAATTAAAGCTACATGGGATGCTATTACTAACCTATTAAATTAAAAGTTAATAATGTAGGGCGTTCCACAAGGATCTATTCTTGGTCCCCTTTTATTTCTTCTTTATATTAACGATCTGCCTTTTTATGTGAAGAACCGTTGACAGATATCGCATATTCTTCGTTTGGTTTGATGTTAATAATCTAATGTTAAATGCTAAAAAAACGAAATGCATTGAGTTTGCTTTACCAAATGTTAAAAAATATAATTTTAACCTAATAATTAAAGGAGAAACTCTCAATGTGTTTTCTTGGGTGTTACTATAGATTCCAAACTCCAGTGAAACAATCATCTGGAAGCTCAGGCAGATGAACTCAGCTCTGCCGCGTTCGCAATTAAAAAAGTAAGACAAATGACGGACGTTGAAACTGCCCGACTAGTCTAGTATACTATTTTCATAGTATTTTATCTTATGGAATGCTGCTACTCGGCAGTGCTTCAGATATAAATTCAATATTTATTCTCCAAAAAAGAACTGTAAGATATATTTATAAGTTAAGAGAGAGAGCGAGATTCTCTGCGAGATGTTTTCAAGGTATTATTACAGTTGCTTCCCAATTTGTATATTATAATATTCTCTTTGTCCGACAAAATATACAATGTCAGAGTAGAAATAGTGACAGTCATATAATAGGAACGAGAAATAAAGATAAGATTGTTACGCCAAGTTTTCGCCTCCAAAAAGTTAATAAATCTTTTATGGGTCTGAGTATACGTGTATATAATAAAATTCCGCAGTGTATTCTAAGTTTGCTACCACCAAAATTTAAAGTATTTGTAAAAAAAGTTCTAACAAGTAAAGCTTATTACACTAAATGTAATGCAGGATAGTTGCCAGCTAATGTAATAAATTATACCATTGACTTTGAAAAGAGCAACTGTTGAGTTTCTTGCCGGCTCTTCTCAGCAGAACTGCCTTCCGAACCGGTGGTAGCTTGCTTTTGCTAGGTTTGCTTATATGTTTATTCGACCATTCAAAAGTGCTTGTGATAGGCTATTTGAATATTTTAAATTTTAATTTTAATTTTCACATTTTGTAGTATGAAATTGTCAATTGTGAAATTTTACCCAAATCCGAAATTATACGATTTACGGTAGTTCTTTATTTAGTATATCCGATAGTTTGAAGGTTACGGACTTCCATAACATCCCTGTTAAAAATAATAATTCATTTTAATAAAAAACATTGCTTATATATTGCACTACGCGTTGTAATACTTACCACGTAAAAAATTGTTAATAATTATTATTTACTTTAACGAATATTCGCGAATAACACCGAGCTAAGCAAATATAAGCGAAAATTATTTAATTTATTGCATTTTTTTTTACACACCAATTTCAATGAAGTCTACAAGATCCATAAGAATTAGTAGTAAGGATATTAATAAAAATAGCGCTATTTAATATTATAATGATAATTTATAAAAATAAATGTTTAAATTTTATTAAGACTAATTGGAGATTTCGACTAGATTCGATGCGATCTGGAGGGAATTGTTTAAGTCCAAATCTCCCTACAGTTTTTACGTATTTTTTATGCTATCCATAAAAATATCTACCAAGTGTATCAAGTTATATACTTGGTTGATATTTTTAACTATACAGGGCTGTTCGGGGTGTTCTTAAAAAGGATATGTTTGGACTAAAAACTATTTTATTATTTTTATTCAATAGTTAAAAATAATTTTCAATATACAGAAATTTATTAAAAAGAGTCCTTAATAAATGCGTTAAGCACCCTGTATAGTTCATAAAACGTGATCGAAGACTATTATTGGCACAAATATTTGTAATACTAATTGAAAATTAACACTTACAACTAAAGTGAACATGTAAAAATAATAAATTTAATAAAAAGCTAACACTATATAATTGTAAAGTACTATAAATGTATAAAAAATAATACATACAGTTACTGAAAGAGATCAAAAGGTGAAATTATTGTTTTATACTGAGATCCTTTTACCCGTAACTTAATCTAATTTAAATAATAATAATTAATAATTTATAAAATATCCTCGTTAAGCAAAATATATTCTTACTGCATTTATAAATGAGCCTTTTCACGATGTTCTCTCAAGTTCTTTAGACAACTCTGAAACATTTTGATTTATTTTAATATGTAACGTAGCGTCGAACTTACATAATCAATTAATTATCTTGTTGAGTAAAATAAAAATCAATATACAATCAATTGTCAGAAATAAAAAAGGACAAAATCCAAGATCAGTGTACCTAAATGGAATAATATTGGAAAGAGTGAATGATGGCGTTTTGCTGCCGGTAACAGAGTTAACGGTACCATAACTACATTGATGAGACGACGAAACGTCAGCACAGCTACACGTTTGGCCGTACACAAAGCAGTGTCGGTACCGATGCTAAACGTGGATATTGCAGAAGAAGAATGTAAGAAAGATGAAGGCCATGTATGTGCGGGCCATAATGAAAGTGAACGGAGCGAAAGAGGTATGAAGAGACCGTAGCGTCTGGCGCTCCGTTCTCACTGGAAACACTGCTAGGGACAAAGCGAGAAGCTAAAAAATCGCTAACGCAAAGCTTAAAGCAGAAGCCTATACACAAAATAACTTACATTTTCGCAGTTTTCTTATTAATTTTCTGATATACAGACCCCTTGGCGAGCCCCGCGGGCCCCTTAGCAAGGGACGCGGGGCCTCGGGCAAGGGATAAAGGGCCAGTACATCGCGAGTCTGCACTTTCCGGCGTAACTACTGGTCCACAACGAAGTTCTGGGTTCGGACCGTTCCAAGTTAGGTAGTCTTCTCTAAAAGATAATGTGGCAGTAGAGTTTGTTCAATTAATTAATAAATCTATACTACTGCTATTAGGGCATTTATCAATGTAAAAAAAACAAGGATTTTTAAAATTTTTCTCTGCATAACTCTACGCTTAACCGATGTAAATGCAATTTTCACCATTGTATTTTGGCAAACTTTTGTGTTCATTTTATTTAAATCGGTTCAAAAACAAAGCTATACCAATGTTTAATATTTGTTCGACAAAAATGCTACAAAATTGTAAGACTTAGTTTGGCGTTAAGTTCAGTTCACTCAACACACAATGTCTGAAAATGGTGCTGAAAGGTGATGGTCCCTATGCCCACTATTCTATATGACGAGATAAAGCGCAAGCAATACTTGTAAGTATAATTTTGGTGAATAAATATAACAACACTGAAGAACAGTGTAGTGATATAGAATTTTATTGCTATCAGTATAGAGCTGCGCGTTTTTGCTTGCATAATATGTACACATAGACAACATGTTAAAATTTCCGTTCCACACTAAAACATACTTTTGCATATATCACATTATAGTAGGATTATCTCTATTATAATTTAAGATAGTTTTAAAACATCCAATAATTTCAAAATATTAAACGCTCTTAAATAAAAAAACATACAACAAACTTACAAAAGAAGACTGTCTTTCGGTCCTTGGCGAAGCGATTGATTAGGTCCATTGGGTGACATAGAATATTGAGATTTATGTTGACTTTCCACGATATTACTCGATTTTAGTATAGGCCTGAAATACCAGCTTTTGTTCAAATAAAATAGTATTTTATTTAAACTTTTAGTATTAAGTTAGAAAATATACTTTCATGCAGAGAAATACCTATGGCTATTATAAATCTATTTGTTAGTTTTATTGAAGGTAAATAATATTAAAAATGCTAATTAAAACAATGGACATGAATGTGATGACTGGCACTATATGTGGGTCTATATTTCTTATAACTCTATGTATACTAAAATGATTTCTGATTGTATTGTGAAACATAATTAGGAAAAGTTTGATTTTAGAACAAGATATTCAGATTTCTAAAACAGTTTATATCCTAAGTAACTGTTATTGTATTGAATTTGACGCAAAAAATAATACCCTATAATCAAATTACAATTATTTCTAATCTACGAATTCATAGTAAATGATATTCATAATAAGTGTGGTGTAGAATATTGTCAAATAATGTATATTTATTAAACTACATATACTAATATAATATTAAAGCGACGACACACAGAATCGAATTAATTATTAGACATCATGCAATTTAAAGAGAAGCAATTTTTTAATAACCACTTGCTTTATTTCATTTTTTTATATTATCTTTTTCATGTTTAACAAACACACACACAAATGTGTAACTATATATTATTATAACTATACACATTTTTAATTATACAATAGTAAAATATATATAAATATTAAAATCAACACATTGTCTCAACAACAAAAAAACATATACGATAGTCACAACCAAAAACACAATAAAAAACGACAACTATATAAAAAATAGCAATTTATACACACATATAAAAAAACGACATTATTATCATATCAACATTTATGAACATGCTGTATATGCACGTACTTCAAATGTTCCGTCCACGTCTTGAGGCGTCGCGCAACGGGAACGACCGGCGGCTGCGGCTCCGGGCTCGCGCAACTAACGTTTACATGAGTGATGGATGAGTGGTGCGACGAGAGTGCTTAGTTTAGAATTTCATTACACGAAATCGATAGTATATCGAAGTATAGTTGTTATTGGATGGTATGTATGTAGATTGTACACTATGGTTTTGGTATCTAAAATATTATAACGTTTGAAATTCGTTAAGTGGTGTTTATTTACTTTGGGTAGTTTTAGTAAAAACCTCACAGATTTTGGAATAAAGAATTACCTCTGAATACTTTAACGAAGTTGCCATAGTGAAAATATATTATCATATTCATTCACTATTCATACCTTGTTAGTTAATTGAAACACAATCATATTATTTGTTAATAAAAATATCAATGATTATATAGTATATTAAGGAATTGCTATCATATTAGAGCTATATCGATCATTCATATATGTTTTTTATTATACAGGGGTGGGCCAGAAAGGCAATAAGAACGGAAGAAACTGTAAGCGAAGTCGCGACGTCCGTACGGCCAAACCGAAACAGTAAATTCCGATACAGACATGTTACGTAACATTTTCTTCCCACAACTGCATAATTTTGAAGCCTACAACAGCAGGACCTGGTTTCAACAAGACGGCGCGATATCTCATACAATGAGTCCTTAGCGGTTGTTTACTGGAAAACTGACATCGCGAAACTGAAACCGACGACAATAGCCCAGCTCAAGAACAATTCGTGGAGAGTGAACGTTTGGATGGTACACATCTCAGTGATGTTATTTTAAAAAAATAAAATTTCCATGTGTTTACTTTATTATGAACAATGATTATCTTTCCTAAGTAGTAAGTAATTTTTTTAACATTCGCATAACTTAATGGCTCACCTGTATATAGATTATTTTATTGGAATTGGCTTGATACATAAGCAATCTCGTCATAGAAGATGCAAAAAGGCAGTGGAAATATTATGCAAATCTCATTATTCGTTTTCATGCTTATTAATATGTTTTGCAATACATTTAGACTACCCTTTTTATATGAGAAGCTAAAAAGCATTTGGATGGAATCTTATTTTTGAAGCAGGTATAAATTTTACTCTTTTATGTTTTTTTTATTATTTTTATTTAAAAGAAAAGAAATTATGAGTCATATTATATAAATTTATATTCCGATTTAAGGATGTGTGCACATTAAATAGCTTTCTTTGTTTAAAAAATATTCCCTCTTGCTTTAATTGTCTTTATGGAAATGACATTTATTTATAAAATATAAAGAATGCTGTATTTAAATAGTAAAATCCATATTTGTTAAATAATTTCTAGCCAACTGTTGATAAATCAATTTCATAAGAAATTAATGTGTACACATCCTTATCAGATATATGCTTGGGTTTAAAATAAAAGTACTTTCCATATAATTAATAATTATTAATTCAATATTTTATTTATATTAGTATTTTTTAGAATCACATATTTATTATAAATATATGTGATGATAAATTAATATAGTGTTAAATTAGTTTAATATATTATTTTAAGATGTATTTTATATTAGATATTATTCTATTTGCTATTATTTAAACTGAATATATTTTGCTAGTTTATATTGAAAAACCTTTAAAAATATAATATTATTGTTAATAGAGCAAACAAAATGGTCTTAATATTATAAGACACCCTATCTATAATTAAATATAATATTTTTTACAGACATGAACAGCTAACAATAAAATTTACTTTTAAATATTTAATTATTTTTTTTATAAAATACATACCCTTTCATAACATCCGTAGTTTCCGGTCGCCTCATATCTTTTATTTCCGCAGTAATAACTAGTTTAGGTGTTTCTTCTTCTTGGACTACAGCATTTAATATTTGTTCGGCTCTTTCTTCATTATAATCTACACTTTCTAAGGCTATGCATATTACTCTTTCTGCTACTTTATCGTATTTCTTTTGTAGTTTAATTTTCACTGTAAAGTGTAGGATTTTTTAAATATTTTTTTTAGTTAATAATAACTAAAAAAGTTGTTTTTCTTTAATGTTCTGGAATGGGTATGACACAATTTTTGTCTTTAATATATATCTTATCTAATCTAACCTAGCTTCACGCTTTATCTCTAGCGGGGTGGTTAATTATATGTAGCCTTTGCATTATAAATATTAATTAGAAAACACCAGGAAACAAGTATCCAGACAGAAAACGAATTATTTATCAAATATTTGACTTACATTCATTTTTCTCTTCTAAAGTTTTCATAATAACCACTTTTTTCACAGGGTGAGGTGTTTCCTTCTCTTTTTTCTTCTGCTGTTTCATAATAGTTTCTTTTTTATTGAATCCCATAGTGATGAGTTCCTCACTTGCTTTCTGTACATTGTTGTCCTTGTTGGCTAATATGTCTAGGATGAGGGTTTCTTCAGCTTTCGGGAATATACTTTTTAGGTATCTGTAAATGTATGAAAAGAAATTACTTAATATTTGATTGTTTTGCTATTTGATTCATAAAACTTTGCTACAAATTTATTAATAAATTTAAGATATTTTATTTTTAGACAAATGAATTTTCTTATAATGCAAAGAAAATACATTTTATCTGTATCCCATACATAGCCATTCGCCTAAAGCATACAAAGTAGGCAGAGAGTACCTGGAAACCTGTTAAGATACATTATTTTTCGTTTCCAACTGGAACATACAAATCTATCTACAAGAGACAAATTCAGTTCTACCATTCAAAATATAGTCACAGATATAAAAACTAACAAAACATCATACATATATGAAGTATATATAAAACTTACTTTAATTTCATTTTAGGTGACTGATGTCTTGGTGCTTGGCCATCAACGGATTTTGTTGTTCCATAATAACTTGAAGCGCCTGATGTTGGTCGCAGAAGCAGAGGGGACCCTAGAATAATATACAACCATTAAAAATATTATCACATAATATTAAGATTTGTTAAAAATATTAAATAATCAATATTCCACCTTATATTACATATATACGGTATTTGTTATAAATTAAAATTTTAACCATGGGAATAATTTACTTTAAAAAAATATTTTCATTTTACCATGCTAATTAGATCAAGCATTTCCCATACGATATTAATAAAGGAGTAAGAACTAGATTATATTTGCCTACATAACTAAATAAAGTAGATATATTAAACAATAAAAACATTTAAAACAGACTTACCTTGTGGTGTACCAGTCATAGGAGTATAATGATTTGAACTATGCATAGATCCCGACATTCCTCTAGCTAGTTGCAATGCGGAATACACTCCTAAAGCGCCTTTCTGTAAGCGAGTTGTCGAAGGAGACATTGTAAGTGGTCCGGGAGTTGTAATTGGATGTTTTTCCACTTGTAATGCACTTATTACTACTGCTTCACGGTTGTAATATCTAGAAATTGTAATATTTAGTGTAGTTTAATATAAGAAATAGTGGCTTGCCCTTGTTAGGCTGCCCACCATCCTTATTGGAAAATCTAGTGCTCTCCCATTTTTACAACAATTTAATATGATAGTACAAAGCAAATAATTATAATCAACTTATATATGACCATCGTGGCGCAGTGGCACAAGGGTGTGACTGTAACGCGACGGTTGTGGGTGCGATCCCTCATTGAGGATGTGAAATATTTATTTACGTTTATATTTCCATTTCTTCGCACTGGTGTTGAGGCAAAAGTGCGGCGTTAAGTTCTGCCACTCAACACGCAATGCCTCCAGAATTCAACAAAAAGTGGGGGACGGAGTGCCTTAACACTAGGTTTCGCCTGCCTACCCTGCTGTGTGCGGGATACAACGTGAAGCTGATTTTTAGAATGGGGCACCTAAACATTAAATCCAGTGTCAGAGTGCTATAAAAAAAATCTATAACTACTTACTTTTTTAACAATATCTTAATATGTGTCTCGCTAACAGTAGGAAACATAGCACTTATTTTAGTGACAAGCGCATCAGTATCAGAGTTCAATGTGAGGGAATCTTGAAATTTTTCATTTAAATGTGAAACTCGTCCCGGTAAAGGACTCCCTCTTGGCGTAAGACAGAGAGCTCGGCCAAGTATTGGACTATCATTTGGAGTTACAAATGCTTTTGAATCCTGTTAATTAAGATTACATTTAGAAAATTACAACATTGATTAATATTATTGAAGTAAATTGAATAGAGTAGTTCATATAAGAACACTTCTGAAGTCTATGTAGCACAGTAGGGAAGTGTGCAACTGTATATGAAACAGTTGTGGGATTACTAGAACACTAGAGGTAATGGTAACACACAGTTTTAAAAAATTGCCAAAAAAAATTAATTGAATTTGAAACAGTATTGTAATACTGGATTCTTTCTGACTTCCCTGCTATATGTTTGATGCAGGTTGAAGCTAAGAACAAGAAAAATACAAAGACATACATAAACTAAACTTCAATACTTACAATATGTGGTTTCAGCCCTTTCGGATGAAACATTTGAGGGCTCTGCTGAGCTTGGAAAGCATGTTGAAGGCGGACAGGGGATGGATATGGGTGGACATGGTAGGGAGAACCGTGAGCTGACTGTGCAATCCAATGGTACAGACATGGATAAAAAACCACACTGTGAACAAGTGCTTGTGCTACACTCTAATTGAGACAAAATTTGCATAGTAGATTTTTTTGTATTTATATAATATAAATATAGATTTTTGGATTTCATTATTTTACCTTGTAATATTATATTAGGACTGCTACTATTTTCATTTTAACCTGGTTGTAAATAAATTTATATGTTATTTGATTTAATAATTTAATATTCATTGTTGTATAAGTTTGTGTTTTGTATAGTAAAATATAAAGATGCGAATATTTTTTTTCTTACTAACAATTATTTTGCACTAAAGATGGTATGTATATTAAATTAATTATATTAATTCTGATCTATTTTATTATTAATTTTTAGAGACACTATTATTGTGTCCAGTTCTTTAAGCTAAATCATTATATCATTGTCCATATATATAAGTTTAATATGTACCTGAGGATGAATGCACTCCAAAGCTATATGATGCGCGGCACTTTGTATAGATTTATGTTTAGAACGTATTTCTTCCATTTTAAAATACCTTAGTTATAGTTTTACTCGTAGTCTTTAAATATAAAACCTCATATTTAACATAAACGAAAAGATATTATTAAAAATTTCAATATATTTCTTGAATTTTTAAATAAAATAGAAAGAAACAATATGCATATTTTTGATATTTCCCTCCTTTATTTGTTTGGCAGATATATTATCTAACGGAAGCACAGCAAGCAAATAAATTAAGTAGTGACAAATATAAATAGTGATAAATTGCAAGCACATTTATAGCAACGTCTTGACTTTTAATTTAGTCGTATTATATTGCGTAACGCTTCCGAAAAATCAATATCGCATTGAGATAAGAGTATATAAAGCATCCTACTCACGTGTTTCGTTAACATAAGCGTATTATTTAAAAATGATTAAAGATTTTGCTTGTTTTTTTTTTATTTAGCTAAATTTTAAATTAAAAAAATATTAATATATATAGAATAGTATTTGATTATACGATGTTGTATTGTATAGATAATATAATGCCTATAATATGGTGTTATAATCTGTTTTATGATCACTTTTTTGTTTTTTGCTCTTCTTTTATCCCATGATCACTGCATCTTTGCCAAGCTTCTACTATTAAAGTTTTTAATTATAAAAACAACAAAAGTAACAACGGAATCTAGAAAATTTAATGAAGATAACTGAAAATGACGAATATAATCTGAAGGATGACAAAATATTTTAAAATGTTCATTCCTCAATTACAGTAGACATAATTACATATGTAATTTATTTTTATACTATTAAAATATATCTCAAGTTTGAGAAGAAGTGGGCTTTTGGGTGGGTTTGTACATGTCAAATATTTAAAAAATATTAAATTTAAATACAAAAACAATCTTTATTTTTTATTTATTGTATTCGTTTATTTTTACGTATTTCTTTTCGTATTCGTTTCTTTTAACATAATTACTTCTTTTTAAGATATTTAATTTTATAAAATTTCAAAATACAATTATAAAAATAACTTCATCGATATCCACAAATTTAAATAGTAATTTTAATAATCAATACTTTTAACTTGATCCTAATTAATGACATAATAAGAAAACTATTTTTTTTTCACACAGCGTTTATAATATTAAAAAAAACTTTTATATAGTACAAATTAATGCAATTCAACTGATTAATTGGAAACGTGACGTAAGTTGTGCATTTATTTACCTTTTCTTAACTGTATTTCAGAATTTATTAACGAAAATAATTGAATACTGTAGTGTAAAAAAATTGTGAATTTTGTAAATATTTTCCTTTTCGAGCTTTACCGTTATGCTATTTCTAGAATAAGATAATATTATTTACTGTGCTATCTTTCATTAATTTAGAATTTACTTCCATAAATCCATAGATAAATATTTTTTAAAATTAATATAGATTGATTTCTCGATATATGGCGTTTCGAGCGTGCCAGTTGAGCACAATTCATTTCGCCAATGTCACGTTGTATGGAAAACAAAATTAATATAATAACTCCATCAAACCTGTCATGTAAAAGAACCTTTTTTGACATGTTTACCTTTTATCTCATGCCTTTGTGAATCGAGTATAGAAATCCACAATTATGACAACTGGCCGAACCCACAATATTATTGACAATACGTACTTTATTGGCCATGTTATTGTGTGAGACCAGGCCATAAACAACATACTAAAACATTTATTTTATTAACGGTACTGTTTTCAAAATACTTCTACTTTAACCAATTAAGTACTTTGTATATACATAAAATATTTATAAATCTCAGAAATTAGCTTATTATTTAATTTTATATGATATAATGTCACATAAGTAAACGAGTAAATTTCATTTATTCTACTACCGTCTCATTCATTGAACTGTGAGATATTTAGCACTTTCAAAAATTTTTGAAAGTTTTCAAAAGATGCGATTAATTAATGAAGTTGAATTAATTGTGTTGAATATTAAATAATTTTTTAAAAAATATTGCCATTATGAACATTTAATGTAAATAAAAACTACTATTTCTGTAAACGAAAGAATTAATTAGTAATTCTCAATTAATGTTGATTATTATTTACATTACGTATTATTGATTTCGTCAATCCAATCTTACTAAGATATGAATAAAATTAATTGGTGTTTGTTTTATGAATGTTAACTAATAAATTTGAATAGGCCGCCATGATCGTCGCGTCATATCTCCATAATGGCGGACATATGGCGAATTGGGATAACTTTTAACGTCGCGCTGTGAATTTTTGGCGTATCGGTGATAGTAAATTAATCAAAATTCGGTCATTAAGAGAAGGGGCTTTCAGGAGTGGGCGGACAAAAGCTATGGCGGAGAACAGAAGTTCGGACAACGTCGTTATGCCGGACATTACCGAAGTAGCCGAGTCCGATCCCCTGGCGACAGCAGCCGAGCGCAATACCGATTGCTCTGGTGGGAATTCCGATCTGTCTGCAGGAAGCAAGGCGGTCCGACGCACGAGTGACTCTAACGGAGTTGTCACTGTGCCCGTGTCCCTGCCGGTCGGCGCGCTCATTGCGGGCACGGCGTTTAACGTCATTACATCCGAACAGTTGCAGCATTTCAAACCAATGATATGCGTCGATAACGGCTTTATATCTGGTGGATCGGTGCCAGAAGACCTCAAACCGACTCACATTGTTATTCAGAATATGGCTTCACCCACCGCGCGTGAAACGAAAGATCATGACACAACAAATAATACTACATATAGCAGGTACAACAATCGATCATGGATCGAAACCGCAAATATGCTATGCGTACTTCCTATTAGGTGTAAAAATACTTCTGCAGAACTTCATAAGGAGAGATTAGGGTCAGGGGGTCGTGGGAGATGTATCAAATATGGCATGACATGGTACACACCTAGTGAGTTTGAAGCTCTCTGTGGCCGGGCTTCAAGCAAGGATTGGAAGCGGTCAATAAGATTTGGAGGCAGAAGTATACAAGCTTTAATAGACGAGGGAATACTCACTCCACATGCTACAAGCTGCACTTGTGGATCTTGTTGTGATGACCAGACAGGTAATATAGTTGGAAATTAAAATAAAGTATGGAAAAAAACATAATGTTATATATATTTAAATATTCACTATCTTTTTAGCTATGGGCCCTGTCAGACTTTTCACCCCATATAAAAGAAAAAGGAGAAATCAGGATGGTAAGAACACTTTTCTAAAATACCCTCAATTGATTATCTATTATTTATTTGTTCCAACAGTTTAAATAAACAATGCTATTAAAAAAACAGGCATAGATGAAAAGAAAGTTAAAGTGAAACTAGAATCTATAAGTGAAGCTGAGGACGAGAACTTACTTCAGACTAGCAGTAATAGTCATTCCAAAGAGGCTTGGCAATCCTTAGCTGATGGACTAGATACAAATACTGATTATCATTTGTTAGACAGTCCCGAAGCCAATCCAGATCCAATTGTGGGTAAGATATTACAATTAATTATAATAATTTAATTACTAATAGTATTAGCAAAGTTTAGTGTTGAAGAGAAAATTTGGTAATTTCTCTATTCTAATAATAATAGTGAATGGAAAGGGAGTGTAATAACTTAACACTAGATTCTATCTGCTTGTCCTGTTGTATCAGTGAAACTTAAATTAAGTATCTCCATTTAACACAAAAATTGTAATATTTGTAATACCAAGCACAGGATATTGGACATTTATCAAGCACAGGGCAGTTGCCATTTCAGCTAGCTATAAAAGATATTGTTTGTAATTGTTTCTGTTTTCTTTCATACTATTTAAAATTAAGTTTGTGTGATGTTTGGAGTATTATTTTCAAAATATGTTATATTATTGATGCTGAATTTTTTTTATGAGTGTTTACTTTCAATATATTATTATGATATTGTTGTTTGAGTTATCATTTGCTCTTTATGATTAACTCTCCACATTAAATCTGGAAAAGATGCAGTTACTTTTTATTATAACCATTATAAAATAATTTATTCATTACTTACTATGCGATTGGCTTGCGGCTTGACATTGTGAAGTATTTCTGTTCCTTAAATACATTTGGATAGAGTGATATGCATTTGCTGAATGAATAATTATTATTTATCATTTATATATGATTATTGCGAATTGCCTATAATTTTTTGAACATTTGTTGTTTGTTATTTTGCTTTTTCATTACTGCTCTTAGAAATTCTTTTATATAAATATTTTCTTTGTGGCACAAATGGAAAGTGGTTGAATGTGAATATGATGATAGTGTTAAATTCTCACATGGAAGAAAGATTCATTTTAACTTATTTTTTCCCCTGGTTTTGTGTGAGACAAAGCCTGATGTTGGGTTCTACTATGTCCATAAAGCGGATGGAAAGTGGAGTATCTTAACACTAGTTACTCAGTGTGATGATTTTTATAAGAAAATTTTTAAAAAAGTAAAGAGAAATTCTTATAAGCTTAAATTTAAATGTTATATTTAAATCTTTATAACTTGTATGAATGCTTAAATTTGCTTTCTTTTTATGCAATTTATTGGCAATGTCTGTGTGCAAGCATAACTACAGTGTGAATGTATTTGAAAGCCTATTAGCGACATGAATTACATATGTGCCTAAAATAGCATTATTATAACACGAGATGGGGAAACTTGTTAAATTAATGTTAAGGGTGCAGATGACAAAATGTATTTATATATTTTATTTTTCTTTAGTTTAGCATTTATATGACATTTTTTAAATATTTAGCGAATTGCGATTGCGATTTTTTATATGTAGTATGTAGGTTGGTATATATAATATAGTGAAACATTACGCCTCTACTTTTATTGTAGCTCAGCCTGACATGAACAAAGTTCTCAAGCGATTAGAAGACATTGGCCAGAGTCTAATACGATTATCAAACGAACTAAAACAATGTGTAGACGATGTTGCCGTTAGTACCGTCAGATTGGAACAGGAAAGGGCATCTGCAATGATAGTGGCAAGTGTAGATGCTCAAGCTGAAGCTGATCAAGTATCACTACATAATGTCGAAGAATCTGAATCTAAGAAGGTATGTATTGAAATGTGTGAAACATTGTAAAGTTACCATTTACGATTACGAGTTACGAGTAATTGAAAATACATATGTATGAATAAGAAATGTCAAAAAATATATACAGAAGTATGTTTATATTATGTATGCTTACGTGAAAATTGCTTTAAACAGAATGTCTAAACACTTAATTCTCTCAGTATCCACCACAAAAAGGAAACACCAATAATTTCTCAACTGTCATACAAGCGGAGCGTATTTATTCTAGTGCGCGAACTGTAATCGTGAGGCATCAGCAGAGTGTTCCCTATGTAGACGAACGCCTTATTGCTCCACATATTGTCAGAAGAAGGACTGGGCCTCCCACCAGATTGAGTGCCTACGATCCGTACCCACCATACACGCAGACAGCCAGCAACATCAGTCGATTATGTTAATTGTGGAGAGCCAGCCGCAATAGTATTGTAAGTTTGTTTATAGTTTTTTTAGTAAGATAGTATATATAATTTTTATATGTTTTTTTTTTATATATTACCGCAGCGAAACGCGGATATTACAGAAGAAGGATGAAAGCAAGATGAATGCCGTGGAGATGCGGTCTCTTCGTAGGATATGCGAAGTCAGCTTAGCTGATCGAATCCGCAATGAAGAGATACACAGAATGGCAAGTACTAGCGAGGATGTCACGGTGAGAATGAAGAAGAACGAGCTCAGCTGGTTTAGGCACGTCGAACGAAGGAGTGATGAAAGAATGGCAAAAAAGATTTATGGTGGAAAAGTGAGTGGTAAGAGAGGTAGGAGGAGACCTCGGTTGACCTTCGAAAACACAGTATCAAAGATACTGGAGGAAGGTCATGTAACAAGAATGAGGAACCCCCGGAGTGCAAGCATGAAGAGGTTGATGACAGAGGACGAGGCGAAAGAGATATGTAGAGACCGTAGCGTTTGGCGCTCCGTTCTCTCTGACTAGGGATAAAGAATGCTGCTCGGAAACCCCTTTTGCACTATAGGTTGTTGTTCGTCGAAAATCCTTGATATTCTGTTTAAAATAATTTAGGGAACACTTTATATAGATTTGACATGAGGAGTATGGGTCTATAGTTTTCTATCACCTCTTTTATATGTTCGTATAATAATACCCCTGGTCCATTGAGATGATATACATTCTAAAGAACACATAATCATCCCTAAATATTATTATATTCAGCTTTTTTTGTGCGTAAGGTTAAATGACATGCTTGTAAGCTCAAATCTCTCTAGTTTTCAAATTCCACTTATCGAGAAAGGCAAAAGGATATATTACATTACGCTAGGACCTATAACAGTGGATAAAAAATAATAAATTAAAAAGAAACGGGAATTCTCGAGAGCTACTGTGCGTGCGCTGCGTGAAAGCTGATAGTTATTCTGTAACCATGAATTGTTACCCTTTAAAAGTAAACACAAAAAGTCTGCCACAGCATATGTCTATCTCTTAAAAATGACCGTCTATAACCACTTTTAGATTTGGATATCTTAGAAACTAGTATTTTATACAATACAGTATTAGCCATTATCTAATTATAAACGTTTTATATATGCCAAAATTGCCTGTTACAGTATATAAAACATGGATATTTTAGAAGATCACAGTTTTAGAACACGGATGCACTATGCATGTCGTCGCATCACTCGCGGGTGTACTTATAATATCAATTATCTATACTAATATTAAAACAAATTACTAAATTTGACCCAAACAAACAAACGGGGTAAGCTAAATAAAACCGTTTAAAAAGAGCGTTTATCGCAGTACCTACAGGGTAGGAGTGACAAAAACTTCTTGTGTGATATCTAATACCATCCGCTTATCGAGGAAGACTATATTTTTTTTCGTTAAAAGTTTCGATGTAACCCACTGTACCCTACTTTCATACGTCAAACGCGAGTCTTATCTAATCTAGTCTCATCATTGGACCATGCGGGCGGAACTGCAGGTAAAACAATTAGTAAAATATATCTTTATATATCTTTTTCAGATATCATGTGCTAGAGAACGATGTTCAAGAATGTCCGACACTGTCATCCGACTGTACCCTCTTGTGCCCCCAAATACGAACAATTCAAAGCGAAAACATCACTTCCGTGTACTATTCAAAGCCAAATATAATATTTTAAATACTATCTTATTTTTAAGTGATAAAAACGATACGATAACGAGATACTTGTTTTAATGCACTTAGATAAGAGAAGATATTGATATTTTGACTTTTATGAAGAACGTAAAAATATGAATATCTTAGGAGATATTAAATACACTTGTTTATATTATTTGCTCATTTTAAATAGGTGAGGTTTTTTGTCATAATTGTATGTCATTTGAAAGTAAGTTTAAAATTATTGAATCTATTGAACATATTCATTAATATGTATAAGTAACTTCAGAATAAATAAGGACTTTATAATGATTTATGTCTTTGTGTATTCATGTTTGGTTTATTTAGATTTGGTTTTATTTAAATTTAATGGCTCAAAATATTGAATATAATTGATGTATACTTTTTTTATATAACAGAATAAATTTTACATTTTTAAATATAAATTATTATAAAAAAATACATTAAAAAATATAAAAAAACCACTCTATAATAATATTATAATATTATTAGAATGAGTGGAAGATTACATTTGATTTCTTTTGATTTATGCATTAACTGCTTAGTTTTTTCAACATTGTGAATGCAATTTCTTAATGAGGTGTCAATCAGTATCTCATATAAGAATTTACTATTTATTGGAATTGTGAACAATTTCATATGTGAAATTTATTTTTATATGTAATTTTAAAATGTTTTTGAACTATAAATTAGATTGCTTGCTGTCTCATGTATTACGCCGACGCCATTTTATTTTGTTATTTTGGACAATTTCATGTTAGCTGAATATCCAAAGACAATTAAACTGTTATTAAACAAATTAAGTTATATTGTGTGTAATTGTTAAATAAATGTTTTTAATATGTAAAATTTAAATGAAGCCATGTGATTGTAAAGTTTTTGTAAGTTATGTAATGTAAGTTTTAATAATGTTTATGGGTGAAACATAAGGAATAAGAGAGAAAAAATAGTGGTTTATCACTAATTACTATAATAGTATGCAAATTGATGCAATAACTTTGGTGGAAAATAAGAAATAACAATTATTTAATAATGAAAGCTAACAAGCTAGTTTCAATAATTCATGTCGATTGTTGCCTCGTCTGAAATACGACAATGATATTTACCAAAAATATTTCTTAATATAATTTTTAGTAAAATTTTTCGACGATGATATCTCGAAATTTAGTGTGCCTTTTAGCATAGGCCTCCTCTCTCTGCTATATGATATGGATATCATCTGCAATTCCAAAGCATTCTCATATTCAAATATGACTATATAGTCATATTTGAATATGAGGACATTATTCATAATTGCATTGGTACATTTTTAAATAAATTAAAACAACAAAATAATAATTTAATATAAATTAAATATAATTTAGTAAGTTATTAAATTTTAAATGAATTTGATCTAACCGTCGGTGACGTAGAATGATATAGATATTTACCTTTGATTTGCAAACGGCACTACTCCTCTTTATTATTTGTTTATATATATTTCTATTTTATTTAAATATTATTTTTATGGAATGTGTAAATAAATAAATTTGTTTCATGGTTAATATCGTTATTTTATTGTTATATTACAAGTGTCCTTTTTTTAAATAATACACGATATATTATTAAAATAAAGGAACAATAATGTTTGTAGGTATAAATTATCTTTTTCTTTTTGAAACAGTAGCAAATAAAACACGATATCTTTGGTAAGTTGATATATTGCTGAGTTATATTTAGATATAAATAACAGATAAATAACGAGCCCTCAAAGTTTAAAAATAATGTTATTTATACATTGCTTAAACAATCATTGTAGTAAAGTAAAATTAATGTTTGTAATATTTCTTTATTAAATTTGCGATGTTTTTTTTTAAATTATTAATTATCATCAGATGTTTGTAATTTTATATAATGCAATGAGGGTTCCAGGTTCAATGTAATATGAATCATATAGAAATAGTTATTATTTAAAATTGATTTCTGAACTGGTTAAAAAACATAATACTGAGATGGGGATTATTTAAAAAATATTTACCAAAATAAAGTCTGCTTACTATAGAAAATGATAAAAAATGCTAAAAAATATCAGACCTTGAAACATATAAATGCAGTGTTAAAAGTATTATTTCTATATTTAGATATAAATGCATATAGTATTTAAGTCTTCAATACTGTATTCATTCGCTCGGACAGACACCAATGTGGGTGTTTCTGTGGGCGGCGGTTAGAGGTATACTGACGAGGGTCTCTTTAATAATAATGTTCCTCATACACCCAGTGAAGCCTCTGTCTGAACGTACTCCCTTCACTTTGGTTATAGGTTTCTCGTGGCCGCCAATGTATATTGCAGATCGAGTGTCCGTAGAGCCGGAGACTCCTAGGCCAGCGTCTGAGAAGTGTCCGTCGACACCTACTGACACTACGTGACGGGATTTTACCGCTGGAAAAATAATGAATATTTGTTAAAGTTGGTCGATTATAAAAAAAAAAAGTTTAATAAATATTTAGAATCGATTAGAATCAATGTTAAATAATCAATTCCCTTTAATAACATAATATCTACTTCAAAATTGATCTCCAAGAATTCACCCGAATCCACATACATACATTTCAAGTTAAATAAAAGCTTTTAAAAATGGGAATTTTTTATAATTTCCAGCTATTTTTTTATAAGATTATACTTTTAAAATCAAATTGAACTAGCTCACCGTGTATTCTATGCCAGTTTCCATCGCATAGAGAGAATTTATTGCCCAATTTGTAACTGGCGTGGAATGGTCCTTTGCCGTTTTCAACGTTAGCAACGACTTCGTTCTCCAAAAGTTCTAAAATCATGAAATCAGTCTTTCCGTGGACACTTAATAATAAACCGGTGGAATTACGTGGTTTTATTTCCATTGATATTGATATTTCGTATCCGACTTTGAAGTTTTGGAGAAGCTGCAAATTAAGTTGTTTTTGATTAGTATTTGTTATTTTTTGTTGGTTGTAATGTTTCTTATGATGTTATCACATAAATTTATAGTCTGTAAACCGACTTTATAGAACAACATTTTCTTCTTTTGATTTTTTTAAATAATTTTGTAACTAACACAATTATATAGCAAATGTTATATCGAATTTTACATAACTCAATTGAAACATCTTATAATAAATATTGTTTCTATAGTATTGCGATTTTTTATAGGTTTTATATTAAATTTAAAGTTTCTCACTTTCAAATAATTGCTGCGTGAATTGCTCGAAGGACCGAAGTATATGCCGTCCTCCACATTATCTGTACATCGTAGTGAATTAACTCTGTTTGAAATATCAGTTACATACTGTCCATTCATCATCAACCCCTTAAGACAGCCTTTAAATGGTTGGTAAAAGTCCTGTGAAATAAAAAAATCGGTTTTTAATATATGACTTTGCAACTAATTTAGTAGATATATCTAATTGTTTTCTATACAGCTGCGCAGTACAATCTAGGTTCGGAAACTTCCCTCCCCAGTTTTCCCCCAATCATTTAGACATTGCAAGTGGTGAAACTCAAAATCATATTATGTATACCAGGGCTCAGAAATCAAATTAATTTGAATATTCCTCTATCTTATCTAATCATCTAATATTTTAAATATTCATTCACTCCTCTGAGTGGTGATAGAACCCAAAACCGAGACGTTTAGAGTCAAACTGCGACACGACGACCTCTATAAAAATATTAATAAAATATTCTTACCTCTAGATTTTGGCTGACACTATTATTAATAGATCTCAATCCACCATAATAATATGGCGCCGCCAAAACAGCAGGCGCATAACAAGTGACACTAGCTTCGCCTATACGTTCGCCGTCCACGGTGAGTTTTCCGTGGCCGCCGTTACGGACTAGCGTTACCGAGTGCCATTCGGTGTCGTTGTAGGTCTGGTTTGATACTACGAATCCGTTTTCGCCCCCACAATTGAATGTGAAGTGTACCTGGAAGTATATTTTTGTTGTTTATTAGTTCTAATATATTACTTACTGTTAAGTTAATAAAAGTGAAATGAACTATGATGCAGGAAAAGGAATTTACTTAATTTTTTTTATTATATTTATACGAATAATATAATTCGTTTTGATTAAACTGGCGCAAGTGATATTGATCAATTTGTCTGGCTGATTTTGATGAAACTTTCGCTTACGAATTTAGATTTATCTGTAAGATAAATAGATATTGCGCATTTTATTTACTATAGACGCGTATCACAAAGTTCATATAGCAGTATGGATTTTTTCTTATAAATAACACATTTGCATATACTTTATAATAATTAATATCCTTACTTTAGCATCTTTCATATAGAGTGCGAGGAACTGGCTTGGGGCTCGTTTAGCTGCCGCATAAAATATCAGCCCGCCATGTTTGTCAAACGTACGGAAGCCCACAGTGAGGTCGAATCCTTCTAGCTGTCGGCTCGGCAGCTTACCGTATTCGATACGACTGTCGTTTCTTGATCCTGAAAATTAAATAACAAATTAAATGTGAGCTCTCCGTACGTTAATTGTTTAATCTTTTATGTATAAATATTTTTTGTTATTTTATATGTAGGTACATGCTGGCTTTAGTAGTAGCAAAGTAATAATTAAGGTAAAAATATCCAGAATTGACATCGAATCCACTCATAAACTGACATGTTCTTGATGTTCCGTGAACATGTGAATTATTTTATTTGCGATACAACAGCGCTTATATAGTTTACTTTCAGCTTCACCTTTATTTTTTTATCTAATAGACAGGCAGAGAACCTAGTATTAAAACACTCTTTTCTCCTTTCCACCTATATTTGAGACAGTGTTTGTTGTGGCGTAGTTTAACCCGGTACTATGTATCGCTCTAGTATGAAAATAATGAATGATTAATTCACCTTTGTAGGAATCAACCATCGCGTATTTGTAGTCGCATAATAATTACATACATACGTATATATATATATATGTAATATACATACGAATTATTTTTTTTAAGTTCACACTGCATCCGGCACATAGTACCCTACTACGTGCTGCAGAGGCAGAGTCCCGATCTCCACTTTCCGCCGAATTCTGAAGGCATTACGCGTTGAGTGGTGGAACTCAACGCCGCTTTTAACTCATTACCAGACTGAAGAAATAAAAAAATATGAATTATTTAATTTCATCGAGTGGGAATCAAACCACTGCCCTCTACTACCATTATAATTTCTTTTTACTTACCAAACCTATAACCCTCCTCCGGATCACCAGTAGTATATTGTTGGTCGTACGCCAAGGCGCATCCCGGCTCCGGTAAAGGCGGTGGTAGTCTGGTGGTGGTTATTGGTGCTAGTGTTGTCTTTTTGAGAGGCGCCTTAGTTGTTGGTGGGATTGTTGTTGGGACGGGAGTCGTTGTTGTTTGCACTTCTGGTACGTATTCTACGTTTTCTATATTAGAAAATATTAGTTAATTCGTTAGTAATTGGTGTTCTGTTCGTGTCGTCCGCTTAGATTATATTGAATATGCACCTTTAGTGAAAACCGCATTGAAATCTATTAATTACGTTTATTATTATTATTTTATTATATTTTCTAGTTACCCTGATTCTAACCGCTATACAGAAAAAATGTATTGTCTTCTCTTTTTGTATAGTCAATATTTATTCAGCAATCATATTTAATATAGATTATTAGATTTTAAATTATAAATACTCTTTTTTATCCTTTTGTATCCTTCTTTTTCTTTTCTTTTTTTTCTTCTGTGTAAATTTTATATATATATATATATATATATATATATATATATATATATTTCTTTTCATGTGCAATAAAGTATTATTATTTATATTTATTTTTACTTCACACTGTATCCCGCACAGAGCAAGGTAGGCAGAAATAGGTTTCTACCAGTAATGTCTTAACACCCTAGTGTAATACTGACCTTTTCGCATTTTACGCCGAAATATTTATATTAAAAAAAAAGTTTAAATTCATTTAATAAAAAAATATTTTTAAAATTTTTACCTTTTTTACTGGTGACTTCTTCTATAGGCTCTATAATACTCGGTGTTGGTAGGATATCTCCCCGCGTTGGTGCCGGCCATGATCCTAAATCTAAATATAGTGCATCAGATATTTAGTATAATTTATCCATACCTATATTATAAATTCGAAAGTAACTCTGTCTGTCTGTCTGTCTTTTACGCAATCAGAGCCAAACCGCTAATTTTATTGTAATAAAATACTCATACAGAGATACTTGAGGGTCTCGGGATGAACATAGGATACTTTTTTCCTCATATTTGTAATATTTTCGATATATACCAATATATTTAAATACTTATTAATTTAACATGCAATTTATTCCGCCATGTTAATAACAACGTTGCTAAGCAACGATTTGCAAAGTTTGTTTACGCATCTCTCTATTGAAAACTGAAAATAATTTCATAAATATATTTAATAAATATATTTAATAAATAAAGCGGGCGTAGCCGCGTTCGGGTCCACTAGTTATTATATATGTTAATAATATATTGAAACAATTTATATTTGGATTAGCAGGATACGCATAAACAATCTAGTGTCAAAATACTCCGTTAAGTGACGAAGCTCAACGCAGAATTTATCTGTCAGGCCGGGAAAATGAAAATAATAAATTCCCTCAAATAAGGACGGAACCCACAATCATCGCGTTGACAATTACACGTTACTAACTGCGCCACGATGGTCTCTAATTTAATAGGGTAATATAAATCAAAACAGAAATTATCTATCATTCAATATAAAGCATGAAAAATACCTTGGATAACACCTCCAGTAGAAATGGTCTTGCCACACCTTCCAAATGTAACACTATGGTTACTAAATGGTTCTAAAAGGTTCAAAACCCTTCCATTAATAGTTGCATCTGCTATGCAGCCCTTGAATGGTGATTTAGAACCCACTTTGCCTCCAATTTTGTATCCAGGTTGAACTCCTCCTATGAAGAGGACGCCACTTAGTATATGGAGTGGTTCTGGAGGCGAATCCGTGCTGAAATAAAGAAGAAAATATTAAATTTTGTTTTTTTATTATTTATTTTCTTATAAGTGTCATTTCGAAATTAAGAATAGAAAGACATTTTAGAAAACGTATAAAAATGTGAACTATATTAAATAAATATAATATTTTATGTTGAAATGTTGTACATATACTTTTTATAATGGTAATTACTATTACCAACTATAAAAAATGGTGGATGATGATGATTATGATGACATCAATAGATTTTACTCTCGAATAATTCTCATATTATATCTATTTCCTATACATACCTAAATGTCACATGTTAAGTAAAACTCGAGAGGTAATAAAAAAATATTCTTTGTTTTTGAAGGTGGAAATATATTTTTTAATTCACCTGAAGTAATCGAAGTCGTCCACCACCAGCCTCAACGTTTTACCATGAGTGACGGTGACGACGTGCCATTGTGTATCGTTGTATGTACTGAGTCCTGTATCGAGGCTTTCTCTTTGGCTCATTAGTACCAATTTTCCTATAATGGTAATATTAAACTTATTTAAATAGCGACAGATTACATTTTTTGTCACTAACCCTTAAAGTAAGGGAGTTCTGGGGGTGAATTGACACCTACCAAAATTATATATACAGGGTGGAAGAGGCAGCGCTTCTTTTATTGAAACTGCATATAGGGTAATATATTCAAACCCACACCTAAGAAATTAATCAAGGTACCTCAACAGTTTGGACATAGGATTTTTTTTTAATTTCACGATTTTTATCCATACCTGTATTTCGTGTGACGCACACATACGTGTGCGACGTTTCCGATTTGACTGGTAAGTGTGTGCGTGCCTATGTTATACTATACAAATGGTGTTTTATTTTAAAACGATAATTTTATTATTTATTTTGTTTGAAAAAATAACTTTTTCATTTTTGGGAATTATTTTTTTTCCGAATTATATTAGGCTTTTATAGAGTAGTTAAAACTGTGGTTTCATTTAAAGTGGTGCTGACAATTCCAACCTGTATATATATTATGTATATATTGGTTATTTTTGCAGCTTTCCCATGCTTATTCGGCTAGCCCCTTTCAACCATTGCGTTTCGAATGGGGAATGGCAACGGCGCATATTGTAGCGAGGAAACGAACATAACGATTTCCTGAAGTGGGCGTCGAAAAGTACACGCTGTCCCTATGCTGCTGTCTATGCCACCGGCATATTTATCTTGTTTCACTTCAAATATTTTTAATTTTTTTTTAATATAATGATTTAAATACCTTTTATAATAAACAGGGATATACTGTCCGTTGTAGACGTCGTCTGAGTTCGACTCATATATAAAAATAGTAAGCCGTCCGGACTGGATGTTTTAAATTTGAGTGTTAATTGGACGTTTTCTGCAGTGATGTCTATAAAACGGAGGTAGCTGTTCTCACCAGACAATGATACTAGTGATGCGAACTGGAAGAAATTTATTAATTTAAAAAATATGATCGAATGCATAGTGCATTAAAAATATGAATCATTATTAAATTGTTGGTTAAGTTTGAACCAATAACTTACAAATCTTTACATATTTTCTATTAAATTCGATACTACGCTAATTAAAGAATCAATGTTTTTTTACGTTTTGCCCTGTATGTAGCAACTTAGGTATAGATAACCCAGTGTTAAGACATTCCGTTTCATTTCCTTTCTTACTAAAGCGAGGAAATTAGCATAACTCATTCCTCTGATTATTATACAACATATATATCTAAATTAAATGGCTACTTTTATCGAATACATGCTTTTCTTACCTGACAGCCATATGCAATTCCAACTGATTCTATATTTTCACTTAAATCTATATTAATTCCATCTATACTAATCTGTCGTATACAACCGTCGAATCCTTTAGTTGTTACTTGTATTATTCCCTTATTGTTTCCTCCAAAGTTCATAGTATCCAAAGCGGTTATTTCATTAACTTCAGAATCAGATATTCCTTTGAGTAATTCATTATCAACTCGAAGAGAACACGAGTTCAAGTACCTGCCAGCGTCAAGTCTGTGCCATTTGCCATCGTTGTATGTCTTTGGAGTACCGAGAATAACTAAATCGTCTGGGTTTCCTAGTGACATCTGTTGGTTCAATGGTAAAACTGTGTTATAAACTGACTGTCATAAAATTTTGCACATATCAACGCACATTGTTTTTAAAGTATACGAGAAGTTTGTACAAAAATATACCTGTAGGAACACTCGTCCATCTTGCATTTGCAATGAGAAGAAGTGTTTATCTTCTCCCACTAAGTATATTAAGCCGTCTGGAGCGTACGTTCTGAAGAACAATAATACTTGATTTTTCTGAGAGCCGAGATATCCTCTCCCTGGCATTGTTACATGTGAACGACCATTGAAACGGTATTCTTGAGGACCAGACTGAGATGATATTAATTTGTCCCTATAACACACAAAAGAAAAATGTAATTAAACTTTATCCAAGGTATTTTTAGGTATTTTCTAGTTATATATAGTAATAGCGACCCGCTCGCGGCTTCGCCCTCGTATACTTACACAAGGATTTATTTTCTCATGTGAATTATCGTGATAGAATAACGTTATCATTTTAAAGGCAATATCCATACATTGATAGTTAAATTTAGCATGAAGTGACGCACAGACCAATATAATTTTTTTTAAAATATTATTGTTATGAGTTTCTATTACATTTATAAATGCCAATAAAATATTTCATGTACAGACGGCTGTGAGTTACATTTTATGTATAGATTATATTACATATTGAGCTTAATGACAGCATTCACGATATATGAATAATCAATATATACTATAGCTAAATTTTGTATTCTCATTTAAATGAAAATTCTTTAAAAAATAAATAAGCCTAAAAATCAGCAAGAAATGTAGAAATAAATTAAAATTTATGTCCATTACCTCTGTCTTGCGCCTTTCAAGTTATTAGAATCCACGAAATTCCAAAGGCCAACGGGAGAATCTCCTAACATTAGTTCTTCTATTTGACCTTCGAATGCTGGGAAGCTGATTCCTTGTAGTTTAGCATCAGATGGTACACCACCGACATACAATTTAGATTTATCACGATCTAAATTAAATATTGTATGTTGACCGGGCAGTACTGCTTCTTTATCGGTTATTTTGTCGGTACCATTGTCGAAGCTCTCGCGGATTGATAGTTTAACGTTACGCCCAACTCTGTCAAAAAATAAATATTCTAATTCAATATCTTAATTCAATTTTTCATGTTCTATTCCGCATATACCGAGATAGTCAATGAGACACAGATGTAAACTATTTAATGTTTCAAAATTTAGACCTAAACTTTACTTTTAATATTTAAAAGTTTAATCGTACTAACATATTTTCAATAATAACTCACCTATCAACGATAACTTGATACCAGCGGTTGTCGGCGACGAATTTGTCGCTTCCTATTCTTGCTGGCTCACGCCCGGATTCAGCGCTGTCACCTATATCCATAACTAGATAGGGATAGCCTTTCTGTATTCCAATTACCATAAAGTCATCCTGCGATTAATAAAAAAACATACGTTATTTTTTATTGTTCTAATATTTAATACTATAATTAATTTAATTTAATAGTCTTACTTTAATAGTCTATAACATAATAAAACAATAAAAACTGAATATCTGTAGGTACACAATACACATCTTCACCTTCTGAACTACTGGATGAATTTAAATAAAACTTTTTTATTGTATGCATAGCTATTAGAAATAGCTGGCTGATGGCTGTAATTGCTAATTAACTTTTAAATATTTATGCAGTATCTCTTAAGCATTACTACTCCAGAAGAGCAGTTCTAAAAGAACACATATAATTCTAAAGAATACAAAAATAGCTCTTTAGCAAAGACCTATGTATAAAAATTAGATGTCTGCAATATTTAAGATCAAATTTTAAGAAACTTGATGTTAATTGGAAAAATGATAAGGTAAGAGCGAGCGAAATAGCGATTATTAAGTCGTAACTTCTTGCATTTACCGATTTAGTTCTTCTCAGCATAGTGTCCTTTGGATTTCCGAGGTATAAAATAAAACCATCCTTTTCTTTAGTTCGGAAGTAAGCAGACACGTGTGTTGAAGTGGACATTTCATCAACAGTGTCAGGTAGACGAGGTTGTAAAGTGGACCAGCGGTCGAACGTGACTCCTACTGGTAATCGGTTAGCTACAGTACGCGCCTGAAAAAAAATATAACAAGTTAAATTATAAAAAGCGGCACAGCTCTGTTGCACTGCTCTGGTAAGGTTAGGTTCCCTCTGCCTACCGTGCTATATGCGAGATATTAAAACAGATTTTATTAAAATCCTAGTGTGATATATATATTCCAATTATGTCCATTTCTCCGGTTTGGTAAAACAAATCGCGGTGTAGACTTCCGCCATTTCACAGGCAACGTCACGAATCCAAGTGGAAAGCGAACAACGAGTGTCCTGTCATTAGTTACTATTTTGTCAGTTAGAGGTCTCTATTTATCCTGTAATAAATATAATAATAATAAAACGCGTGACGGTGGAAAAGGTAAATATCTAGTTACGTAATAAATAAACAAGGACCTGTTCTATAAGTTCTCTCAACTTTTGTAGTTTCTCATCTGCTTCCTTTCTACGATCTTCTAGATCTTCTTGTCTCATTTTTACAGCTCCATAAGTAGAGGATATGTTCGGAATCATTTCATTGATATTGTTAACTGCGAAAATTAATAAAAAATATGAAGTTAGGTACGCATATTCTGATAACAATAAATTCTAATAAAAAATTAAGGATTTTAAACAATTACAAAAATTAAACAAACAGTTCCACTTTAATTTCGAAAAAAAAAAATGCAATATAACAAAAGAGTAATTACCGAGGCTGTCCACATTAGCTGTCATCTTTTGAGCTTCGTCTGCCGATTTAGGTAAAGTCTGCGCCCATTCCTTGCTCGATGCCAATTCCTTTCCTAAGTCCGACATAATTCCTTTGGTATTTTTAACGATTTCATATACTTTTTCTGCTTTCTCACCTTCTTTTTCAAGAGACGGTTTTGGTGCAGTCGGTAGAGATCTTAAAGTTAAAAATTTAAATACATTGAATTTTAGACAAAGAAAAACAGAAATACTATAAGTAAAAGTGCATTTTGTTAATATTACTTACAATTGAATAGCATTGTTTTCATCATCGGCGTAACCAAGAGTAGATGTCACGTTGCTTAACGCCGTGTGTGCTTTAGTTAGATTAGGCCTGAGCGTTTGTTCAACATTATTGAGAGCTACTGAAGCCTGTTCCGATAAGGTGAGCGAACGATCGCGTGTCGGTGTTACACGCTGGTTAATTTCATTATTCTAAAAGATAGATTAAGATAAAAGATAAATAATAAAGTATTTTGTTATTAAATTAATGATTACGTTTATTTATATGCAATGATTTTTGAAAATACTTACAACATCGTCGACATTTGCGACAGCAGCTTCTGCTTCGTCGCTAGCGTTTTTCGCTTCGCCTATTTCTTGAACTATGGACGAATAAGCAGATGCTGCTAAATACGCGTCTTGAGTCCTTGTATTATTGTTTTCGCGTTCCGCTAAAGCTCTTAAACTATCAGCCTGTTATAAAGAAAGTTATTCTAAAGGTAATAATTTTTAAGTACCTACATACATATAAACAGTTCATTTATTAAAGCCATCGTTAGCGTTTTACTGTAAACGTGACCGTTGTGGGTTCGATGTCCAGTCGGGGGAATGAATTAATTTCATTTCCTTGGTCCGGTAACAAGACAAAGCGCGGCGTTGAGTTCCGACACTCAACGCTAATGTCTAGAAATTTGAGAAGTGCGTGAGGAGACAGAGTACCTGAGCAATAGGTTATCTTTTCCTGCCATATGCAGGATTTAGAAAGAAACTAAAAAAAAAGAATTAAATGTACATTTTTTTATATTTTAGTTTAAATCTATACTTACTCTATTTCTCAGATTAGCTGCGTGAACGTAAGCTTCATTGGTTAAGTTAGTTAGTTCAGGAAATATATCAGTTAAGTTCTGTAAACTACTTTCCGTATCGCCATTAATAGAAATGGTGTCATTTAGAACTTTAGTTGCGTTCTTAGTCATTTCCCCAACTTTAGCTGTGAAGTATGTCGCATTATTGATATCTATAGCTGCATCTATAAGATCTTTCATAGCAGCGCCATTTAATTTTGTCACTGATAATACTTTATTTCCGAATTTAGATTTCCTGATAGAAAAAAAAATACTATTATATATTTCCGTAATTATACATAACAGTATTGGTATTTTTAATACATGACTGTTTTACTATTACTTTAAAAATAGAAGTAAATAAAAAATAAAATACAAACAATTATAACTTAGGTCCACAACAAACAACAAAATCATTAAAAATTACATTAAATATCATTTATGAATTAATATTTACAGAAAACTTTTATTAAGATATACGTGTATATATGAACTTGAATTAACGATTTTTTTAAATTAAATATTTAATATGAAAATTTAAACAAGATATATAAATATAGTAAAGAATAAAAAAAATAATATGTTAATACCTATTGCTTTCGTTCAGTTTTTCTGCTTTCGTAGTTCTGTGCTGTGCAAGGTCTGTGTATTCTAGCATTTCATCTAACTTAGCTTTCAATTCACGAGTTGCATTGATGACAGATTCAAATTTCTAAAACAAAACGGTATATATTTATTAAGAATCTTAATAAAATATTTTGAAAAGAAGGATAATTTTCACGTAATAGGTCTCTCTGACTGTCTCTCCACGTCTCTTGTTTACCGTCCAAGTGCTGGACCACCAGACGAGCAGGCTGGGTAGGCCATAATTTAGGAGGCTAATTTTGCGGGACAGTTACTGATCAATTTCTGTTTTGCTTCCTAATAGAAATTAAAACGATTCTCATGTATATACATGTTTTGAGGAGGGAAGTATGCCACACGTTTATTTTGACGATGTTTTGTAACATATGAAGGAGACATTACAAATCCACACACACGATTCCATATCCATACATGTGATCATACAACTACACATATGAGTAAATTGTTTTATTTTTTTAATATAATTTTTTTCTTTTATTCTACCGCGACCGTGATCTTTTAGCTGTTTCTTCAGATTCTTTGAGTGATATAGTCGTCGTTGATAGATTTGTGTCGGAATTATAAAAAACTAAATGTAGTTACAAACCATTCTTTAACATAAATGGGTGAATTACCATTATAAGCATTTACAAAAAAGCCATGTTTTATAAGAAGAGATATATTGAAATTATTTAAAATATGTATATAAGTATGTATTATTTATGGCCTACAAAGTACACTAAGTGCTTAAGTTTTTTTTACAAAATATTAGAATAAATTACTGTTCTACTATAAATTAAATATGTACATATATATTTGGAGGACATTTTCTTACCTTTATCTGTTCATTTACTGGTTGAACGAAAAGGTTCATTCTTTCTATCTGTTTTGATGCGTTTGTGTGAGCGTTGAATGCTTGCGTCTCTTTGGGTTTCAGATCTTTTTCTATATAAAACAAAAATAATAATATGAATACCATTTTTAACATTTGTAAATTATATTTATTGCACACTACAAAAAAAACATATTTGTTTTACAAATTTATAAAGATTTGAATGTAAAATTTGAACTTGGAAATCGACCAGGCGCTCTGACCACTAAGCCATACGTTCTCATCAAGCTACGTAAATTTCTTATAAGTATGTTACAACATTATAATTCTAAGTAAATATCATTGGGTAACGGAAACTTGTAATAATTCCCTAACAACATAAATAACTTGAAAAAAGCATATCAGAATTGTACCTGCTATATCACTTTTAATCTGTCGTGCCTCAGTCAAAGCGCTGTCCACTTTAGGTTGTTGACTTAATTCAAGACCAGTCGCTAGGTCACCGACGTGGTTGACAACATCTTTGGCCTTTTGACTGTTTTCTCTTACTGAGGCCAGTATTTCATCTGCAGCGTTAGTCAACTCAGCGGCTCTCAATATTTGCTTATCGCTATCAGTGGCTGCAAATTCAGCCTGCAAAACATTATAAATATGATGTTCTTCTTGTATCCCACACATAGCAGGGCAGGCAGCGGGTACCACGTCGCATTTCTGAGGTGATTGAACTCAATTCATTATCAGAGCGAGAAAATGAAAATATTTAATATTTCATTCCCCCGAGTGGGAATCGAACCCACAACCTGTCGCGTTTACAGTTACATGCTTATGCCTCTGCGCCGTGACTGGCCTCGATATTATGGCTTATCAAGATTAAAGACACAGGTCATCTAAAAAAATAAACATACCGATCGTAAGAGATTTTTGGCGTTGCTCTCTAGTCCTTTTACTGAAGATGTAACTTCAACAAGATCAACGTTTTTGAGTTCTGCAACTCTTGGTTTCAGCAAGTCCGTTTGATTTGATATGTAATTGAGACGTTGTGTTGTGAAGAAGGAATCAGCTTTGTCCTGTATAGAAATTAAATATGTCGTTGAAGTAAGATAGTCGTTGAGGTAAAAAAATTACTTCAAAATTCACAAACTTAAACTGAAATGTAAAATTTAACTTCAAAGGAAAGGTAATTAAATAAATTGTTGATGATTATATATCTACTATTTAAAGCCCATTATTTTTGGAGTCAAAAAAAGAAAATGCAGTCCAATTCATAACCTCCTCCTATTTAAAGTCGATTTTTAAGTTCGAAGTATATAAAATAATTTAATAGTAATAAAATATTAATGTTTACCTTGAAATCAAGAGTCGCATTTCTTAATCGGTCACTGAGATCTTCTACTGTAAATATTAAGGCGTCTGTGCAAGAGTCGCATTCCAGGCATCCTTCTTGTGGTATTAGCACCCATCTGTAAGATAACACTTTTGTTTACATTTAAAAAAAAACAAATTGAATTAAATGTATAAGTTAAAATTAAGCATAGGCCATCACGGCATAGCTTTGGACTATAAATACGACGGCTGTGGGTTCGATCACCATTAAAGTAAAAAAAGATATTTTAAATATAAGGTATATTATGTAAAGTCGGATACGATTATTTAAACAATTTCTATAAAAAACAAAACATCATTATAATTAAAAAAATAGAATTAGATTCAAATACATAATAAAAAATTTAATACTGTGGATTTTGACATTTTGCTTGCTACTCTTGAACACCTAAATATGTCCACTGACGTCATCACATGGTTCCACTCCTATCTACATAATCGCCAACAAAGTATACGTTATGATAATAAGATTTCCATTCCTTGTTACCTTAAAGCAGGAGTTCCACAGGGAGGAGTATTGTCTCCTTTGCTATTTTCAATATTCATTAACACTTTAACCAATTTACTCACTGTACCTTTTCACCTATACGCTGATGATCTGCAAATATATGTATCGTCACCTATTGACACCTTATCAGAAGCTATTGAACGGATTAATCGTAATCTTCAAACAATATTTCTATGGAGCAAAACGCATGGCTTAAATTTAAACACAAGTAAATCTCAGTATATTATCATTGGTAGTCAAAAACAAATTTCTAAACTCAGTATTACACATTTGCCAGCAGTTACTTATGATGGTACTCCTATCTCCTATAGTAATTCCATTAAAAACCTAGGTATCATTATGGATAACACCTTATCTTGGGCTTCGCAAATTTCACATGTTAGTCGTAAAATATTTGCGACGATGGGTTCTCTCAAGAGATGGAAAAATTTCCTTCCTATCAAAACAAAAATATTATTATCCACTTCCCTTCTTCTTCCTATTATTGACTATGCCGACATTTGTTACCTTGACCTTTCACAAAAACATCTAGATAAGCTTGAGCGTCTACAAAATCTCTGCATCAGATATATATTTGGGTTGAAAAAATTCGATCATATATCAGCTTTTCGTGATAAGCTTCAATGGCTAACAGTCCGGCATCGTCGATCTCTCCACGTCCTATGCACACTTTATTCTATCCTTTTCCATCCCAACACTCCCCGTTACCTTAAAGAGCGCTTCACTTTCTGTGGCACCGATTCCACGCTTCAGCTCAATCTTCGCTCCAAAAGTGACAACAAATTAAAGATACCTACCTGCAACAGTGTAGGTTATATGGAATCTTTCACTGTTAAAAGTGTTATCTTGTGGAATGATCTTCCACGATATATCCGACATTCAGAATCAATTAGTATATTTAAAAAATCCCTTAAGCGTTATTATTTGGCACAACAAAAAACTTTATAGTGTATGTATATATGTGTGTATTTATTATCTATATGTATATTGTGTGTATATATATAAAATATGTATTTTATTAATTATCTAACATGTATAATTATTATATGTACCCTTTTGTATATATTATAATTTGTATATATAATATAAGTATCGTCTATTTATAATATATAAAAAAATATTATGTTATTTATTTGTATTCATATCGCTCTTTATTACTTATGCACTACCGTTATATCCTGCTCTATCGTAAGTTTATGTTAGTTAAGGTTACCTGTAAGAGATCACTAATAGTGATAAGGTCGCCCTTGCATGCTACTCTATGTCTTCTGTCTTACTATTTAGTTATGTGTTTGTTTATGTATGCAATAAAGAGTTTTATCTATCTATCTATCTATAAAAAAACTAAGTAATATAATTATTATATCCATACCTTTCTGGACACCGATCGCATTTCTCCCCTATGACGCCCGGTAAGCACTCACATTGGCCGGACGCGTTGCACATAAACCCGACTGAATACCCTTTGTTACAATTACAATCTGAAAGTATACATAAATATTATATAAAGAATAGTTAACTTTCAATAATATTATATATTATTTATTTTACAATTTTTTTAATTCTAAATATACTCTTTAAAGCAAAGCCTAGGTGATGCCTAAACAAGATTTTCTTTTTATAATTTTAAATTAACTACATATTAGCTCAGACACAAATATTTTCTTCTATTTTTTATATAAAAATTTTTTTTTAGATTATAATTTAAGTTTAAGTAGTTCAATCGAGAATAGAATTAAAGATATTTAAAATACAAGAATGAACTATACTAACGATCGCATCCTTCCTTCGTGTAGTTCCAGTACCCAGCTGCACACTGATCGCAATGCTTTCCAGTCACTCCTTTAGCGCATCTAGAGAGAAAAAGGTGGTATTTTATAAGTATTTTTTAATAATATGGAACTTTTTTAACATTATCATACATATATTTAAGTTAACTATTTTTTTTGCACAAATACATTTATAATTTGAGAACAAGGCGACGATAAATAAAAATAATCAATACACATTTAAAAAATATATATACTGGCAGTCATGATAATTATAATGGGTATTTCTGAAACACCTAATTATATAAGGATAGAGTAATAGATATATTTTTTTAATAAATATTTTTTATTAAAATATAAATATAATGTAATTATATTCGTCGTTTATTCAGTGTATCTACCAATGAGGTTAAAACTACAGTAAGATGTGTTAGAAGATGTTATAATTTCTTTTAAAATATATATTTTTATTTTTTATGATGAAATTTAGTAAAAATATATTAGTTTTGTAAAAGTTTAATCTTATTTGGTGAAAATGAAAATATTTAGTAAATGCAAGTAATTAATGTATAATCCTAACCTCATAAGTCTACTATGAGATGTTTCCGGTTTATCTATACATTAGGGGACACCTATATAAATTTATACCTTTAAGTAATTAAACAGCAATATTTATTTTAAATACCTGCACTGTCCAGTATTATCGTCACACTGTGCCGACTCCGAGGCGACACCACAGTCACACGGAGTACAACCCCGCCCGCTGTTAAGGCCGTAGTGGTTAGGTGCGCATTGGTCGCATTTGTCCCCTATGACCCCGGGTCTGCATACGCAAGTACCGGTGGCGGGATCGCAGCGCTCCATGCCGAACTCGTCGCATATGCATGCTACGAAATATTACAAATTAATTTACTTAAGATTAATTTTTATATTAATAATTTTTATTAATGATGCTAAGACATAATTCTTAGTAGTGAGTTTTGTAAATTACTTTGTATTTTTTTAACTTTAATGATAATAAACAATAATTAATCTAATATTCTTAAGCCCGTTGTAGGTACATACCTGTACAATTCTTAGAGAAAATGGCGTCACCAAAGAACCCTGGGGCACATAAATTGCAAGCGGCTCCGGCAGTGTTGTTGACACATTTGAGGCAATCTCCTGTTATACTATCGCAAGAACCAGGATCTGCAGTGTTGATGTTGCCAGAGCAATTGCAAGGCTTACAATGGTCACCTGAAACAAAATAATCATATTAATTTATATATAATATGTTGCTTAGAGTAGATCTGTATTCCCTACTAGATGAAATAAAATAAGTTATTAATAAAGTCAATTTTGTATCTTTTATACACTTTCGAATGTTATAAAAACATTCGAGTACATAACGACAAAAAACAGATTTAGCATAGATTAAATTTTTTATTTAAAGATAAATCACAAAAAGTAAGTAAGTATAAGTTATATTATACGCTAAATTGGATATTTACTGTCGGGTAAGGGCCCACGTTAATATTTAAAATTAGGCGGTTGCGTCCGCTTGATCCACACAATTATTTTACTGATCTAAATTACTTTCCTATTCTAATAACATTATGATTTAAAAGACAATATTGATACACTGCACTACACTTTCTTTATATTTGTTTAGCCAATGTTTGTATCTAAAACTTATGTTTACTTAAGCTAAGTTGTTTGTAAAACTCAATAAAGTTTATTATATTAATTCTTATTATTCTTATTATTATTACTGAAAATTAAAGTTTAATAAAACAATTATCTTGTAACAAATTAGCGTGACCTTGGGTTTCCCCATACAAAATGTATCATGACACAGATGTATGTATTACGGGAAGTGTTGTATTACTTAATTTAGTTTTTCTAAATCGGAATGACACAAAAAAATAATATTTAACAAACCAATTTCCTCTGGTATTCCATAATAACCGGCAGCACAGTATTCGCATCGAGCACCTCCATAGCCAGGTTTACACATACACGATATTAGAGTGCCATTTTCACTTAAATCACAGCCTATGGCGAAGCTATGGAAGTAAAGAATTATAATTATTTATCAATGTAATGTTATAAACACTGATTGTATTTTCCAAACATAACTAAATTCGGTAAAAATATTTCTTCTCACTTAATTATTTTAAAATAATATATTGTTGATTTATAATTTTGTATTCACAGAAAAAAAAACAATTTATATAAGGTGGTTCATGCTAATCTTTAAAGGATTACATCTCAATTTCATTTCATTTTATTATTAAATTGTTAAACTTCTTTCGTTGCTATAAAATGGTGTATATTTTATAAGTAAAGTTAAATAAAAACTCACTTGTTAGAAGCATAGGGTATGGGACAAGCGCAAATCAAGCAGTCTCTTGGGGTGCCGATTGTTGCGTCGCCGTGATAACCTTCTATACATTGTTCGCAATGATCGCCAAATGTATTGTCCGTACATTCCTAAGGAGACGTCAATAAATATTATTAATTATATATAAATCTATTCAATTTTTTGGCATCCTTTATTGTTTTAACAATAGGTGGAAGCGTTTAACACCGTCCTCTGCCTATCCAGTTTTCAGAAACGATTTTTTAAGTATAAAAGTTCTTTCTAATTACAATTTAATTTACAACTATCATGTTTATATAAAAAAACTCCCAAAAAAAGGCCGTAAACAAATTTTAAATACTCACCAAACAAATACCGGTATTAACATCACATTCCTTCGAGTGTCCGTTGCACTGACAAGGTACACAGAAACCTGCGTGAGGTCCTGAACTAAGTCTGTAGTAGCCCTCAGCGCACTGTTCACAGGATAAACCTCTATAAGCTTTAGGACACTGACATTCCTCTACCGATGAAGCTCGCCTATCATCTGCGTAGTCGTCCACTCCCACGTCTAGTCTTACTGCCATTAACCTGTATTATTATTTATTTAGAACTTTTACTGTTAATTTAAGAATTTAAAAATTTAAAAATTTTTTTAAAAATTTTTACTGTTTTTTTATTTTTTAAATACTTATGTTTTTTATTGACAGATTATTTATTTAATTTTGAATATTAGTGTTCTAGTAAAAGCTTAACTTATTTTGCTTTTATTAAAAAACATTATAATTTCAATAATAAACTAACAGATATAAATACAAACCGTGTAGTAACAGCCTTATTCCAATACGTAGCTCTAATATAAATACTAGTAACATTAACCAGCACATTCATAAACTGATCTCTTGTGATTGCTGTGCCATCCAAATTGGTGAATTCATCCTCACTCAGTCTAACACTATGCATCCAATCAATTAAAGATGGCGGTTGCTCTACACTGTTGTGCACTATAAAGTTGTTTGACCCGCCTATTATGACGTCAGCAGCGTCTATCGCTTCGCCGTCTTCTTGTGTTGTGTAGAAGAGCGAGTATGTAAGGTATCCACCGTAGGATGTTAGACGTTTACCTGAAGGACATTGTTATTTTATTAATTATTTGGGTTTTAATAATAATTGTGTAGAATAATAATCTCTTTTTTTAGGTGTATATTTAATTTTATATAGCTTAATATATTTTTTAGTGGTCAGTCGTGGCATAAGTGTGTCTGTAAATGCGACTGCTTATAAGGCGTCTACGTCGAGGAAATGGAATATTTATTATTTTCATTTCTTCAATCTGGTGTCGATATTAAACGCGGCGTTGAGTTCCGCCACTCAACACACAATGCCTGCAGAATTCGTAGGAAATTAGGAACGGAATGTTTTAATACCAAGTTCCCTCTGTGTGCGGGATACAGCCTGAGGCTAATATAGAGTAGTAATATAACAAATATAATTAGTTATTTTGACTGATAATTCTTTATAATGAGAAATTTACCAAGATAATAATCAGGAGCGCCAAAATACACAACTCTTTGTGTTCCATCGTCACTGGCTACATCAGCACCGATGACTGATTCGTTTAGTACTGTAGGGGGTACCGGTATGGGGAAGATGTTTAATGTACGGTTAGACTCTATGTTTACCAAATACCAGTCTGTCATACCGTTTATCTGAAAATAAATGAGTAATTAATTTTATATGTTTTATAAGAGTCCAGGGAATCTCCATAAGTTTTTATTACAAAAAAATAGATATAATAATAGTTTTAAAAAAATAAAATTGGTTAAGTAATTTTTGTATTGTATTCTTGCAAACATAATTGTCAACAACCATTACATTTTTAGGAATGTTTTCTAAAAAATGTGGAAGTTTGGAGGAATAACAAACTTAAAAATATTATAATTTATATATAAGTATAGATAATCTTAGTGTCTATAATTTATATTCACTTACCATAGCCCAAGAAAGGTACGAACTGACACACTTAGTTGTTTTACCGAAGCAGAAGCATTTGGTACAACCGTCGGGATTGTCGGGTTGAAGATTGAAGTATTCGTCTTTACATACGTCACAGGCCTGTTTGTAAAAAAGGAAAATCAGATAGTCTTGTAATAATGTAATTATTTAATAATTCCCATTTTATTTTCAAATTATTTGCCTGTACTGTTTAAGATAAAATGCTAATTTAAAGAAATTTCTTTATAAGTAAGAGTTTATTAGTTTTTGTTATGCTTGCTATGCTGGCTTTTCGCGATGAAATTTGATTCACTATACATCGCTCTTAGTCTTTCACGTTTTAATTATACTTTGATTATTAAATTAATGACATAAGATATATTAATAATTTAACAAATAATAAACCGGGGAAATAAGTTGTAATAAGTATAAGAATTTTGACATATTATAAGAACGTATGGCATAGTGGTGAGAGCGCTAGAAAAGTATACAATCCATGCAGATTCCAATTCCACTACGTTTGAATTTTTACCCGTTATTTAAAATATGTTTCTTCTAATGTCTTTCTTTCTTCTTTATTATCTTTAGCCTGGAAGAAAACACACCCAAAACACCTTATTTAAAAAAAATGTCTTATTCTACCGAGAAACCCACCTGTCCCTTAACATGTTTCTTGCAGTAGCACTGCGCAGTGTTCTGATCGCACACGTCGTCAGTGGTCCCCTGCAGGTCGCAGGTGCACTGGAGACAGTCTGGGAACGCGTAGTGTCCGGGGACGCAGTGATCGCACACGCGACCAATTACGTTCTCTTTGCATCTGTTGAAGCATACATAGTTATTTAAATTATTATTTTGTTTGAATATAATAATGTAAGAGAATGAATTTTATAATATAAATGAGAAAAACTTATTTTATTCTTCTTCATTGTACAATTTTAAAACAATTTGGAAATATTACAATGTCCAATATTCAGATGGAATAAAAATGATTTGAATGTATATATTCCGTACCATTATTAATGTGTAGTGTGTACTGTTCAAATGCAACTTGACTTGAGGATATTATACTGTAATACTAATTATATATATTATTACACCCATAAAGAGATACTTACGCGCAATTACCACTGTCAGCTTCGCACTGCAGCTGGTTACCGATGACACCTAAAGGATTGCAGTTACAGTCGTCGCATCCTCGTTGTACGTCAAAGTTGAATGTGTAGGGCTTGCAGCGGTCGCAGTCCTCCCCTTCTACGTTCTTCGGGCAAATGCATTGGCCTTTGGAAATTAAACAAAAAAGAAATTAACTCATTGAAAATATCTATTTTTCCGTAGTCATATAATTTGGGGATCTTCAGATGTAGTGTAAATAGGCATTTTCTACGATGTACGTAGATTTTTTTGATATTTTTTTATACTTAGCGTCTTATAATAGGTATGTGTTAGATACTCCGTGCTCACTTTAAAGCCATTTCGTGCTATGTGAGGGAACTCAGAGGCGCGCGTTATCCGCCAGAGCGGAGTAAAAAAATCAGAGTATAATCTTTCTCCTTTCTTTCCTTTTTTCGATTGAATCCATTAACATCGCATTAACAGTAAAAAAGTGTTCCACTGCACCACGATTGATTAATGTAAATTGAAAATCTGTATAAAAATATATAGTATGAAAATTTTAACGCTACGCGCTACTTTAATTTTTTTATACATTTTCTACATCAAAAATACATTATTATATCAGTCGAGGCACGGCTCGGAGCACTACTCGTGCTCCACCGCTGGCTAACCTCGACAATATTAATTATAGTCCCGCAGGGGGCGCCTTTACAGTCGTATCAACATTATTATATTATTGTTGATTATTAGTTAATTTCGCTTACCATTCTCGTCGCATATCGCCGTCGACGGACAATGGCAGGGCCTACAATTGGGGAATCCATAATAACCAGTCCTGCAAGCGCTGCAGGTTCTACCGATAACATTTTCTTTACAGGGACACTGCCCTCCGAATGTACTGCACTCGAGCTCAGTGGAACCCATAAAATCGCAGAAACAGCTTAACGCTCCACTGTTGTATTCAGCTGTTATTGAAAACATGGCGTCGTGGCAGAAACCTGTGTGAGAATATGTTAATAGATAAATATTCATAGGCTATGAGAATTTATCATTTAGTTCAGATTTGGACATACATTCTTATATTTAAACAAGTTCAAAAATTTTCATTTTTTAGATGAGATTATTTTTTATATTTAGATGAGCTTTGTCAATAATCATTAGGCTCGGTATTTTTTTTTTTCGGTGAAAATTTTTTTCACGCCTCAATCCGCACCTAGAGACATAATCTTCTGTCAAATGTTTCCATTCAAAGTTGGCAAAACTCAACGCTGCAGTTATTTCTATGAGAAGAAATCAAACCCACAATCATTGTGTGTACAGTCAGACGCTGTCCCACTGTGCCGCGATAATTTGTTGTTCAAATATTATAGTAACAATTCAGAGTAAAAAGTCCAAATCCAAAACAACTATTAGGTTACCAGTTTCGTTGGAGGCAATGTGGTAATGATTCGCAGCACATTTCTCAATGAATTCTCTTGTGTAGTCGATCATATTTGCTTCTTTCAGTACGGAATCAATAAAATCTTGTTTCTCTATAACAAGTACGTAGTCCAGCCACACGCCTTTGCTTTTATCTCCCTAAAGTTACATAAAAAACAAAATACATTAATTTATTTTGAAAATATATTAATAAATTATATATATTCACTAAATGTCTACCTATTTTATGTTTAGATATCGACTCTGTTACTATGATACGTGTTTTATTGTAATTTTCATAATACTAATGTAGTTTATATGAATTATGTACTATTTCGCAATAATGCGTGCTTAGTGGAAGAACTCAACACCATATATTGACAATCCACAGCAGCTTTAACAATTGGACGCTATCTAGACTCGCTTCAGGGTAATTAAGATTAATTTATTAATGAAGTAATAATAAGACACTCACTTTAAACTCAATAGTAAAGTTTTCGTTGACTGCAAATTGTGTATTTCCATCAGCTAGTCGTATAAGGGCCCTGCATCCAGAATTCGAAGGGCAATGTTCAACTGGCATGCTCGCTTCGTATTGCTGACCGTCGGCAGTCAAAATTATGTTTACGTTGCTTTCTGTATATAGAAATAATTCAAAATGATATAGTTTCACGCTTTATCCCGCTAGCTGGGTAGGCCTTTCTCCCCTCACAGCCCAAATTTTCAAGATATTTGAATATCGAAACTCAATGCCATGGTTTGTTTTGTTAGTATAGCGAGGACGTCAGAGTTAAGAACTATTTAGAAATACGAGCCTAAGTCTAGTATACAAAAGTTACATTGTGAAATTTTCTTTCTTTAATTATGCTATAAATATAAATACTTTAATTCTTAAACATTTTATTGTTAGTTATACAAATATAATAAAAAGTATATTACCTGGATGGTCCGGTTGATAATAATGTATGGCGAACTTATAATCACCGGGGGTAGGAACTTTGGATTCAATTTTAACTGTTTCCGATTGAGGTGCAAGATACACTACGCTTGTAGAATTATCTAGAATGTGTGGCCTTAATTCACGATCACCTCCTATACCTGATTCTATTTCCACCTGAAAATAATTATACATAATTCTGTTAAACATAAGTATTGTTTAGTGAAAAAAACCTCTTAGGTTATCATGTTTTCAACTTATACCTTTTTGGAGTCAACAGCCGTAGAAAACACGGCGGGACTGCAGCGGCCATCTCTCCTCAAACAATACGGCCTCGGTGTTATATAATCTAAATGCCATTCCGCTTCCGGAATTGCTATAATCGATTTAATTCCAGCGAGTGTCCCATTCTGCCCCTAAAGATTTAAAATAAAAATATACACTTTTTTTATTTTCACGCTTTATTCCGCACAGAGGGAACCTATTCCCTCTGCCTACCATGCTGTGTACAACTGAGTGTCTTAACACTAGGGTCTTACATTCCGTTCCACATTTCCCGCCGAATTCTGACATTGCGTGTTAAGTGGCGGAACTCAAGGTATAGTATTGTAGAGACACCAGAGCGAAAAAATGGAAACATAAATTTAAATAAATATTTCGTCTCCTCGAGTAGGCATTGAACCCACTATGGATTTTACAATCAAGAAGCACAAAGCTTCTGCGCCACGACTGGCCTTATTAAAATAATTAAAAAAAAAATTACGACGCATATTTAAAAAAAATACACAACGCACTTACGTTAATATAAATAACATTGGAACCATCTTGCACATTAAAGAAATGTATTTTCGATATATCATCCACAATAACTTGTCGACAAGGTGCTGTATACGGACAATCGTTTAAATTAGCGACAGCGTTAAACTCCGGACCTTCACCTGACTTAAATCTTATATTAACAGTGGCTCTTGGAGACAAATTGTAAACATCTGATGAATCGCTATTATACTGAATATTTTGTAAAGCCGTCTTATTTATTGGTGTCACATATTCGAGAACAAGCACGTATGTTCCAGAAGGATCTATTTTCATGTTATATTTAAGTTCGTTTTGTTCACTATTAATTATTGGTATATCGTTTGGACCGCTTTGCTGAAATAAGTAAAATTTATTAATACGTATACATTCGTCTACTTTTTTAGCATCAAAGCGATTAAATGAAAATAATTCATTGTTCCGAGCGGGAATCGAATCCATAACAGACGCTCTGCCGTTGAGCCACGACGTCCTCCACATCAGTCTGTCTTTTATATAAACAACATTGTGGACAAATTCTATATACCTATATATATATACCTATATCAATGGAACTTTTAGAATATTTTAAAGAATATTGTAAGTTATTATTTATTGTAAGTTTTATTATTATCATAGTAGAAAGAAGAAGAAACACGTGCGAAGAAATATTTAAGATAATAATGTAAGGTAAACTCACCTCAAGATCAGAGATATATTCCTTAACAGATGAAACCAAGTCTACTACGCTTGCTATCGGTCGTCCACTAACACTGGGATACGCAAAATGTCTACATAACTTCCTGTCACCAATTATACAGGGTTTGTCCACTAGTTTTGTTAGTACTGTTGCTTCATAATAGGCTTCAGGTATAAGAACGAAGTAATCCTATAAGAAATAGGACTTTATTAATTGAATAATTTACCAATATTTATATAATATATACGGCGGACATTATCCATATACGGGCCAAATGGCGGGAGGTCACTGGTGTGGTCTGCGACCGCAGAATACCGCCCAAGCTCAAGGGGCTGATATACAAGAGCATCGTCCGACCGGTTCTTTTATACGGCAGCGAATGTTGGCCAGCACTATCTCGGCACACTCAGGAGCTTCACGTCACGGAAATGAAGATGCTGAGGTGGATGTGCGGCGTAACGCGGTCTGACCGCATACGCAACACATTCATTCGAGGTAGTCTTGGGGTCCGTGACGTAGCGGATAAGCTCCAAGAGCGTCGCTTGAGATGGTTTGGCCACGTTACGCGCCGGCCTAAGAACTATGTCGGACGCAAGTGCCTTGCTATACTAGTTCCTGGGGCGCGACCTCCCGGACGCCCAAGGAAGCGCTGGTTGGATGTCGTGATGCAGGACATGAGAGCCAATGGTCTAACCACCGAGGACGCAAAAGATCGTGCAAAGTGGAGTAGGGTAAGTAGGAAGGCAGACCCTGGTAATAGCCGGGATTAATGCCAGGAAGAAGAAGATACGGCGGACATTATCCTGCCAGGAAACAAATTGTGAAATTTTGTACTATTTTTTTATTTAATTACGGTTAAGCTGGTCTTTTACAATATAGAATAGAAGACATTAGCTAAGACTGTATCGCAACCTTTCGGGTGCAAATAGTTTCAAACTATCCAGAAATCCAATAATAAAAACAAAATTTAATCCAATATCACCCAAGTCGTTGGAGAGGAACAAGAAGACAAGCAGACATATAGAACATTTATATATAAAATATGTCTTACAATCATAACTTCCTTGGTGGTTTTGATAGTGACAGTCCAGTTGCCGGCGTTCATTACGAAAGGTGCAGGTGCATTTCCTTTTTCTACCAAAACGGTTATTAATTGGGGCTCTATTGTGGGTCTTAGATACACGTTGAACCTAAAAAGTATATATTTTAAATAATTTATTGGCCTTTACGCTATATCTTAAATATAGCAAAGTTACAGAGGACATAGTACTAAGATTTTTTTGGGATACCGTATATAGAGGCGTAACTCAACGCTGCGCTTACCAGAGCGAGGAAATTACTTACTTACTTATTCTTACAGACAAAAGCTGTCCCATTGCGTCATAACAGTTTCAATATAAGTATACAAATGATAAATATATATATATATTCCCATTTTTGCGAGTAAAGCTGAAAACAATAATTTATTTATTAATATTTACCATTGCTTAGTTTCGAGAACACTTTCAGGTGTGATAATTATGTTGGCGGTAATGGGATCTCGAAGGGGATTCGCGTACTTCAACACCATACGGTATAAAGACGATTTGCCGATGTGCACCACGTTTATTACCTCATTCTAAAATTGAAGAAAATAGGTTAAATACAAATAAATTTTATGAGCTTCAACTGTACTTATCTTTAATATGAAAAAAAATAATTGCCATTTATTTTAGTAGAATATTTACACAAATATTATTATTTTAGTAGAATATTTAATTTAAAAATATTTTCACGATATAGCATTTTTACAGAATATGCTATAGGATTACCTAACGAAAATTCCAATATCTCAAAATCTTAAGTAACATAATATATAAAAATAGAAAAAGATATATTAAAAAAATCACCTGCAGCAAAGAGAATACAACATAACCCTTCCACGAATAACCAGGGAACACATCCTCAGAGTTCCTATACCTAACAGGACCAGATTGCGTGAGACCTTCCTCCACTTCGTACTGGAACTGGTGTAGGGTTGGGAAGTAATGAGCTCTTATGGGACGATCGCACCGCCTTCCTTCTACGCGGGAGTGACAACGACATTGACCGGTTGTCTTTTCGCAGTTATTGTCTATTGAACCACCGATGTCGCAGTCGCAAGCTAGAATGGAGAAGTATTTTAACATTTTTTATTTACATATAATATGGGTAATGTAGCCCTAAAGTATTGTACTTAAAATGTGCTGTTCGTCGTTATCGCCTTCGTTTTACAGAGATATTGGCCGTTTGTCTTTTCGCAAATATTGATGACCAATATGAGGCAGAGACGCATTCAATAATACAGGAATTATAGCTTAAGCTTAATATATTTACGCTTAAACTTTTTTCATCAAATGTATTTTATCCCATATAATTAATAAAAACTTTGTAAATATAATAAATTCAAATCTAATCTCTTGATTTAGTCAGACCAAAACGGCAATTTTTTCCCCTAATTTATCAATTTTCACAATACATACCAGTACATCCAAACAGATTCTGCGTCTCTATATTATAAAAGCCATCTTGACACTGATCGCACTGTCTGTCCCCTACATTCAACTTGCAGGTGCACTGTCCACTGCGGGTGTTACAGGCACCGAGACCTCCGAGAGTCCCCGCGACGTTACAGTCACATTCTATATGGAAAGAAAATCAAAAATAAATAAATTAATTAAATCATCTTCACGCTGTAGCCCACACACAGCAGGGTAGGCAGAGGGAACCTAGTGTTAAGAC
>JAKRZM010000772.1:51067-144654 GCA_036379175.1 Heliconius cydno galanthus | reverse complement strand
TATATATATATATATATATATATATATATATATATAATTAATTTTAAAAATGATAACACGCCACTAATAAATAATTGTAAATATGTAATTTCTTCTCAGATCTGAGGCAGTGAGTGAATCGTGGTAAATTATTTGACGTTCAAAATCGAACTATGTTACTTCTTATTTTGATTAAACATTATTTGAATATCAAATTTAGTAGCTAAAATTACTAACTAACTAAATATATTAAGTTCATAGGTTTTTGTGTTAGGTTTGAAATGTTTTTTTTATTTTGTTACTTTTACATCGACGCCGCACTTAAGCAATACTGTACAAATATACTGATATTGTTCATAAATATGTTTTTAATTTCAGAGTAGCAATCAAACCCACAACAATGACCTCAACATATTTTTTAATATATCATCAACTTGTTTTGTGTGTGCGCTTATAAACTTCGATGACAAAAATTTAAATATTAAAAGATTATTAAAAACCTTACTTTCACATCCAAGAGGGTTGTATTCTTGTAAATTCCAGAACAAAGCTTTACAGTCGTTACAAATGCGTCCTTGTACACGGTCCTTGCATTGACACAGCTCTCCTGCTGGCACTGATCCACATCCTATTAAAAATAAATAGAAATTAATTAGAGTATAGTGAGGAGTGAGATAATAATAAACTCAATAATTTACTTAGTTCAACAAAGTTTTTAAATTAGCAATAACGATATGTTTCATACTATTCAAATAAGTGTCGAAACTTTTGATTGGTAGAAGAAACTATTTTATAACGTTACACATTAGACATCCATTAATTGTATAGATATTGCCTTTACAATAATACATATTATCACAACTAAATTTACTTTTTTATTAGAAAAAATGGAAGTATTACTATAGCAAACGTAGATAACGCTTTTATTAAATTATTTTTAAGCTTCATTCAAATCAAACGTCATAAAATCTTCAATTAAAATAGGTAATATGTAAAATAAGTTTACCAGCAAAAGACGCAATCACCCCTCTCGGATCACAATTGCATTCCTCACAGGCTGGATAGTTGTAGAACTGTTCTTTACATTTGTCGCATTTAACATCATCGAAGTTCGGTTTACAATGGCACTGACCGTTGTCGTCACAAGTTGAACCGATTGTGCCGGATTCGTCGCAGTTACAAGCTAAAAATGGTACATTATGTAATAAATATAGTCATATAGTTAGCCATATTTTAAAGACAAGCTAAATAATTAATATATTAGTCTACTACTATTATAAAATAAGTAAATGTTAAGTTATTTTTAAAATATCACAAATGGATCTTTCTTCTCTTTCTTCAGTATACGGTGGTTTTAGAGATATATAAAAGGAATGTACCCTATATATGGCAAGGTACGCACAAAAAATTCAGTGTTAAGACACTCCGTTTGGCACTTTCTGTTTACCAAAGCGGGGAAATAAAAATGATTTGATTCCCAGACGTTCGGATCTACAGCCATTACATTTACATTCCTTCAATAACTAAAAAATATTTTCTACATACGTAAACATTCCGGGAACTTATAGTACCCCGGTGAACATTGGTCACATTGTTTCCCTCCGAAATTAACAAGACAATTGCATTTCCCATCAGCTGAACAACTGGTAGACGTTGACCCGGTGGATGAACAGTTGCAGGGCACGCATGACCTTTCACGACCTTTGATTTCCATGTAATATCTGGGGAAAGAAAATTTTATTAGTTTTTAACATTTTTAAAGTTTAAAGTTAACACACTTTTGTAAACTAAGTAAGTTTTAAACTTTTGTAAATAAACTTAGTAAGTAAACTTTTGTAAACTAAATAACTAAGTAAGTAAGTTGTTAACTTTTGTAAACTAAGTATTTTTGTTTCCTACATCAGCTTCATATATCAGGATATATCCTGTATCCCGCATATATCAGGGTAGACAGAAGGAACATAGTATTAAGACACTGTTCCCCACCAGAGCATGATTTCTTCGAGAGGAGTTTTGCTAACGATGTAAACAAGACTCGACTTTTTTACTTTACTATAATTTACAAAAGGCGATTACTATATATATAAATTAAAATATTTACCCTGAAATACATTGATCGCATCTGGCTCCACCGAAACCAGGTTTGCATATACACTGTCCGGTGACGTCATCACAAATGTTGGGCTGAGTTCCACTCGTGTCACAATTACAATCTAAAATAAATATATATTTTAAATAGGACAACATGTTATAAAAAATATGAATCAGTTTACTAAATAAAGATATAATAATATAATAATATTTATATACGGTAAATTTATTAATATATGATATACCTAGTTAGTCGTTTTATTAATACTAATGTTATATTTATAAAAACTTACGTTTGCATGTAGGGTAGTTATAATATCCGGCTTCACACTGATTACATGTCCTGCCGCTATACTTGCTTTTACATGTACAATTTCCACTTGCTTTGTCGCACACTTGTGATACAGAACCCACGGAGTTACATTCACAGTCTGAAAATTATAATACAATAAAAATTTACTCTACCAAAATATTTTTTATTGAAATAAACATAATTTTAAATACAAATATTACTATTTAGGGGAGCTATTATGAGGAGGAGAGGAGGGTCTAGGCCGTCTAGGAAGATTGACATAGTGTGACCGTCTAGGAAGATGGGTGGGGTGGGTTCTAAATTTTGTCACAGTACATTTCAAATTATAATATAGAAACACAATTTTTGAACTGCTTTAAATCAGGTATTTAATACTTTCTAGAAGTAAAATTGCAAAATACATGACGTCACGCTAATTAAAGTAGGACAAGGGCAGGGAACGTAAATTATGGATAGCCCCTAAGACAACACGTCTTTTTTGAAGTTTAATAATAATTAAAAGTTAATTGGAAAATAAATGAACTTACTTTTACATTCTGGCGAATAATATCCGTCTGCACATATCTCACAAGAGTTTCCAGCGTAATTATATTTGCATGGACACTGTAAGAAATAAGACGTATGAGGCATATACATATTTTATTTAAATAACATAAATCAGCTTCACGCTGTATCCCGCACAAAACAGGGTAGACAAGGAATCTAGTGTTAAAAGACGCCCTTTCCCACTTTCCGCCGAATTCTGGTGGCGTTGTGTGTTCAGTGGCGGAACTCAACGCCGCGCTTTGACATTGACATTTCTTTTTCTTATTTCTTAACGACTAACAATTAAATGTACCGCGCATAATTGTTAGTCGTTAAGCAAGAATAAGAAAAAAATGTTTATTCATAAAATATCTATACCGATATAAGTATGTTCAATAAGAATACGTCTTTTTCTTAAAAGCAACAGTGGAAACAGAAAGAGACGGAGAAACAATTGTTGTGCATTTCTGCATATACAGACTTTAAAATATTCAGATTTTAAAACTGTTTAAGTCGTTATGGGGTAAGGTACCATTTAATAAGGAGTTAGTTCTAGTTGAAGATTATACAAAAATATCTTTGAGATTAAGCAAGGATAGTGTTTAAAATATTTAGAATTGATATTTAACTGAAACCGAAAATATAGATATTTTTTTTAATTAAAATATTTACCATTCCATCAGTAGGTGTACAGTGTTGTCCCTCAGTTCCATTTAAGTTGCAAGTGCAAGGCTTGCAGTCAGGATAGTCGAAGTATCCATACGCGCAAGAGTCGCAGTTAGGCGGATTGAACTCCGGACGGCATTCACACCTACCGGTCTCTTCTTCGCAGTTACCCGTTGAGTAATGGAGATTGCAGTTACAGGCTGTATGAAATAAAAGAAAACGGAAGAAATAATATTACACACAATGCCTTAAAAAAATTATCATATAGAGAATAATCATATATTTTTATAACTATATTTTTACGTCAACAAATATTTACAATATATTTTTTGTAAAAAAAATTAGTTACAATTTCCCTCCATTACGCTCGACCACAGATTAAGACATATAATTAGCGTTGCTCTTATAATGTCTCACATCCGAGGCGTCATAATTTCTTTCTTTTACTCTTTTTAATTTTAATATTTATATTTTTAGGCCGACGGTTGTGGGTTCAATCCCCACTCGAGGAAGTGAAATATTTATTTACATTTCTATTTCCATTTCTTCGCTCTTGTATCGAGGCAAAGCGCGGCGTTGAGTTCTGCCACTCAACATGCAATTCTTCTAAAATTCGGCAGAAAGTGGGGAACGTGTTGTCTTAACACTATGATCTCTTTGCCTATATGTTTTATTTATGATTTATATACGAAATTAAAAACTAAATAACTTATTGCTACTTAATTTTATGATTAAATAATTCACAAAAAAATATAATATTATTTAAATTGTACTTACGTTGGCATACGTCAATCTCATCCCAGCGCTTGCCGCGAGGCCTGTAGAAGGTCGGCGTGCACTTATTACAGTTTATACCTTCAGTATTGTGTTCGCAATTCTTACAAACACCACCGCCTTCGTACTTTCCGTGTATGTCCAGAGATTGCTGTTTTTTGTCAACTTCGGCGTCGTATGTACATTCGGTTGTGTGGTTATGGCAGTTACAAGCTAAAACAAAGAAATTCTTTAAAATATATTTTTTTAAATTAGTAAAAATATAATTTTATTAATTGACGTTACTACACACCTGTGCGCAACGACCAATCCTACTAATATTATAAATGTGAAAATTTATAAGGAAGTTGTCCTTTTTTCACGCAAAAAAATACTGAGCCGATTTAGATGAAATATTACATTAATATAGCTTATGCAGCAGTACCACACCCAAACCACAATTTGTATAAAGATTTTAGTTTAGCTACAAAATAACAACAAGCTTTAGAATAGCCGGTTTAGGTTGCCAGTAACAAAAAAAATTCAAATCGACATACGTTCACAAGCAAATCTATCCCAATTCTGCGATATTCTCCATTTCTTCTGTTCGAATCCTGGACAGCAAGCTGCGCACTGAGGGCCGCAAGTGTTGTGCTGACAGCGACAGACCAGTATGCTTGTGTCGCTCTCAGGGTCCGCTGGGTCACAGGTGTCCGCGTGGCCGTTACACATGCACCGACCACCGATACTAATGTCTTTGATACTGTAGAAGTACTGTGGAAATATTTGGTAATTGAAAGTGATTTTTTTTATTATATTACTCTTTCATTATATTACTCTAGTGCTTATACTACTCTAGTTTCTTAAATAGGAAAATTTTATTCAATACGGCCTAATTTCTCTGTGATAAAAACAAATTATAAGCTTCACGCCGTTTCCCCGCACGCAGCAGGGTAGGCAGAACTTAGTGAATCGAATTCTGAAAGCATTGCGTGTTGAGTGGCGGAACTTATCGCGCTTTTGCCTCGACACCAGAGTGAAGAAATGAAAATATTAATAAATAATAATTTAATCTCTTGAGTGGGGATCAAACCCACAGCCAATAGTCACACCCTTGTGCATATGCGCCACGACTGGCCTCTTTTCGATGACGTACATATATAAGTAATAATACTTGTTTACATCTGAAAAAAGTAGATTGTTTTTACTTACTCTTCTCGTTACTGTAGGGTCCTGCCTCGCCACTGACATGAGATGTCCGAGCAAATTTTTTGTTCTCAAAAGTCTTAGCCTCACGTTGGTCGCACGTGTCCACTCTTGTAATACTGACGAATTAAAATATTTGTTGGCTGATGGCCGATAGTTTAATAGGGATATTGGTATCTGTGGGAGAAATATGTTTATTTTATTAATACTACAGTCGATGTATATGGGAAGATTCCTTTTGTTCCTTTTACTTCAGGTAATATTGCAAATAAAAGTTTTTTTCTTTTATATTAGAATTGTAATGAATTCATTGTAATATCAAGATTTTTAGTTCAAAATTGAATTATTTTAAGCGGAGTAATCGCGTATATTTTAGTGTTCGAAAATACAAAACTCTCTACAGTAGTCTGTAGCCACAAGTACGTACGCTGTAAATGCTAGTAATCCGGATAAAATAATTTTCTTTAAAATATAAAGATATCATTTTAATTTTTATCTTTTAACATACAAAGGAACATAAATAGTAAGTATAGAGAGTTATTAAAATAATAGAAGAAATATAGAGTTATCAAAACGTACTTCACCACCTTCCAGGGGGACAATCTTTGAATATTCTGTGCTGCATATAACAGAATCATCTTTGGTAATAGGCTGGAGACTCTCCTTGCCGAAGTATCGTTCACAATCCCTGTAAGCAAAAAAAAATAAATTACCTTTTTAATAAATATCTGATTGTACAATGAATATATCTGATTATGTCATTTCTCAGGTAATCATGGTGCCATTAGAAATAAACTTTTATTAATATTTAGAAATGCAACTAAGAGAGGACTGGAGGCCAGACGTAGCGCAGGGACATAAAGGGTGACTGTAAACGTGACAGGTTGTGGGTTCGGTCCCCACTTGAGGAAATGAAATATATATTGGAGAATGGAGTGTCTTAACACTAGGTTCCCTCTGCCTACCTTGCTACGTGCCAGATACAGTGTAAACCTGATTTCATACTTTTTTCAAACTAAGAGAAATGTTAGTTTTTGTAGCATAGGTGATTCCCCATCTAAAGATTGTGCAAATTTTAAAGGCGAGAAAGATTGGTTTGTGTTTGTTTCTTAGTCGATACTTATTAATAGTACCTACTTATGCATAATTATAATTACGTATAAGCTTAAAAATATTCAACTTACTGTGGCGAATCAGAAAAGTATTGCCATGGTTTAAAAGATTTTCCGTAGTCGGTAGACTTTTCTAGAGACCACAATCCGGGACGAGGAGAGTTGCCCATTCGCACAAACACGTAAGCCACGTGAAATTCCTAAAACAATATTACCAGTGAAAACATTAATATAATCTGGCATTAAAAGTTGGAGCTTTTTTTAAAACAAAAAGTAGAGAGATAGTACCTAATGTAGATACATTGGGAAATACTTATTATATAGTTTGGTCTTAAACCTAAGTCTAAGTTCTTAAACCTTTAAAATGCCGTGTATTAATAGGAACGAAATATTTTAGTGTTATTCCACTCTTAGAAAATATCTTAAACCTTAGGTCTCCAGATTACCCACTGCCTACCCTGCGGCATATAGTAAAAAAATATATATTATAAAAAAATATCGGCCTAATTCCATACGTGACCAGGGCCCCTAGACAAGTCGCGGACATCGTGACCTCGCCCTTACGTCATAGTGTGTCAAAATGTTTATTATCTACTGCTATCAACACCCACTCTGTCCTGTAAGCTTTGGATTCGGCGTAATTTCTAGTTTATTATAAATTTTAATATTATAACATAGTTTTAATATATTTACTATAGTAATATATAGTTTTAATATAATATAGTTTGTTTAAATAAAATGTTTCTAATTCTTAAAATGTGTAATATCAAATTTTATTTCTAATTATATTTAAGACTAGCGACCCACCCGCCCGTGGCTTTGCCCGTGTGAATTACATAATTCATTTATGGTATGGTTCTTTTATTATGGTGTCCTGAGCATGATAAGATTGTACAGTAAAAAAGAGTACATGAAAAGATTGTACAGAATGCAATCAAAAAGAAGTCTAGTCAAAGTGCTGCCAATATACAAAACATGGGTTAGTAATAAATAATATTTTACAAATATGTTAGTTTATAAACTGAACTAATATATTTACCTACATAAAAAATAACATAGAACATTAAGAGGACTTGGAACTTTATAAGGAAGGACATCATATGAGGGATGGATTAAATTAAGACAGTAGGAGAGGATGTGGGAAGTGGAACCTTCGTCCAGGCCACATTCACACAATGAGTGGACGCTGACCCTGATCTTGGCTGGGTGCACAGGGGCACATGCATGCTCAAGGCGCAAACGACAAATAATTGATATAATCCTCCGTTCAGTAATTTTCTCAACCAAGGTCGCCTTGGGATATTGGGTTGTATAGTGGCATAATCCTTACCTTTCTGAGATTTTGACAACTCCCAGAATTTAGTCCATGACACATTCAAATGAGTTTAAGCAAGAGACACCAGATCCTGAGCCGAAATAGAAAAGTGATCTATAGTGCCACATTGGATGGCTAATTTAGCACAAGAGTCTGCAGATTCGTTCCCACTGATTCCAGAATGCCCTGGAATCCATGCCAAAGTAGCATCCAAACCCTTTAGGTAACATGAGTATAAGTAATTCATGATTTATTGTTGTTGTTCTTTAATTATGTCGATCCGGTTTATTTGATAAACAGAAGTGACTGACAGTCAAATGTCAACACATTTGACAGACATCAACATGTCAATGAATAATTTAATTTAGTCGTTCAAAAACAGCCTTAAATGGTAAATTATTGATTCGTGTAAGGATTTATAATATTGTTTGTAAAATAACTGTAATGATTGCATAATACAAAACATACCCAAAACGAATCGAATAATCCAATATCGAAGTCGAATCTAAAATAATTAATCGAATATCGAATCGAAAATATTTAATTGAGAACCTTCTCTTTGTTTCCATCCGGTTATACTTAAATACAGATTTATTATAAGTATAAGTATAAATATAGATTGTTATATATTTGCAGGCAAACTCATGTCTTGAGTTCATTCAAATGCTGATAACTTTTTTTAATGAACCGATTTTGATGAAACAAACTTTAGATGTGAGTTAAAACAAAGGAATTGGTAAAAGTTTTTGTACTTTCGGAGATTAGCGCGATCACACATACAGACAGACAGACAAGAAATAAAAAATATTTCTTTTTGCTTTCTATTATTCTTTTTAAGTGCCCCTCTATCCATCCATTCCAGTCAAAAATACTAAATGTACAGACAAAATATTTTTATTGTTTTATTATATATATAGACAAGAGATTTTTAATATATCACAAGCTTAACAAAATCAACAATCACGGATACGGGCGGAAAGTGTAGAAGAAGAAGAGATTGTCATAGTAAGTTTTAAAGTTTTACCACTAATGGGGGAAAGCTTAGTAAAAACATAGTTCCTAGAACCTCTCCTCTCTCCGATAACATAACATATAATAATCAGGATTATTAATTAATTGCTTATGATTTGTTAATATCAAATAGCTTGAGGATCTTTTTTTTAATTAAAGACGAAAATAAATTACAGATTTTGAACGTTCGACATATTTAAATCTTCGCAAAAGCATTTTATAATAACTAAACAATAAAATTATTACTATAATAGTTGAAATTATAATGCAAACTAATCTATATATTATATAAAAGGAGATGATCCCACTGACTGAGGTACGCCGCTCGCACAACCTTATCACATTACCGTACCGTAAATTCCATTTTAGTGGGTGTCATATAATACATTTTTGTAATGTATGACACCCACTAAGATGGGATTTTGAAAAATTTTAACTCTAAAGGGATAAAGAAATAGGGGTTGAAAGTTTGTATGGAAAAATATTATTAATTAGGCACCGATTTATATAAAATTTGAAATTCACATTCATAAAAATATTAATTCGTTCGTTCGGTCGTTTCACCGGTAAGCACTGTGCGTTCTGTGTAAAGGGTTATTACAAAAATGGCGATTCGTACAATATTGCGCGGCGTCTATTTCGCTCTGAATTTATTTTAAATAATTTAAATCAATGTCCTAGTGAATGTGTTATCAGATCGTAGGTCAAAAGTATGAGTCTACGGGTTCGACACTGAATCAAAAACCTGCGGGGCGTTTAAGGTCAATAAAAACCAAAACGTAACAGAACGTAAATTCCGATCGCTATACAGACATGTTACGTAACCTTTTCTTCCCACGAATGCATAATTTTGAAGCCTACAACAGCAGGACCTGGTTTCAACAAGACATCTCATACATCGAATGAGTCTTAGCAGTTGTAAACGAAATGTTTACTGGAAAACTGATATCGCGTCGAGGTTACATTCCGTGGCCTCCTCGGAGCCCAGATCTCACGCCACTGGATTTTTTTCTATGGAGGTATCTCAAGAGCCGCGTGTATGCCAATAAACCGACGACAATAGCCCAGCTCAAGAACAACATTTGCGAGAAAATGTCCGCTATACCACTAGCGATGTGCCAGCGAGTTTTTATGAATTTGAGCTTTAGATTCGAGCAGCGTGTACGTTTGGATGGTACACGTCTCAGTGAAGTTATGTTAAAAAAATAATATAACATCTGTCCAAAGCCTTGTAGTTTTTTTTTCTAAGATTTTTTAAAATTCGCATAACTTAATGGCCCATTCTGTATTATATATTCGCAGCGCATTTTGTAACGTAAAATCTTAATATTTTTTATTTCGCTAAGCTTTTTATAATAATTTAGACATTTTTATTATATCATATAATATTTTGCAAATTTTACTTATATAAACTATAATTAAAAATTACTTTCGCTGAAAAAAAATCTTAATTTATTTTATTAATTTACAATAGCATAAAAGTGTAAATTTAGCAATATTCATAATTAACGTATGTTGTAATTTTATACATATAATAACTTATTTGGATATTACCTAAATGAAATGAAAATTTGTCAAATTTATTCAACATATTATGCCTTTATTTATTTTAAGTATTCAAATAACACATTAAAACTTAAAACATTGAATATTCCCAATAATATTATATCATAGTGTGTCAAAATTAGTATTAATAATATTCTTATTGAGAATATTGAACGGAGCGCCAAAATAAAGGAACAGAACAGAAAATATTGAATATAGTAGCACGATCAAAGTATTTATTATTATTCGCTTGGCACTCAAAATCTGTAATTATTAAGTTTTTTTAATCTTTTAGAGAATCACGAAACTAAAATAATTTTGTCCTCCAGCGTAGTTCCATAGGAAGAGGTCGACGCACTTTCAGCAATAATGTCACTATTTCGGGAACCAGGATGAGGCAACCGTTAGGAGTTATGCATATAGTAAGTATTTGTAGCAGTATAGACACACTAAGTTTTAGGTGTTAAATGCGAAACGTAGTTAAATAAATAATGATTTGATTCTAAGTTTTATATTCCATATTGGCATATACCAAAATATAAGAGTAGGCAAGGCATTACAGTCATTATTTATGTCATCATTTTATTAGAACTATGTCTCATATATCAATGTTCAACCAAGCAGGTCACCACTGCTGGACACAGTAGGTGTGTAATTGTCTAAGGTGATGATTTTCATTTAAAATACTTTTGTAATTTTACTTTATTAACACGAAATGTTTCGAATATGATAGAGTCGAAAAGAGAGGAATATCTCATTAGCATTTTCTATGCCTCATTCTTTTTAGTTTCACGCTTTATCCTACGCGGGTTAGCCAGAGAGAACAGAACGATAAACCCTACGGTCTCTATATTCCCCTTTCACCTCGTCCACGTTCCTCACACTCTTCATAAATGCCCTACTGGGTTCCCATGATTTTGACGTGACCTCCCTACAGTTGAATCGATACCTTTCTTACCAAATGCATATCCCTCATAAAAAAGCAAAATAAAAATTTGTGGGCAGAAGGAACCTTATGTTAAAACACTCGGTTCCCCACTTTCCGCCGAACTCTGGAGGCATTGCGTGTTGAGTGGTGAAATTCAACGCCGCACTTTGCCTCGACACCAGACCGAAGAAATGAAAATGTAAATTTTAATAAACATTTCCTTTTTTCGAGTGGGGATCGAACCCATAACAAGGCGATTTTGCAGCACACTTTGTGCCTCTACGCCACGGTTGGCCTCTTTAAGATTAGAAATTGCTTTTATCCAATTGGCAGATACGAGTTGTATTAAGATATAACTAAGATGCGATGAAAGATATAGGTAAAACTCAATTTTATTAAGGTCAGTTTATTTAAGAAGTTTTCCAAAATATTCTAAATCTATTATTGTGGAATGATTATATAATTATGAAATACTATAGCGTATGTTACCTGTCCAAGATCTATGGTCAGGTTGACTTCATTATACTTCATGCCTCTAGAAAGCGGCGGACTCTGCCACCACGTCTCCATTCCATCTACAGCATATTCAGGCGGGTGTTTTTTCGAGTCACTTTTGGCATCGCAGTAATCGCAAACCTGTACAAAAACAAGTGAAACAAGTGTTATTTATATTACTTTAATAATAGTTTTAAAGTGTTATTCCACACTTAGGAATGCTATTGCACTATGTACGCTTATTCCACATTATTGTTAGATTTACTTTCATACGCCGAGGCTTAAGGTTCGATTCCAATGAGTCATGTTCAAGCGTATTGAAAAGATTTTGGTTCATTGATCAAAGTTAATTTTAGGTACTACAGTTAATGCAAAATAAATAAAACAATTGATAGTCCTAACTGAATACGCAAGATAGTACCTACTAGCAACAGATAATTAGCAGTAAAATAAACCTACAGATTAAAAAAGCCTTTAAATATATATACACAGAGAACTCAACATAAATATTTGTTTATAATAACCAAGTATATATAATTAAAGTGACACAACTTTGCAAATTGTCAACATCCAGACAATATTACATCGTCAAACAATCTGTAACTGCAAATGGTTCATTTAAAAACACCCAATAAATCCAACCATTCATAAACTATTTCTTTTTTCTCAAAACATGCGAAGAGCTTGTGCCGACAAAAAACACATTCAATTTACGTATCCATTGTGAGCGGCTTAAGAGAAACAAAAGAATGCTTTGCCTTCGGGATGCGCGGGCGCATTTGGCGACCACATGTCCGTAAAAAAATTTACGAGACGAGCAGAGGCGAGTCGAAACTGAACGAGAGTTGGGCAAAATGGTCCTAAATTACAATTTCTGGAATTATTTGTTTCTACGGGAACGTAAGAACGGGTTCCTTCATTCAAGTTGTGCGGGCCTCGTTCGCCAGGAAGCGGAAAGTTATGAATGACTTAAAGGACAAAAGTTAAGGGTTCATTCGTAGATATGATTTTGAGAGGATATATGTCAATTTTATTAAATATCAGAGGATCGAAATTTTGGAAGAAACAATTATTATACTTTGTAATTAGTCAACAGTTTACACTTATTACTATGTAATATAAAATAAAGTAGGTACGTATGTCTATATTTTGCGGCGTTGACAGAGTGACGTCATTTGTCTCTATAAAGGCATAGCCATAATATTTATTAAAATTAGAACTAACGACCATAGTGTAGCCAAGCCAGAGCAAACTGGCAAGCAAAGAAAAACTCAGAATATATTTGCAAATAAATAAAAACATGATTATGCCAAAAAATAATAATATTAATTAGAATACAATGTATAAAAATTGTAGTAGCAATTAAAAAGGAACGGCTGTGTATACGATAAGAGAAGTCTAACGACCCATTCGGTACGCTTGAAATAATCATGTGACCTCTGAACTCTATATCTAAGGAGACCATGAATGAAGAAGATTTCTTTAATCGAAGGCGTCAAATTTACTGTACAGTTTTGTATTTAGTTTAATTTAGCTATGACTTTTTTTAGCTTTAAGTAAAGAATGTCTTGAGCTTTAAGTTCAGCTTGTGTGAATGCACAATAATATTAACTCAATGAAATGAAAGCTAATAATATTTTTGTATAAAAAAATGGTAGAATCGATCACGTGTTAATTTTCAAAATTAAAATAGTTAACTAACTAACAAAACATTCCAACTATTCATAAACTAATTTTAATAAAAAAAAATCGAAATAAGTATATTATTAATGATTCAAATGGAAGTTAGCAAGAAATTCGATAAAATCAAATAAATAAAATTACAAGTAGTGCTTTCGGTAGACCCATGGGAGGAGTAAGTTATCGCAGGATGGTACAACAGGACGTGCGATAAGCTATCGTGCCAAGTTTTATCTAATTTACAGTAGGCAGTGGTTTGATGGTCGCCGAATATTTTTTGTATTAAACCAATTTTGTTATATTATAAATTTTAAAATAAGCTTTTAAAATTATAATCTATGATTATTTATTAATAAATATTATATATCAGGCTACCTCTAGATTTAAAACCGGAGAACAGAAAAAATCTTCTAGCAAGTTTCATACATTTACATACAGTTATTAGAAATAGTATGGCGTAACGCTAGCTTTTTATTTAGTTATCATGTGACCTGTATTATCACAAATTTGATGTGTCAATTTATAAACATATTTTAATAGATACTATACATTGTTTTAATGTTGTATGTACGCGTGTACTTAGAACTATCTATTGACTAATATATTTAAATAAATGTATTGATAATAAATTATATATTAAATCACTCATAATTTTCAATATGGTTGTAAAGGATTATTTCCATAATGGTTAAATATTTTTATATAACTCTTCACAAATTGGACCGGTTTATAATATTATTGAAGACGATCAAAATAAAAGATTAGCATAACGCTTAAGTATGCCGATGCATATTAAGCGCAATAATGTAAATAACGATGTGTATGTCGTATTTATATATTGAAAAAATAAAAAGGCAAACAAAATATCTGTTTTTACACAAGATACATGAAGATGAAAAGTTTAAACATTATATCAGTAAAATTTAGACAATTTTAAGTTGAGAAACAAAAACAAAAAGGAATTACCTGTCCTTGTATAACACGTTCGTCGTGGTCGGCGTTGGCGCCGGCCAATTTGCAGTACAACTCCGGGCTCTCATCTCCACAAGTCGCCGTCGCAGTGATTTTCTTTCCAAGCGCAAGATTGAAGTACGGGGGCGTCAATATTTCTGCGTACGCGACGCTTGTGCAAGCTAATATTAGCACGACAACGCGCGCCATGTTGCACGTGCGCCGGCCCGTCGCGGATTGAAGTCGAACGTTCGTATCACCCGCCGTCCGCCGGGAAGGGTGGCTCACATTATTTTTTTAATCAGCTTAGAGTAAGATACACGCGCCGCGACCTGTTCAGCCTCAGCATCTGCGCCGCTTTCATATAGAAACTTTTTGTTTTTGTTGTGGAATTTTTGTATTTTTAGTAATTTTGTTGGTTGCATGTTTAATTTTTGATATGAGGGTTAGGTTTTTTATATTGAACTAGACGTGTTTTACTATTTAATAAGTTTAATAACATAAAGAAAAAGATTTACAAAAATTATATAATAAATAAAAAATATAAAGAATGAATGAATATTAATCATTCTCTCATCTCCGTTGCAAAGCATACATCAACATGAATAAAATAATTAATTACAAAATGGAAAGTAAAAATATGTATGTATATATGATTTGATTGATATGCATATTACATTTAGATATTTTAATAGCGCTGTTACAATAGTTTTCGTTGCATACACATACATGGTAATGCGTGTAAAGTGATATGGCTCGATTGAAAGGTGTCAACGAAGCATGAGGACTAGAAACACACCCATCTTCTACATTATTTAGTAAATATTCTAATTTCGCCAAGCGCTCAGATGCAAAGCTTTTCCCTTCCATTGGATCGTAAGTACGGCATCCTCTCTCATTGTATTCGATGCCTACGTCTAGAAATCTTTTAAAACACCCGCCTCGGTACCAAGGACCATAATAGGTGTTTTTAACGTGACGTACCTTCTTACTATGAATGCATGTTACTTCAAAATTCTCTCGTCTCAGTCTAAATCTTTGATCCTGCCCTTGGAATATATTATAGCAATCTGGTACAGGAAATTCAGTTTCATTGAGACCACATAAGTAACACGATGATGTTATTGGTGCTCGAAGTAGTTTTTCAATAAATGCAGGTAAAGTTGAGTTTAGTTCAATAGTATTATTTGATGCTATTGTAGTTTTCCTACATTTTTTAAATGGTTTTCCTCTAGTAAGTTTTGTAGTTGATTTTGATTTTTTTCTGAAAATTGTACTCCGTATTGTAGTCATGCTAGTATATTTTGATCTTCTTCTGAAATTTATCCAAGGATATGACGATGTTCTAAATGAAGAACCTTTGATAGTAGATGAAGATCTAAGAGTCATTGCTTTTGTCGGTGACATTTTTTCTGTTTAAAAACAATGTTAAAAATATAAAATTAAAGTAGCCAAATTAATATAAATTATATTAAAATTTAATGTGACAATATTAAGATTATTTGCATAATAAACTTACTTAAATAATATAGAGGCATAGTGTTTATGGAGAAGATTAAAAGCTTATTTTTTTGACTTCGTGTAGTAGACAAAGTTTTGGTAGGAAAAATTATAGGCTCAGTTTTTTCACTTCTTCTAGTGGACATAGTGTTTGTAGGGAAAATTATAAGCTTAGTTTCTCCCCTTTTTCTAGTAGACGTAATGTTGGTAGAAAAAAATATAAGCCTAGTTTTTTCACTTCTTCTAGTAGACATTGTGTTGGTAGGAAAAATAAAAAGTATAGTTTTATCACTTTGCGTAGCAGACATAGTGATGGGAGGGAAAATTATAGGCTTAATTTCTTCACTTTTTGTAGTAGAAATTTCAGGGTTTAGATTAAACTTAATAGTTGGTCTAAATTTAAGAGAACTCGTGAAAGTCCAGTGATCCCATAAATGTTTTAATTTTGCAGAAATATTTAGATTAAGTTGAGAAATTTCATAGTCCATGTCACTTTTGGTATCGAGTTGGGTAATCGTTTTAAAACTTACTGTTTGCATTTTTTTATCCTGTAGGCCTAAAGTGGCATAGGTTTCAAGAAAAAATTTCTTTGTAACTATAGGATCAGTACTTATAAATTCAAAATCGTATAAATCCTCAGTAAAGACGTCTATACTTCTCCCTTGTGGAATATATTCATAGCGATTCTTAAAACGTGATAATAACGAACAAAAAGATTCTTGGATTAATAATACATAAAAATAAACTATGCAACAAACTAGCCGTCTATATATAAATATATATGTCATTTTATTTTATTATGACATAATTAGCTACAGATTATTAGAATTGCTGTGAAAAATAGGCCTTTTTCAAAATATATGGAAAATATAGCAGAATTAAAAATTTTAACTAATTACTCTATATATGTAACATATGATATGTTCACTTTCAAGAAAGTATGTAAATAAGCATTACGTATTTCATATACATTACGTATTTCAGTTAAAAATATTTTAATAATAATCTAATGAAATGGAATGGTTAATTAAACTATTATTATTTAAATATAAATATTTAGTAGTAATATAGAAGTATGAATATTTAATATGAATAATCCTCTAATTGATCTATTTTTTTGCTTTAACGATTCTATAAAGAGTATTGATATTTGTATCCTGTATCTTCAACTTTCTTTTCTTTAGGATTTTTTTCATTAATGCTGTCCACACTGCCTTGTCTTTGTAATAGTTTTAAGTCAGAGCAATTTTTATTTCGTTTCAAATTACCTCTCTGTTTCTGTTCTCTACTTTTTGATTCGATAGGTTTCTCTCGACGGTTTTCTTTTTCGTTACCAGTATTTACGCTTGCCTTACAATTTTTTGCACCTTGTAAGACCTCATCGTCACTCTCAGTAGTACTAATAGTAATAACAGGTATTACAGATCCTATAGAGCCGTTATTTTTTGATAAAGTGCTTGATTCGGAGCTTTGCTGTTTTTGCTTAAACTTTTCACTGGAATCGTGTTTCTTTTGCGGTATACACTCATTTGTGCTTTTTTCTTTTGTATTGCTTACTGTAAAATTTATATCCTCATTTTTATTTTCTTCTAATCTGTATATTGAAGAATCTTTCTCTTTGAAATCGTCTCTTGTGACATGTTCTGAATGAGTATTAAAGTTTTCATTTGTCTTAAATTCTACGCTGTTTTTCTTTTTGAGATCTGAATTTTTAGCGATTGTAATATCTCTCATTTTTAAAATTTCTCTAGGCAAAGTTTCATGAAAACCGTTGTCAGTTTCTTCATCAATACTCTGTTTCTCTATAGTAACATTAGAAGTTTCCTCATTACATTTTTTGTCAAGAGCTAAACCAACTATCCTTGCAAATATTCCACCTGAAATCGAAAGTTACATAATTATATATCGAATTAAAAGCTTTTTTGAATTAATATTATTGGACTAAATGTATATGAATTATAATAGTTCCAGATTCAGTTCCTTACTTTTATTTTTAATACTTTTCTTTGATTCCTTATTGGTATCCACTACAGATTTGCGATCATCAGAGTCTATAGACTTAGTTAGTGGCAGGGATGGTAATGCCTTCTTCCATCTCGCAAATGGGGTGTTGTCTATAGATGATGATCCTCCACGTCTTCTTGTATCTGCTAATTGAAACATTTTACGTCGTTCTTCTGTTCTTTCACGCCTTAATTGTATCTATAAAAAAATAAAATAATGTATTAATGTATATTTATAATAAAATAAATATTCTATATGAAAACACGATATAAAGTATCATACTTCAATACTTCAAATTATTGAATAATATATTACCTTTAAATCATTATTTGCTTCCCTTAATGAATTTGTTAATGATGTCAAATAATATATGATTAGGATTAGTAAAACCAGTAGAGGTATAACTATAGCTGGAGATGTTATATATTTAAGCGCAAAATTGAGACTTTTTGGTAATATTTTATAAATGTTACTTGTTAATATCTTATAAATTTTGTCATATTCCGAAAATGGACCACAGTGCCAAGAAGGTGTAACCCATACAATAGTATAGCCAACTGGCAAAACACATAAAAATAGCATCGTTAAAAGTAATGCCAAATAAAAATTATTACTTTTAGATACTCTAAAAACTACTTCATGTGGGACATTACATGTTATGACTGCCCAAGAACGAAGATACATCATTATCATTAGCTTAAAAACGTTTAGGACTACGAGCCCTGGTGAAAAAAACATTCCCATCCAAACCATGCCTTGGTTGTTGATGAGATGTAAAATATTTTCAGCTATTTTAAAATCTCCGTATTCTGGAAATTTCTTTTCTAAATCCCAACACCAACATTTATTCATATACTTTACGAATAAAGCCCGAAAAAAATCAGTAAATAATGTCCCTAGTACGACGAACACCTGTAAATTGTAAATATATTTCTTAGTTAATAATATATTAATAATTTATTCTATACTAATAACTTTGCTTTACAGAATTATTTTGAAATAACTTCATTACTTACTAAATCCATCATGGTAAGTTTAATTAATTCTTGGCCAAACATAGTTTCCCAACACAATTTTAACAGTTTCTTTTTTGTTTCCTTACTTAAATTATACATCTTTCTATTATTTATATCCATGTATGCAACGTCAACTATAGAAGAATTAGTTCCATTTCTTTTCATATCTTCCAAATTATTTCTTAAGGGACTGCATTGGGTAACATAACATTTTATGTCTATAATTTTACATTTAGACATATAGAATATTTTCGTAATATTTCTATTACCACAGTTTATGGAACAATTAAATGTTATATCTACACATGTTACTATTTCTTCAGTGGTAATTGATTCATCTGTAGTTGTAAATAAGTCTACATCATCTATTGTATAAGTTTCGTATTTTACAGAACTTGTATCTATAACAAAGTTTGTTTCATTTGCACTTAAATATTTTAATTCAGTGGTTGTGATAAAATCTGTATTAGTGTACGTAGTATCTGCATTAGTGGAATATTCGGTAATGTTTGTTGTTGATGTTATGTCAAAATTTGTAGAGCTAGTATGTTCTGTAGGATAATATAACATATCTGTACTTGAAATAATTTCTGATAGATTACTGTCTTTTAAAATAGTCGTTTCATAGTAACTTGATGAAGTACTTGATTCAGTGTCGTCACTACTTTGTGTTGTAGACAATATTGGTACATCTGTTGACTGAATCGTATATCCATATCCTTTATAGGTTTCTGTTGAAGCTGAAGATAAATTTATCTCAATTGAAGACGAAGTATCATAATTATCATAGAAATTTGGATCACTTATTTCAGAATCCTCATCATTATCGTCATCTGAGGCTGAAATCTTACTCAAACTTCTTATTCTTTCAATTTCTTTTAATAACGCTTCTTCATCATCTTTAGAATCAATGTTTACTTCTAATATATCATTGACAATATTACGTAAGTTACGTCTTCGTAAACTTGAGCTATCTTTATTGTCGTCATTACGAGCTATAAAATTGTGATAATTTATATTTTCGAAATTACTTATAAATGATGATAGGTCTAACACCTGGTTAGAAACAGCCGCAGCACAAGGGGAACAAGGTACCCTTATCTCTAAACATGTAATTGGCAATGTTGCATCTAGAGATTCACTCGTGTTCATTATAGGAATAATTGTTACGTTCATGTGTAAAGTTGGCTGCAATGATACTAAGTCTCTACTCATACCTTCGATCTTACTGAACATAGCAAAAATAAGAGAATATAAATTCAGAAGATTTAACAACATAATTCTGTAATATAAATTTAAAGCACTAGTTAAGAATTATTTTGAACACATTATATACATTATATCGAATATATTTTTATTAAAACTCACTTACTTAGCAAGTTGAAGTCTTAACTGTTTTCTTGGATGATAATCTTCTAACATACCAAGAAGTTCAAAAAATAATGGAAATGTAATAGATATCACTGTTACCACAATAGTTGTTTCGTTTTCTCTCCACCAACTTCTAACTTTAAGATGATCATCTGATCGAGATACAACGGTGACAACGGCGTAGGCTGACACAATCAGAAGAATAACAACACAGATATTTACCAAAGCTCGAAGTGATATAGTTCGCCAACTGCAGCAATAAAATGTATTTAACAATATAAAAGCTGTCACACCAGCTCTAGTGCACACGTATTATCTTGCACTCGTTTTGAGGTCCTCGTGTATAGTCTAAGATACCAAATCAAATAGCTTTAAGAACTTACTTTCTTAGATTTCGTTTTTTCTCCGCTTCCTCTAGTAAAGCTTCTTTAAACCCTAAAATTACAGATGCAATTCGATTATGAGCTGTTTCAGCGTTACCAATCATGTAGTCCCATCCAGTAAAAAGTTTCCAGGAAAATATGCATTCATCCTCTTTTTCAGACAACTTAGACATGCGAGAGTTTTCAGCCATTCTATAAAAGTATATGTTATTATGTTTTTTGAAGACTAATTAAAGTTTATAGCGTTTTAGTATAATAGCTTACTTCCGTAATATAGCAACGAAACTATAAATATAGACTATGAGGCCTGTCAGGAAATAAGCAAGTGGCATTCTGTATTCGGTGCGTTCTACATTGCTGTAGTAGCCATAAAATATCGGTGAGTATTTTAACGCCCCTTCGAACTCCCAAAGAGTCAAAAGATTCGTAGAGTTTTGACGTTCTTCTTCCATTATTATCTTTCTTTCCCCGTCTTGCTTAGGATTTGCGGTCAAGCACTAAAATTATTTTATAAATATAGTAAATAATTAGATTCAAATGATATCTAGTTGTATGCAATATGCATTTAGCATGTAAATAACAATTAGCTTACCTCAGGAATGATGACAAAGACAAGAAGTATGAAACCGATAACTAAATTTACCCAAAATAGCCATCTTAGAAATGTAAAATATGAAGCCACGACGGAGCCGAAATGTGATTCGATTTCTTTAATTCTTAGTTCCCAAGGTATAAGAAGATTAGAAGTGTTTGCTGCTTCCCTTTTCAGTTGCTGCCATTTCTTCAAAGTATATTTTAGTTTTTAGTGGTATGTTAATAAATATTTAAATTAAAAGTAAAGTAATAACCTTACTGTTGCAAATAGAATATTGAATCTTGCATAAATGTCCTTAGTGCTTTTAGACTGGGCAAGTCTTTCTTGCAACTGTCCTTCGTGTCGTTTTATGTAGCCTTTTGCCTATAAAAGATAATTAATCTTATATTTCTAAAAATAATCAAGCTAGACCTAAAAATTGAATACCTTACCTGATGAACGATTTTTAACTTCCTTCTCATTCCTAGCGGTTGTTGCTTTACTGAGCCTAGGACTTCTTTGTGTAGATGTATATTTTCAAAGATTTGTTCCTGAGTGACAATCGGCTGGTCGTCAATTGATATAGCCGTGCTGTAATGTTTATTTATTGATGATATACATTCTTAGTGTTATATTGTATAAAAGTATTACTTACTCGCCCGAGCTAGTGGTAAACACTGAAGAGCGTCGTCGAGACCGCGTCTCATCAGGCAGGAAGGGCGATGATGGCCGCCTTGCTCTACCTTTACGCGAGCGCCGTACGCTTGCCCGACGTTGACGGAGAACTGCGCTGAGACTTGCAGAGTAGTCTTCATCTTCGGATCCATCTTAATTGGAATATCGTTAGAAATTTTCAATGAATCAATAAAGCAATAATTATGCTTATTAATTAATTATATTAGAGAAAATTGTAATATTTGTAGACTGGAAGAAAGAGAAACAGGTATTTAAGGCATTCTTACCATAATGTAACGAGATCGAGAACAGAATTACTTATTTGATGAATTAGTTTCTTTCTCTAGTAGTATATTCATTTATTTAGTTGTAAGCATAATTAGAGATAAGCCAATAGGTATCTAGTATGCTTTAGATCCTTTAATTAAAAAAAATATGCTATACCTCCTGTGGAAGGTGAAAATTTTACTTCGGTGTTAGGAGTCGTTTCGGATGGCAAATGGAAGAGATTTACTCCAGACGAGGCCATGCTCCCGGGATCAGCCCAAGTTACTGACAGACGATCCACTGACGGCTGGGGCGAGGACGGAGGTCGTTCATATGATGCCTTTACATAAAAAAAGCATGACTTATACTATATTGATATAAATAATTGTAATTGTGTATGTTTTTTTCTTGCTATCACAAAATATTAAGAACTTTTAACATAAAGCTATAATTTATATGCTTTTTTACGCGATTTGAAATAAATTTAAATAACAGACAGAATATAGTTCTCCTTTACCAATTAAGCACCTTCACTGTGAGAGTCCCACAGTCGAACTGTTTCGTATCGGGAGCCGGTGGAAGGAGCTGGGGTCGCACACCAATTAATTAAACGATTTATAGCATCGTTCTGGTGTTTTGCGTAGCGCCTTCGTCCAATAATATAGGCAAGTGCCACACTGTAGTGTTAAATCTAGTGACAATAACCTTTGGGTTTCCTATTTTATATTATATATATAGGTATATGTATAGATTAAAGAAGGCAATCAGTTGTGATATTCTAGCTTAGATTTATTTTGGTAGATTTTTGATAGTACTTTTTGAAAATTTTGCACCATTTTCAGGATTAACTAGATATCTATCTTTTTTCAAAATAAAGAGATAGCTAATAATTACTTTAACAATAAAACAGTGTATAATATTTAGAACAATATTTGTCTACAGTATTATAAAAATATCTATTGATATTGGCATAACAAAATATAAAGAACTGTACACCGAAAATACTGCTATTGTAATAATATCTACAACTTGCGGCGTTGAATTTCGCCACTCAACACGCGATGTTTTGAAAACTGACCAGTGGAATGTCACAAATATTATGTTGTAATATCAAATACTAAAATTATGTTGTAATATCTTTTGTAGATATAAAATTTGTAAAAATATCTAAGGCATTTCTCAAAGCAGAACACACCTTGAGTGCCGTGACAGAGAACCGTCAGTCTTTTAACGCCAATGTCTGCCCGCTAATTGTTGATTCAGATTAACGATTCATTCAGGGTTGATATCTTGTATATCTCTTTATATATTTGCAATAATTCTAATAGATGATGTTATCGTAAAAAAAATATTTGATTTAATCAGATTTTATTTTATTATATAAAATTTAAATGACTACATGCCTCTACCAAATAGATACCTACCTAGGTAGAAACCGACGTAAACAGTTGACAACGCCTTCGTTAATGGGTTAAGTAAATCTATATACAATTAAAATGGGCGATGGACTAAAAGCCATGGAAATCTGAACAAATTAGTAATTTGATACGCAACCCTGTAGCTCATTCCATTAACTAGCACCTCCCTAATTCCTCTTTTTATAGCACACCGCATAATAATTAAGAGGTGATTTTTCACGAACAAAAGGAAAATGTTATCTATAATGGACGATAAATAATTGGTAATATAAAGTTATATTTTAATTTTTATATTAGAAACATTTTATGTGTATCATTTATTGGAGTATAGTAATTTAGAAAGCTCTTGATTAAACTATTTAAATAATGAAAATAATTATAATTATAAACATTTTTTCTCTTTTCTCCCACTTTTTGCTGAACGCCGCCATACATATAAATTAAAAATTAAACTAACTTCAAGCTGTATTCCGCACAAAGTAGGGTAAGCAAAGAAATGAAAATATCAATTTAAGAACACCTGAAACGTCTGAACGTTCATTTAAGAATGTCTCTCGCTAGTCATATACGAACTCGTAAGTGGAAATGTAGCGCATGTCATCATTTAATTAAACATTTTATTAGTATTACTTAGTTAGTAAACACTTCTTATTTGTTCAATTTTATTGATGTACCACAAGACAATACCGGAGAGTCTGGTTTTTATTACATTTGACATTTTGTTCTCCATATTGTATTTGGTTGAGCAGAGAGGACGAAGTGTTAAGGCACTGTTTCTCACTCTATTTTTTTTTGTTTCACGCTATATTTCGCATATAGCAAGTACGAAAAACTGATAAAAAAAAACAAAAAAAAACTGGTGTTAAGATACTCCGTTCCCATTAACAAATTTCCGTTTCCCACTTTCAGGCAATACGTTTTGAACAGAGCGAGGAGATGAAAATATTTAATATTTCATTTCGTCGAGTATTGTTTGTGTTCGAGTGGGACTCGAATTCATTATCTATCACATTTACAGTGCAAATTTGCGAGCTTACGCCGCGACTGGCGTCGACACCACTCTAATTGTATGTGACAAAAGGTACATCATTTCCTTCTCCAATTTAATCAAACCTGGAGATTCCTGGACCTGGATTTATGCGTCCAGACCAGAGAAAATCTTTTTAAGTACAGATGGGGATTTAAGGCTTTTTAAGTACAGATGGAGATTTATTAATGTGGCGCAGTAAACGCGACTGGTTGTGGGTTCGACCCCCACTCGAGGAAATAAAATATTTATTTAAATTTAGGTTCCCGCTACCTACCCTGTTGTGTGCAGAATACAGCGTGAAGTCAACTTAATTTCTTAAAATTTTAATTGAGAGATTTCAAATATACGACCAACATGTATAGCGTAACAATGTTAATGAATAATTGTGTGTTAATTTTTCATTTGTTTTTCAAATGTATCCTAAATACACAACAGCAATAACTTCCATGTACATACCTGAGGTGTCAGTTCTGACTTAGCATCAGGGCCTGAACGTTGTCGAGGGTCCAGCTTCAATATTCCCCTTTCCTTGCTCTTACAACAAAATATTAGTATAAGATACCGAGACCGTTGTGGCACAGTGGCAAAGTATCTGATTGTAAATGGTATGGTTTTGGGTTCAGTTACCACTCGAGTGGATTAATTATTTAATGACCTGGCTTTGATAAGAAGATAAAGTGCGGCATTGAGTTCCGCCATTCAACACGCAATATCTTGAACAGCTACAAACATATAATAACACTATAAGTGTACTTTGTCATTTTTTTTAATAGTCACAATATTAATATAATGTTTTATAATTCTTCCCAGAATCATATATTATTAAGAAGGAATTATTAAAATAGTATCTAATTTAAAACTAATGCAGTCGTAAAGTCAATTCGAAGCGTCTCTAAAGAGCTTTTGGAATTTAACATATAAACGAAAAACTTAAGAATATTTAATACTATACATAGGATATACATACGTCGTCCCATAAAAGGCTTACCTTAGAATCCATGTCTGTACCGAACACCATTAGACGTTGACAATGACTGGGGTTATCCTCAATGTTGCGTGCCCATTCAGTCTATAGGGAAAAGGTCCTAACCCACTAAATTTCATTACAAAGTCACTCGAATTAATACAATACCTTCAAAGTGGTTATTTTTTTGTAATTACTCTGTATAACGTGTTATTATTATACCCATTTAACACTAAAAGTATTAAACGTTGTTGTGTTTTTAGTATATAATTAGATGTTCATTAATTCACGTATACAAAGTTAGTAAGTAGATTAAAACTAATAGTATTTTTTTAGCTTGACATATTTTCTTTCTATTCTAGCATTGTCGCCGGAGAGAATAGAGTGTCAAACATTACGATATCTACATACTTCTTTCACTTTCCACTCGCTCGCATCACGTTCTTTATACATGCCATTCGGTGGGGGTCTTCTTGCTTTTTACGTTCCTGTAGCTTCATTGATCAATCAAACGTACTATGTTGTTATTAAAAACAGTTTCCATATGATAATAAAAATAATGTAACAGACATAATTTGGTATAATTCAATCCAGAATAATAAATTTAAAGGTTATGCAATTTTGTTTTATGCCAAATACTAATTAGAGAAAAACACTGCGCAGAGGTGGGCTGTCAAAAGGGGTGAGACAACGCAGGTTACTTTACACCTCCTGTATCTATCTATACGTCTACATACGTAAGATAGACAGGAAATTAAATCAGTGCTGGATTTTGAAAAAAAAAACCTTATTTTTAGTAGTCGGTGTTTAGTGACGAAGTGTCTGACTAATAGTATGCAGTTGGTCCATTTGGAATTTATTATAATTATTATATCTATACTGCCACTCAACACGCAATGCGTTCAGAATACAACGGAAAGTGGGCAACGGAAGTGGATTAATGAACGGACTGACTAAACATTAGGTTCCCAGGTTAGACGGAGGGTCTATCCTGCATGCAATGCGATGGTCGAAAAAATTACGGCGTTAGTACAATATTATTCCAAATATGATACAATAATGAAAAAAAAATAATAATAATTTAACAAGTTATTCTGACATTTTATAAATCGTAATTTTTTTACCTTTAACTGTACAATATTGATATAGTTAATAAATTACATTCCGTTGCATCGCTTTTTCCGTCGCAATCAACTTGAATTAAAATAGTCGCTTGCTTTGTTAGACAATTCCTATTCGCTTTGCCGCTGTTTTTATACAAATTATAAAAAAATATAAACGATGTACTTTTTTTACATATATGTAAAACTTTATAACAAGAATAGAGACAATATATGTTTTGTGAGGATTAATAAAGAAAATCATGAATATCGACAACAATATTCAATTCTCTTTTTAAGTCCGCCTATTAGTTAATGCGGCGGCTTAATTATATATTTTTATTGTATACGCTAAAAGTTAACGATATGTAAGAAAGTGTATCTATAAAATGACAATGCAATCAACAAACATTTCGCTCCATAGTGTTATGAGGCCACTGTATTCGATTAGTCTGTTATACGATATGTAATACAATTATCTAACAAGTAGTTTGTTACATACACTAATATATATATATATATATATATATATATATAGTGAGCTTGCATTAAATTATAAACATAAGGGAATTCCCCTTCGAATGGACTGGCTGGAATGTATGGACATGGATTTGATTTGTACGAGGCAATGTTTGTTTTTTTTTGTTTTTTCGCGCTCTATTTTAAATATATGTATTAGGATTATCCTAATCAAAAACTCAATACATATTAATCTAATCTAATAAAAATCTCTAAAATTAATGAAAACTAACTCATATCTTCAAGTAGAGCAAGACGCCAGAAATATAAAAAAAAAGATTATTTTTCTGACTAAAATACAATGTAATTTGTAACGAGAATCGCAAGTAAGTAGGTAGTATTTAAGATGACTCTATGACTAAGTTTTACTTGAACTGTAAAATTGTCAGCATGCTTATATGGATGTAATCGTCTAAGATAAATCATTTTAAATTTTATAATACTTAAACGATTCAATTTGGAAGGACCTAGTTTCTAACGCAAATATCCGGAAGATTTCCTTTCATATTTACAAAAAACTATAGTATAATATATCAAAACTATATTTTCCTTATAATAATTTTAATATGAAATACCTAATAAAATCTAATTAAAGTACTTGAGTTTTCCATCAAAATGATTAAATATTGCAGATCATAGTAAAATTTTCATTGCACGTGTGCTGAACCAGAATATTATATATAATACATGCGTATTTGATGAAGGTTCATCTCCTTTTCTACATCAGTTCAGTTCTTTGACCCCTGTTATCTTTCCTCTGACACATTTTGTTACAAAATCAGCTTCCGCTTAGCTTAAAATTAGGTCTTACTTTATCAGTGAGTTAAGTTTTCAAAATATTTGCATATCTATATTTTTTATCTATACTAATATTATATAGTTGATCAGTTTGTTTGTTTGAACGCGCTAATCTCAGGGGCTACTGGTTTTTTTTTGTCTTGAATAATCTATTCCTTGAGGTATCCCTCCTTCCTAACTTTCTCTTCTTTCCTTCCTTCCGTAACATACCGTACAACATCGTAAATAGTGTCTCGAGTGGGGATCGAACCCACAACCATTCGCGTTTACAGTCACACTTTATGCCTCTGCGCCACGACTGACAGGTTCATGTACCTATAATTATTTTCTCAAATTACGCGAAAATATTCAGTGCTACAAGCCTGCAATCAACGAGTGACATATAAAATTAATTTGTCTCCTGATATTATTTTATTATTTTTTTATTTTATTTCAGTTTAATTATTTTTTTTATTTCAGTGTTAAAATAACGAAGCGACCTTCATATGATCTTCGCAAGTAGGGGAGAACAGGGTAATTAGAGCATACTAAGGGAAAATCAAAATTTTTGTATTTTTTTATTAGAGACTCATACTTTGATTATTTAACAAAATTATAGTCACGGTTATAATCAATCGCAGACATGTATTAAGGTACAATTACAATTTTACAAAAAAAGTCAGAAGCTCCCGTTACCCGACAAATGTAGCCTATTTAACACTCATATGCGAAATGGGAACCTTAATAATTATTCTTAAATATAAAAATAACAAATCGTACTTTAAATGAGATCTTTCGTTATTATAATCATCAACAGGTATAAAACTATTTAGCTTCCCCTTAATTATGTCACTTCTTTAAAATACTATAAGGAAATTAGCAATTTTTTGTAAGCGTAGAACGAAAAACACACAATCTTCCCTCGTAACTAAACAAATGGCACCAATGACTCGAACGCGTCAGGCAAAGTTTATCCGTGGTAGACGAAAATAGCTGTGTGCTCACGATTACGCGAACATACCTGCATTCCGTGAAATTACCATAGCTACCATTGCCCGACCGCTCTCATTACCCTGTCTTCCCCTATACCCTAAAACTAAGGACTAATTTAATATAATAACATTATATGTGTTCCAAGAAGTTTCCACATGTCCGCCACATGTTAAACGTAGTGAATAATATATTTTTTTGTACTGTAAAGTTTTTTGCAAATATTGATTGCTTCACTAGTTAGTTATTGTTGAGGTATTTTCATGTCTCTCTTATTTTATTAAGGGGGATCGTAAGGATTTGAACCCGATATCTGTATTTGCGGTGGTTTGGCTCTATCATTTGTCATTTACCTTCGCGTTGTAAGGGTATAATAATGAAATTCCAAATTAAATCAGTAAATAAGTGAAAACTTTTCTTTAAGCAAATTTAAATCATTATACGAGATTGTTACAAAAAAATAAAAATGATTTAAAATTATCTTCGTGTTTCGCCTGTTTTCTGTCCGAATGGGAAATTACCTACCATATAGATAGATCTAATGTTGTTTTTTTATTTTAATTTTCCATAATATATTAATTATTTTACTTTTATTTCATAACTTTCTACGAAAATATAACAATTGGATTCTTTAATTTTTATAGTAAGTAATTATTAAGAATAAGTAACTGGCTGTACTCGAGTTGGGTGTGGCTTAAATTCGCCATACAAGACAAGTTAAAAATGTTATTAATATTATTCTTATATATAAGTTAATTTACACCTTACTATATCAGGATAATAAAAGATATTATTATACTTTTAATATTTCATGCACTATAATCAACCATTAGGTAAAAATGATCTCCTATCAAATTCGTGAAGAAAGTTTTTTCTCCGCTAGTTTTAATTAAAGGTTGACTTGCGTCCGAGGGGGTCAGGTAAGGTATCCAAGTGATCATAAAGCCCTAGTGCGAGTGAGACAGTATATAGCAAGAGAGAGACGGAGCTATACAATGACCTAATGCACTCAGCTGCGTCAGCACTGTGGATGCACAGTAATCTGTATCACGTATACAAGGAATATTCAGAATATCTATAGGAATTTAATTTATTTATGTATAAAATGTGATATTAATATATTTTAAATTTGAATGTAACATTTTTTATTTTCAACTAAAAATTGTATTTTTTGTAGTAAAATATAATATTATTAGTTTTAAAGTGAAATTATCAGCTTAGGATTACTCTTTTTATATATTTTTCCCATGAACAACCGCACATGGTGGGTTTTGATAGAAAACAAAAGCTCAGATCTTTTCAGGTTCGTTCACAAAAAACGGTCGCTATGAGGCCATAGCGCGCTTAGAAATGTGTTCCGCCAACGCACAAAGATTATATTGTATTCGTAAACTGGTTAAAATATGTAATTTAGATTTTAGAATATATTGTTATTAAAAATAGTTTAATTGTGGTTCATATGAAAGAAATGTTTATGAATATTATGTGTAAAAAAACTCAATTAAGCTTTGATTAAACCCGAGACAAGTGATATTCAAATATATAAATATTTGTTTAACTTTTGAATATAACACATTGATCTGGGTGAGATATAAACAAGTCAGACCTGGCTAAAAAAACCAACCCAATAAGGTTGGATTAAGCATTTTGAAGAAATTTACATATAAAGAATTACAGAAAAAACAAATCTTTATTTAACAATCCATATGAACAATATTAAACACAGCCTATCCATCTGTCCTCTAAGAGACAACACCACATGACTCAGAGCATTAAAATACTCTTTGACATAGTGTTGTGAAACGAGCGTAGCGTCAGTGCTCGGTCGACCAGAGGCGCGTCGACGCTGGCTGCACGCGCTCTCACAAAATGGCGCGACAATTTATAACCATTTATACATACTTTCTAACGTTTATATCCATTACTTTTGCACAGGATTATTATCACACACCCAGGATAGGGTCACAGAAACTTGCTTCGTGCTACAACAACGACGGACAGCCCCAAGTGAGTATTAAAAGAGCTTTTAAACTTTTTGTTTCTGTCAATTTTGACATGTCCACCGCTGTTTAATCTATGCCCGACTGGAATCAAAGCCTTTCCATTTTGAGCGATTCATCTATGATTCATTCATATTATGTAGTTTATGTTATTATTTATTATATATATGAATATTTACCTATTTAGTATATTAATTCAATTATTTACTTTTTATTTTTTCGAAATACGTTAGTAAAAGTTTATTTTTAGCTCTGTAAGGAGTATGTTAGAAGAAATAGTGACTGAATTGTTATATTATACACAATATAAACTCTAAGTGTAATAAAATTAAGAATTCTAAACATCTTCAAGATAAAATATTCTAAATATGTTCATTCAAAGTACATTTTTTTATGATAATAAAAAAAACGTATACGATAAGTTGGTAACGGGTCTTTTTAGACAGATTATCTAAAGGTTATCGACAAAATGTTGTAAGTCAATTGATATTGTAATGAGTTCATTTACTCTCGCAGCCTAATGTTTTGTTATCAGGGGCCAACGGAACGGGCTTATCACCACATCCGTTGTAACCAGATATAATGTAGAGTTCTAATATACTAGTTTTTTTTTAATTAAATTCACAGACAATTTGCACATTTTTTTGTTTATTGATTATTTAAAACTACTCTATCGTAAAATTGTCATTATAAGATGTACATAGTGAAATGCTATTGTACCCCAGCTTAAAATTTAATTAATTAACATTAATGACTACGTTGAACTCGCAGAAGAAAACTCCATCCTTATATTTCCACCAACAAATAGTCGTGCGGAACCGGACGGAAGGACCGAGCGAGGAGAAAGAGTTGAAAAGAACTCGCTCAGATCTAGGGAGCGGGGCGAAGTAATTACAAAATACAAAACTCATTGTTGGTGGAAATGTAAACCTATTTTATTTAAGAGGAATCCGTTTCGCCTAAGCAATTCTCGCTCGTTTCTCTTTCACGAAGGAATCGGGCTTAAAGTATATTGACGTTTTACGTACATTAAATCAAACTTAACCGTACAAGGTAGTAAGTAGCCAATGTTATAGACATTATTATATATTTCGTATTATAGTATAACATAATATATTTATTAGCTAAAAATTTTTTTCTATTTATCGTTTTGATCCAAATTAAAAATTATACGTATAATAAAGATATACTGGGAAACAAATTTCTTAAAACGATACGTAACAATAGTAATCTTCTAAGTGGACTTAGGAGTAAGCACATAAATTATAATTGATTGTAATTTTTGATTTTATCGCACTAATAATTACAACTTTCGTCGTGACAACGGTAACAAACAAATAGAAAAAATATGTATGCTATTGTTAGTAAAATACTGTGCAAACAAATTAAATTACTATTTTGACAGAAATTACTGACCAAATTCAAAATATCATTTATTTGTCCTATTTTCAAATGCATTTTATAATAGACGTTACGAAATATCCACAAGTATTCTGGATTTTAATGGGCGTCGTAATGGTGCAGCCGTAAGGAACTATGGCGGTGTGAACGTCCTGACTCTACTATATATAGAGTAACTATTTTGGCGGCAAAATCACCATCTGGGACGAGCACACGTAACACGTTTCCGTATTGTTTTTTTATTTTATTATGTGTATAAATAACAAAGGTGCATAAATTATATATTTACTATTTACTTTTATTGTGCGTACGATTAGCACTCAGGGGAACATATTTTTTTGTTTTTTCTTGCTCCGGTAACAACATAGTGCGCAGCGTTAAGTTCCGCCATTTAACCCAAAATATATATTTTTAATCATTTTTACAATCAGTTTGATACTCTGTTCCCTCTGTCTACGCTGCTATATACTAGATAAACTGTGAATTTAAAAAAAAACTTATTATTATAAAAACATTTAAACCTATCTTAATTGTAGGTAGTATATTCTGAGTTAGATGATAATGATTTGAATACCTGCACATAGCAGGAGAGTCAGAGGTAACCTGGGGACTTCAGTATTAATATACTCCGTTCCCAATAAAGATATTTCCGTTCCCATGGAACGGAGGAGAAAGTCAACTCCGCGTTACCAGAGTGGAGAAATGAAAATATTGAAATATTTCAAAATAAATCGGATTGTGTTATCACTAGGTGCTCTCTGCTTATTCATTGTAAGGTAAATATAATTTTCAGCGATGTATACCCGAGTTCGAGAACGCAGCGTTTATGGTACAAATGGAGGCGACGAACACATGCGGTGACAACGGCATGAAGATGTTTTGTATCCAGACCTCTGCCGGTACTTCGACACGGTAAATTTAAATAATTCTACTTTACTTTCCTTTTTTTTACTTAAGTTAAGTAAGTAGCATTTTCGTTATTATTATCAATCTTTCTGCTTCTTCCTGCAAATTGGTTTTGCCATATTTTTGGCTAGTTTCTGTTTTTTTTTTTAAATATTTTATAAATTATACCTTCATATAAATGTCGATCGATCGAAGGATCGAGTGTGGTGGCGAGAATTGGGAAAGGCCTATGTCCAGCAGTGGACAAAAGATGGCTGTTGATGATGATGATGATGATAAATGTCTTATACTGACAGTGATAAAAAGTATAAATACTATAGTGATAAAAAATATATATCTTTGTAAACTTTGGTTAGATCCTGCGACTACTGTCAACCGGGTCAGTTCTCCAGCTACTACCTGACCGACCTGCACTACGAACAGGATAACCAGACGTGGTGGCAGTCTGAGACTATGCGGGAACAAGTACAATATCCACATCAAGTTAATTTGACTTTACATTTAGGTAAACTTGAATTATTCGTATTTCATTTATTCCTTTATATTTAATTATGTAATGTAATTTAATTATGTAATGTAGAGGCACAAGGGTGAGACTGTAACGCGACGGTTTTGGGTTGATCCCCACTCGGAGGAATTATTATTTATTAATATTTTCATTTCTTCGCTTTGGCAACAAAGCAAAAGTCAGGCGTTGAATTCCACCACTCAATACGCAATGCCGCGAAAAATTCGGTGGAAAGTGGGGAACGGAGTGTCTTAACACTAGGTTCCCTCTGTCTACCCTACTATGTACGGGATATAGCAAGAAGCAGATTTTTTTAAAATGCAATATTGAATTGATATTAAACTTAATAATATGTATAATTATTGATATTAGTGAGGAGAGATACACCTCTACCTTTAATATACTCTCACAAGAATAGTATCTTGTTGTAGTATAGCCAATGGTGTAAATAAGTTTATTTTCACAGGTAAAGCATATGACATAACATACGTACGAATTGTATTTTACTCGCCGAGACCACAAAGTTTCGCAATCTACAAGAAATCCAGTGAAGAATCCGACTGGGAGCCATATCAGTATTTTAGGTGAGTTGTTCAAGAACATTTTTCATTTCACTATGTACATTTTACCGTTATGGTGTGGGGAGACGAGTTCTATCACTTAACACACAATGTCTCGAAAGTTGGGTAGAAAATTTAGAACAGAGTGTTTTATCTCTAGATTTACTCTGTTAACTCTGCTAGAAGTGACGCAGTTCAAGTATATTCTATACTAGACTGCCTCTAAATTGGAGAATATTTTAGTAAAAATATTTTCATGAACTATATTTGACAATTGAGTGTTTTAGCACTAAGTTTTTGTATCTAACGCGGATGAAAATGTAATTATTAATGTTATATTAAAAAAAAGATCCACTAACATCATTAATTATCAGTAACCTTATATTTATTTTTAAAATATGGCGACCCACTAAAGAATTTTAGTGATAATGATATATTTATACACATACAGCATCGACGTCAATTACCATTAACGAAGTTTTGTTTTTCAGAAAACACAAAGCTTCCAGCTTCAAATTCAACTTTAAATATAATACAAATCTTTAAAGATTAAATAAATAATTAATAATATGATATTTTTATTATTTATTTATCTACTATTTATGTAATAATATATACACTTATTGATGTTATATTCACACGACTATCCCTCATATAAGTCAATACCCAGACAGCAAATAGAGTCACTAATTACTAGTCAAACAAACTAACCTTTTTTATATATGTCTTTTTAGTAATGAAATTAATGACCCATACATACAAAATAAGCTATTTTCCATAAAGGTTGTATGGTTTGCGCGATTGGAAATAAATATTATTTAAAAAGTAAATTATATAGTTCAAGTTTCCCCTTTCACTCGTAAGAAAAAAATATTATTATAATTTTGGCTTTACGCTCTATCCCGCACACAGCAGGGAAGGCAGAGGGAACCTAGTGTTATGACATCAAAGCGAAGAAATGTGAAAATATAAATTTAAATAAATATTTCCTTTCCTCTAGTGGGGGTTGAACACACAACCAGTCCATTTTGCAGCACACTTTGTGCTAACACAGCCCGGCGTTTAGTTTCGCCATTCAACACATAATGTCTTGCATTCTCCGTCTACGGTGTTATGTAGAAGATGAAGTGTTCAATTGGGAGAAAATATTAATATATAAATGACTTTATTTTATTTGATATCAGTGCATCATGTCGAGATACATACGGAGTGCAAGAGCAACGCGCGGCCGAACTCGGGGCAGAAACTAGAGCTTTATGTACTAGCGAATATTCTGATATTTCTCCTCTCTCCGGTGGAAATGTATTATTTTCTACACTCGAAGGAAGACCTTCTGCGTATACTTTTGATAATAGCCCGGAATTACAGGTTGGTTTCTTTTAATATATTAACACATTTTGTCATATAAAATATTTTATTAATACATTCAAATATACTAAGGTACTGACATGACTGACAAAACAGATTTTTCAATGAACAATAAATTCTTCTTTCGTTTAGTAATAAAATATAGAAAATATTATAAGAAACTATTTAGATCACCTAAAGAGTCATATTACACAATTAATTAAGATTACGATGGATATTTTTGTCAGCCAATAGAAAATGCTCAATTAATTTTGTTTGTTGACAAATCAACTTAGAGACCGAGCATTCATACTGTAACTTTTATTCCTATTTCTTCTACAATAACTTATATACTAATAATAATATTTAATAATTTCCAGGAATGGGTAACAGCAACAGACATACGAATATCTCTAGATCGCCTGAACACATTCGGAGATGAGATATTTGGTGATCTTCAAGTACTACAGTCGTATTGGTACGCCATCGCTGATGTGGCAGTCGGTGCCCGCTGCAAGTGTAACGGCCATGCCTCGGTCTGTGATACGCAGGAACTCCCTGATGGTTCCAGAGCCCGATACTGCAGGTTACATTTATATAAAATGTCATCTTTTTGTTCTTGGGTTGAATTAATTGAATTGAATCAATAGTTGAATTGTCATCGTAATTATTATCTTACCTCTATTAAAAGATAATAGTAGTTTTTTCTTTCGCTTTGTAAATGCCTTTGGATTCTGGTACATACTAGTTGTACCTGTAAATGGACTAAAATTTTCTTGATACATAACATTCATAGATAAAATTATTATAAAGAGTAAAGATCTATAATTATATTGTCATTAAAACATATATATATATATATATATATATATATNAATGATTCCAACAGATGTGAACACAACACCGCGGGCCGCGAGTGCGAGAAGTGCCTAGATTTCTACAACGACGCGCCGTGGGGACGCGCGTCGCCCACAAACGTGCACGAATGCAAGGGTGAGTCAAATTTTACTGATTTTTTGAAAGCGATTGCGATATTTTTAAAAAATTTTAGTTCCGGATACACATAGTATTCGGAAGACATTACTTGAAAATCCATATTATAATTTTGAACTTAATAGATTTTCAAATTGCACTTTCTCGATATCCGTCATGGCGAAATATTTGATTTTACACAAATTCTGCCGGAGGCTTTGTACAGTGCTTCGCTAAATAAATATCATTTGTTGTTATTTATTCACAGCTTTTATATTAGATATTTAAAAATTTTACTTTAATGTAGAAGATATATAGAATAGATTGTTTGATTGTATAAGAAAGTAGGTCGTCAGGAAAATACTAAAATTTAATAATAATGCCTGAATAAAATAAGTCTATGAAAAAATATTTTCAATAAAATTTTTATTTCGTTTAATTTGGGTTTGGATGTGAATATTTAAGCTTATAATATAAAACATTAGTGGATGCTAAAAATGTTAAATGTACATATATTCGAAAATATATTTATTTTATGCCAGCGATTGCGGAATATATTTCGTTTAAATAAAATCCATAATAGGAGGTTGTTCGACGTCTGTAATTTTTGATGTGGTAAAAAAACTAATTTATTGTGTTGTTGATGTTTAATATAATTTAAATAAATTAAATTTGAATCTTTATTGAAATAAGGCTAGCGCTACGTTTAAGTAGATTTTCAAGACAATTCCACATTGTGAATTCCTTTGCAGCATGTAATTGTAACGGCTTTTCCAACAAATGCTACTTCGACAAAGACCTGTATGAGCGCACCGGTCACGGCGGACACTGTATGGACTGTGCCGAGAACAGAGACGGGGCAAACTGTGAAAGATGTAAAGAGAACTTCTTCCAAGGAACTCAAGATATCTGCATGCCTTGCAATTGTAACCCTACTGGTAAGAAAGCACATAGTTTTGAGTAACCTTGAGTTAACCAGACCACTTACTGATATTACTACTTTGAATTTTTGTGACGAATAACGAATATCTGTGCTGCCACTTCTTTCCGTTTATTGCAATGATAAACTCTCATAAAAAATATAAAGCTACAATTTATAGGCAAAACCATAAATTTGATACTTTCATCAATGAAATGTTCACATTTGTAAAGGTTCCCGAAGTCTCCAGTGTAACGCCGAGGGGAAGTGTCAATGCAAGCCAGGAGTGACAGGTGATAAGTGCGACGTTTGCGCTCCAAACCACTACGAGTTCACGACCCAAGGCTGTAAGCCGTGCAACTGTAACGAGTTCGGATCGTATGGCAACACTCCTCAGTGCGACCCTGAAACTGGAGTGTGCCTTTGTAAACAGAACGTGGAAGGTAGACAGTGTAGAGAGTGAGTGTTATATCACAGATTTTGTAATAAAATACATTATTTATTAATATATTTTTTTCGTGTTAATTCTTAATATATCAAATTGATTTATTAAACAATTTATTAAAAATATTAAAAGTATGTTGTTTATTTTTCATATGTTTGCGTTATACACATATATATGCACATAACTAAAAATAATAACTTTTAATATTTTAAAGATGTAAACCTGGCTTCTTCAATTTGGACATTGAAAACGAGTTTGGATGTACACCATGCTTCTGTTTTGGGCATTCATCGCAATGTAGTTCAGCACCAAAGTATCAAGCTCATGAACTTAGTGCCCATTTCATAAGGGACGCCGAAAAATGGTCTGCGGAAGATGGTGATCACAAGCCTGCTCAACTAATGTTTAACGCGAATACTCAAAATATAGGTGAGTTGTATTTGTATTTATTGTTGTTTTACATGTTTTTTGATGATTAATATATAATTACAAATATTTCTATTGAATAATTTATATAATAATAACTATCTAATTTTCTTAGCTGTCACATCGAAGGAGTCTGAAATAGTATATTTCGTGGCATCAAGTCAATTTTTGGGCGATCAAAGGCCTTCTTACAATCATGACTTAAAATTCACTTTACGCCTTGGAGAGAACAGGGGGTACCCATCTTCACAAGATATTGTCTTGGAGGGTGCCCGAACTTCAATATCTATGAATATTTACGGACAAAATAATCCGGAACCTTCAGATCAAGTACGTATAAAAATTGTTAATTAGCAAGCGATAGATATATATGAAAAATGCGAAGAAATTACAGCAGCGAAATTAATAACGCGATTGTATTTATTTATTTTTGTTTGCCACTAAGGAAGTGGTGGTTTTTATTTTATATTCTTTACGTTCTTATAACTTCTACTGATTTCAGGCTCAAGAATATAAATTTAGACTTCACGAAGATCCAAGATACGGGTGGACACCGACTTTATCCAATTTTGAATTCATGTCAATTCTTCAGAACTTAACTGCTATCAAAATTAGAGGAACTTACAATAAAAATGGTCAAGCATATTTAATGAATTTCAAATTAGATACCGCTAAGATTGGAAGAGAAAAGGGATCCGCTCCTGCCAACTGGGTTGAGAAATGTTCTTGTCCAAAGGCGTATGTTGGAGATTACTGCGAGGAATGTGCTCCTGGCTTCAAACACGAGCCTGCCAATGGAGGGCCGTACTCCGCTTGCATACCTTGTGATTGCAATGGACACGCTCATATTTGCGATACTGCAACAGGTACTTAATTAATATTTCTTCATAAATTTGAATGTAAATCTAGTAACACGTTGACTTATATTTATATGTAATAAAATGAAAGAATAATTAAGTTATAAATATAAAAAAATTTAGACGTAAATATTTTTTGTTTTACTTAATACAGATATTTTGATAAACACGCAAAACTATTTTAGTATCATTCTTAATACTATCTATTACTCTTTGATCTACTATGGATTGTCTAGTTGCATTTGTTTTTTAAAATATTTATTATAAAATTCACTTTAATTAAAAAATATACCTTCCAATAAATAACATAACAAATACAATATTTTTAGGTTTTTGTATCTGCAAGCACAATACGACAGGAAGCAATTGTGAATTGTGCGCAAAGGGTTTCTATGGTAACGCGATAGCGGGGACGCCAGACGATTGTAAACCCTGCCCCTGCCCTAAAGACAGTGGGTGTATTCAGTTGATGGATCAAAGCATCGTTTGTACCGACTGTCCGGTTGGGTACGCTGGTTAGTCACCTTCTATGTTTGTATTTACGTTATGTTACTTTTTATGTGTTCATTGATTCTTCGCACATATTGAGTTATTTTAAATGAACTATTTTTAAAATATTTCGACAGCATAGAGACGTTAACTGTAGACACTATTGATAAATTGTTGATTTAAATTATATTATTTCGTGCTTAGCATATTTTAAAAATCAATAGAAAGTATAGAACTCTTCAGAAAACAAAAAAAAAATTAGAACGATGAAAGAAAGTAACGTAAATAATTTACATTTTGTTCCCAGGTCCTCGTTGCGAAGTTTGCGCGGATGGTCATTTTGGTGATCCGACCGGTCAGTTCGGTCCTCCCAAAGAGTGTGACGAGTGTCAGTGCAACGGTAACGTCGACCCGAATGCTGTGGGCAACTGTAATAGGACCACTGGGGAATGTTTGAAATGTATCTACAATACGGATGGTGACCATTGTGACAAATGTTTAAGTGGTTAGTATGTCTTATACGTATATTTTAATGGCGTAAAGCTTTCGCTACCGTAGACACGTAGACTATAAAAACGTGTGAAAAACGGAAAATATAATGATGGTATCACTAATTTATTATTTTTTTCTGCTTTTTGGGTCATAATTACACCAATGCTTAACTCTATTTTTATTTTAAAGGATTCTTTGGCGATGCTCTTGATCAGAAAAAGAAGGGTGATTGTGAACAGTGTCAGTGTCATGAAGCGGGTACATTGGAGAGTGCTGAAGGTCCCCCACAGTGCGATGGTCTCACTGGCTTCTGTTCCTGCCGTCCACATGTTATCGGAAAGAATTGTGATAAATGCGAGGTAAATTAACTTGACAAATTATCAAAACATAACTAATTGTCAAATTTAAATTCTTACTTTCACATGAACGATATTATTTCAATTTATTAATAATAATGGAAAAAGTAAAAATATTAAATAATGTAAACATGTACATGTATACAAAATCATTAAAATAAATATGTAATAACTTTTTTTCTCATTTAGGAAGGTTATTACGACATAAGTTCTGGGGAGGGCTGTAAGTCTTGTAATTGTAACTCGGAAGGATCTTTCAATGCCACCTGTCATCCAGTTTCCGGACAGTGCTACTGTAAACCTGGTATAGATGGGTAAGGATATATTATCTTTTTATAGAAAACTATACAAATCAGATAGATAGGCAGACGGAGCCTAGTGGTAAGACACTCCTCTTACCACTTTCCGCCGACCTATAGAGGCATTGCGTTCAGTGTCGGAACTCAATGCCACGCTTTGCCTCGACACCAGAGCGAAGAAATTAAAATATTAAATATTTCATTTCCTTGAGTGGGAATCGAAACCACAACCTGCTGCGTTTACTGTCACACTCATGTGCCCCTGCGCCACTGGCTTCAACGACCACCATTATTATTGGAAATAAATATCAAAATATAGGATGATATAACGATAGGATCAAATAGAGAATATCAGGATCATCAGAGACCACGTGGCGGGGCCCACGGGTTTAGTCTGATACAATTTTTTGTTCCTGTATTCTGATAAATATATATTTATATATACTATTATATTTTTAGTGTACACTGTGACCGTTGCCGTGCTTATCACTATGGCTTCTCACCGGAAGGATGTCACGACTGCGATTGTGACGAATGGGGCTCCACTAACTACCAGTGTGACATGATCGGACAATGCTCCTGTCAGGAAAATGTTGAAGGACGACGATGCGATAGGTAAAATACAATAAAATTAAATAATAACTCTTTATATATAAGTCTGTATAATGAACGTGATAAAATAAATAAAAAAAAAACAATTTGTGAAATATTATTAATTATTTTAATAGGCTTTTCTTGACAAGTCCACCAAACGAATTGATCGTAAAAATCATTTTTGTGAAGTTTCTGAGATTTTGATTGATAATGTAATTATTTTTTTAAATAGAGGCATAATATATGAATATTATAATAAATATACAAAATTTACGTTGTTATTTTAAAAAGGTGTATGGAGAACAAAAAGCGACGCGCAGATGGACAAGGCTGTGAAGATTGCCCGCCTTGTTACAACTTGGTGCAAGATGCAGTGAATCAGCACAGAAAGGAGCTTAAGGAACTAGATGATGTAAATATTAGAATAGAAAAATGTTTTTTAACCCTTGTTTAGTAAAATATAAGTATACATTATTGTAGTTACTGCTATACTATAAGTAGTCCTTATTAGAATATTTTTCTTTTGTACAGATCTTGTCCAAAATCTCCAAAGCTCCGACAGTCGTGGATAATGCGGATTTCAACAACGAACTACAACGAGTGAGAGCTGAAATTGACAGGTTAATGGAAGAAGCACAGGCTGAACTAGGAAACGGTCCGGGTTCGAGCATTACTAACAATTTAGCTGAACTTGCTGATAGATTAGCCGACGTCAGGTAAGATTTGTTATTGTAAATACTTTTAATTTAGTATGAAAATAAAATGAATAAATAGAGTACTATTATTTTTGGTTATTTGCAGGAATATGCTGTTTAAGATAGAAGATGAAAGTTATGAAGGAAATGAGTCGGTCGAAAGAAGTAAAGGCAATGTTTCGAAAGCAGAAGTCACCATAGAGGCTGCACAGAAAGAAATTAATGTGAGATATGTTTTGTTCATATCATAATATATGGTAAATTTATTAAGTTTAAATATTTATATGTTTTTTTTGCTTTAAGAGTGCTTTAGAATATCTTGATGGAGAAGGAGCTGCTGCGTTAGCGAAGGCTCGAAATAGATCTGATCAATTTGGAAAACAATCAGTGGATATGTCAGCATTAGCCAAAGAGTCTCGTTTGTTAGCAGAAAAATTGGAGAATGATGCCAAGAATATCAGGGACATTGCTGAGAAAGCATTTAATACTTCATTAGCTGCAAATACTATAGCCAAAGATGGAATAACAAAACAAGCTAATATAAGGTAACAAGATTTTATACATAACGAAAATAATATTTAATAATTAATAATTCTGTCCAGAAATATTTATTATTAGTAACATTTGCATTAATCTGACTATATTTGCCTCCTATGAGAACTCTCATGACAGTAGTATTAATATTACAGTATCGGATTGGCTTTTGTTTGTAATAGTAATAGTTTCATGTTTACAGTTATCAAATGTAATAATGTAATGTAATAATGTAATGTTATAGCTTGTGTAATTTTATACTCTACTATAGTATTAAACTCGATTACTTTCCTTTGTTTTTGTTTTATACTTTTAATTTTCAAAATACTTTTTAAAAATGTATAAATATTATATCTATAATTTATATGTATATATATGTTGTTTATTGTTTATTATTATATTTATTTATATAAATTAAATATATATGTATTTTATTTTTATTTCTACTATTAAATAATCTTCTGCAATTTAATGCACCACCCATCATCTTTTTTATACAACTCCAACGACCAAAGGTTGCCTGGAAGAGATCGCTTTAAGCGATAAGACCGCCTTATTGTACATGTTTTTTCTATTTAAGTATTTTGTATATAATTTGTGTAATTTTTTATGTGCAATAAAGTATATTGTATTGTATTGTATTGTATTGTACTTTCCTATTGTTTCTTGTAAATAAGATAATTATCTGATATTTTTCAGCAACGAAGTCCAAATTTTAGCAAATGAGTTGAATGCAGCATCAGGCAAATTGAGCAGTATGGCTGAACTTGCAGAACAAGCATTGAAGAGAGCTAAAATCGTATACGATGAAGCCTTGGGACTATACGCTGAAGTTAATACAACATTACTACCTGATATCAAACTGAGCAAGTTACGCCAGGATGCAATAGATATGAATAGAACTGTGAGTGTATTTTATATCTAAATACATATTTATGTAATAAAATGAAACACATGTTTCTTGAATAAGAAATAAATATCATATTATTATTGATTGTCTTCTCCTTGGTAAGAGTCTTAAATGTTCACTTTTTGATATTCAAAAATATATATCAAAATTTCGTTTGTAGAGAATAATATATATATTTCATATAATTCAAACTAAATGCTAATACATTTTTTTTTTAAAATGCAAAGGTTGATGAAAAATCAGCTGAATTAGAACAATTAATAAGCGTCACGGAAGACACACTCCAGTCTTTGGATGAAGAAATTCGTCGTGGTAAAGATCTTATTGAGCAAGGACATGACAGACAAGACGAATTATATGATCTTTTAGCTAAACTCGACCAATTAAGAGCACAGGCACAAAATGACGTGGAACTAACAAAAGCAACTTTGAAAGATGCTAATGAAATTTATGTTACTCTCAAAGGTAAGTTCTATTATTTTAATTTAGATATATTTTGTACAATAGTTACTTTGAAAACATTATTTGACTCTTGTTTCTACATTATAAATAGCAGCTTTTCATAGGTCGTAATTTACTTAAAAAGTAATATTACTGTAGTCAATATCAATGAGTTAATATGTTTTTGGTGCAATTTAATCTTAAAATCATATGTTTAATCATCAAATTTGTTGTTATTTCTTTATAAATAACATTTAATTTAAATGTGTTTACAGAATTTAGTGATCAAGTGACTCAATCACGTGAAATGGCGAAGCAAGCGGCGTTAGATGTGCCTGGAGTCCAAGAAAAAGTGGCAGCAGCTGATGAGCGAATCACCAGCATATCTGAAGAACTCACTACTGCCAGCGATAAAGCCAAGGAAGCTAGGGACTTGGCTCAACAGGCTCAGAAGGAGTATGCGGATAAAGCTTCTGAGGTAATGTTATGTTATTTTTCTATAATGTACATATATTCTCAAATAATTATTAATTCAAATTATATTTTTTTATATTGTACTCAATAGTGGATTAATCATAATATTTTTTTCATTTGTAAAAAATATTAAATGCTATTATTATTGCTTATAGGCAGCACATGAGATACGGAAAGAAGCAGCAAAATCTAGAGCTGATGCGAGAAACCTTCGAGATGAGGCAGACAAACTCTCCAGTAAGTAATAAATACAAAAATAAAAAAAAATACTTAAAAGACAGGGATAGAGTATCCTTGTCCCTACCCATCGGTGTCGCCGTAAAGGCCAATAGGGCTAACAGCATTTACTTTCTGTTCGAAAAATAAATAAGAATGGAGTGACTTTAAGCTTCGCTATCTCTATCTGGTCTGTTCAATATTATTTCAGATGTGTGGTGATCAAATATTGTAATTTTCATGAGTTTATTAATCATTTCCAATATTTATAGCTCGTGTACAGGGAACTGCGAAACAAATCAAGGACTTAGAGAAGCAAGCCGAGGAAAACATGCAGCTCACTAAAGATGCTAAAATGAAGGTAAAATATTGATACAAACTGAAGCAATAAAAACCTAACTTTTTCAAGTTTAATTGATTTAATTATAAATACTATTTGTTTACACAGGTTGGCCAAGCTAACACAGATGCTCGTGAAGCAGAAAAACAAGTTTCTAAGGGCTTGGATGATTTGAAAGTTATTATGGACGAGTTGCAAAACTTGCCCACTTTGGATGACGCCGCACTTGACAGGCTGCGTAAGTAATCATAAAATATGTCAAAAATCACATAATAATCTTAATCTATATATATAAAATCGAAAGGTCACTCACTCATCACGAAATCTCAGAAACTACAAGTGCTAGGAATCTCAAATTTTGCATAGGAGTCACTTATAGGACGTAGGTGCTCGCTAAGACGGGAATTTGCAATATTCGACTTCTAAGGGCTTGTTTTTGGAGTCGAAAGTTTGTATGAAACTTCGTTACTACAAATGCTAGGAGTCTCAAATTTTGCATAGACGTCACTAGGACGTAGTCATGGAGACAGAAATTAATAATAACATTTTTATTAATTACTATAAAAAATAACATTTTCCTTTATATGCAATATCATGTGTTTACATTATTTCTACCTCGATGTGCATTCTCGACCGCATTTATCATGGGGAGAAGTCTGGGGAACTGTTTGACTTGTTCACTGTCGCCGAATTTTCAAAAAGCGCGTCCATTTCCACGTCAAACGCCGGCGACGCACCTGTAGCTCTTCGGATTTTGCATGGGGTCATGGATGGGCCGCGGTGATAACTTACCATCAGGTGACCCGTACGCACGTTTGTCATCTCTTTTTCCATAAAAAAAGTATTTTGTATATTAAATGTTTAATTTCTTTACAGAAAATAGTTTGGACGCTGCCGAGAGTGCACTCAAACAAGTGGATCTAGATGGCAAGATCAAATCATTAACAGAAGCTAAGAATAACCACCAGAGGTAATATATTTTTCGTATTTCTTGAATGTTTATTTGTCTCTTTGTTTCATTATCAATATCTATACATGGAGGCCGCGACTACGCCACGCGCTTGTGAATATAAACGGAACAGTTGCCGATCAGAGAATGAAAAATTTTCATTAACTAGCTCCTAAAGTTCAATGGATGGTGAATGGAAGTCTAGTTTCTTTTTCGTGAATCAGCTAAACTTTCTGAATGTGGATTGTGATGAAATCACGTTACTCATTCCGAGTTCAGATAAAGAAGAACATCTAAAATAATCATCTTCACTAGTTGTCGAGCAAAGACACCTGATGGCAATTCCTAAATTTATTTCAAAAGAGGTTACCATAAAGAGGTTAACTTCACTTTTCAGTAAAATAATATTTCATGAAATTATATTCCAATAGTAATGCCTTTTTAATTGTTTCTGGTTTCTTTGCTTTTAATATTATAATGAACGTTTTTTCTAACAGGTGGATAAAACAATACCAAGACGAGCACGACCATCTACGCAGCGAAGTTGACAATATAAAGAGTATTCTGGACCAGCTTCCAGTTGGTTGTTTCAAGAGAGTGGTATTAGAACCCACTGAGGGCCCAAGCAGGCCCGCGACATTTAGATAGACTCACAAATCGCAATAAATTAAAAAAAAAATGCTTAAAAATAAGTTAACTCCGTGTATAAAATTATTAAATTCTTATAAATTCAATTAATATGTTTGGACGTTTAGAATAAAACAAAAATGGAGTTTCTGTGCCTTTCATAAACGTATGTTGTAATATTACTAAATATATTTCATTATGTAAAATTCAAATTAGAGAATGAGTTTTGAGTAGAAAAAACATATATTTTTAAAAATAAACATTATGTTTGCGTGTTCATTTAAAATGAAACGGTTTTGGTACATCACTACTTTGTCAACTTAAGCGTAGGGAAAGTCTTATTTACATCTGTACTTATAAACTGCATTTATTATCTGCATTTTGAACTTAATATGAAGATATAGTACGTCGTTTACACGCTTGTCAAAGATCAGCAGCAGCAGCAGCTCAGTAGCAGCAGCTCAAGCTCCAACTATTCACAAACGCTTCATTGCCATTTACACGCTTGTGAGTGAGTAAGTTCCCAACAGGCAAGCACGATATATGTGGATCACGGAATTACTTCAGCTTTAGCATTAGACTTTACCTTTTTTATATTATAAAAAAACAAAGTAAGATAAATTCGGCAGAGAATCAATCAATATCATTTTAACAATATTAAAGAAATGTAAAAGAAGTGATAGAAGATTACATAAATATTACTTATGTTAAATATATAACAGAAATTAATTTAATTTGCATATTGCAATAAATTTGATATTTTTGTCAATTTCTATTTATCTTTGAGTTTTTATTTATTCTGATTTCTCAATGAAATAATACACTAATAATAATGTTTCATATAGTTTAGCTCATCCGATTAAATATTTATTTTTATTACTTTTCTTATATTATAATAAACTAGTAAGTAGCGTGATTCTCTACTTATTTGTACGAACAAGAGTGTTAACGACGTACTACTTGTTTTGTGTCATTGACTGCATGTTCTCGAGTGTAAGTCGATATTTTATCGTGCCATATCCCATTGGTACATTTGTAAATATTTAAGATAGTAAAATTAAGTATTATAATAAGATCCATAGATTAAGACAGATAATTAATAAATAATTGTTTCAAAATTATTCCTACACGTATTTCGCCAAAGAAGATGAATGACAAGAGGTGTACTTTAAAATTTTAAATTTTTTAAAACTATTTTACTCTCATTTGAAGGAGATAAAAATTTATGAGCTAATATTAGAAGTAAATGTAGCTTATTTATTTGTAATAAAAAGTAACGAAATAATTTGGTTTTTTATTTCTGAAAATATCTAATATTTTATATACCTACACTTGCAAGGATTATTCGGCTCCTAATAGGTAAAACGACCGAGCTTTTATGCTAATTTTATCGTCCTCGCGATAATTTTTATAATAGAGCTGTCTTTGAATTATTATTGTTGTCATTGGTACATAATCATTTTGTGTTTTATATTATTTTCAAACCACACTTCTCTTAAGTTGTGAAGCAATGCACATAAAATAATTTAGCAAATTAATTTTGTAATTTACGCTTTAAAATATCTTAAATTTATTAATTTGGTAGTAAAAAAAATTCAAACAATAATTTAATTTTTTTTTGTAAGTAACTTGTACGAATTTGTAAATTTGAAGTTTAAACTACGAATTTGAGGTTTCAAACGGCGAAATTGTTGTGTAAATTGATTTATTGAAATTAAAGTTAATGTCAATTTAATGTGTGAAAAGACGAATTTCGAGTCAATAAAAATCTATATATAATTTAACATCAGCACAAACAACTGCAGTATACGTAGTGATCAAAATGATCGCTTGTTTATCTATATGATAAACCTTTTTCAGGGTTGTACCACGCGGGAAATCATGCTGTATCGCAATACTGGGGCAATAACATTGTACTTTCAATGTAAAAATAGTAGTGTGTTGTCTGACCCTAAGCGATAGCTGCGTTACGTGTGTGCGTAGCGTTCTGGGGTGTGAATCCTTAGGAACCGGGCGGCTATACTTTTTCTTTATAAAGGATTTTTTTTAAAATTTTATGTTTTTACAAAGGTTAATCCTGGTGCTATGATTTGTTTTACAAGACTTGGGTAACTGAAGTATAGGTTTATCCCGCTAATGAAAATTAAAATGTTTGTAACTTAGATGAATTTCAGGTGTAAAATTCCCTAATTCGAAGTTAAAAGGTGAATTGAAAGTGTAAAATTATTTATAAATGTATTTAAAGTATATATTAATTATTTATGTATTGTAAAAGTGTATTATTATTAGGATCTGGTCATATGCGATGCTAAACGCCTTTTCTGAATAATAAGAAAAGTCTTTCGAGCGATCGTTCATTATTCTTGGTGTTTCAGTCTGTCACATCTCTATCTATTTCGAGCATTCTATTAATATATTAATTATCGACTCAGATACTTTTTGATCTCGGTGAATCCTATCAACGTCTGGACGTGTAACGGTGCAAAAACCTTCCTCGATACTCAAAATGCTAGTTCAACTTGGGAGGTATTTCTGCGTGACTGTTCCTCCTTAGGATGCTTCAAATATATGTCACTTTGACCTATAACTGTGGATTTTTATCATAATTCTAAGCAGAATCCCTAGGAGCTGCTGATTTAGCCAATTCGTCGGCACGTTCGTTTCTAACAATACTCACGTGTGCCCTGAACAGTCAGTACAGTCTGATTTCTCTACTATATGCTTTGAACCTTTTAAAATTATCCCTAATGCCCTCACCGAATTTTAATTTATAATCCATATATATTATAAAAAAACATATTTAAGAACCAAATAAAATTGCTTATACTTAAATATTGTCCATTCAAATAAGTCTTTACAATCTTCATCTTTAAAGCAAAAATGAACAAATCAAAATAATTAAATAAATCATAATAAGTATCCCACAGCGACACGGCGTCCAAATGGCCACCCTACTCGGCTTTGCAAGCGCTACAACTCCCGCGAGAAGAACAATTTATGGCGAGCATTCTACTGAATTTTCTTTTGTTTTTTCAAAAGTAACGTTTGTTTTTTTACATATCTCTCGCGGAGCTATATTACGAGTATTTACATATGTAGGAGTCTCTTATATATTTTATACGCCACGGCGTCATGGGGACCCTGCTCTATGGAATTTTCCCTTAGCCAATACCTATTTTATTCACTTTATCTGTGTTGATGGGATGTGTTTTAAAATTGATTTAATTTTTTTGAACGGTAGGCTAAGAACCTACTAATATTATATCTATTACTTTCACCTTATTTGAGAAACATTCTATTAACAGTTTCTTGATCATTTATTCATTGCCATAATTTGTTTAATAAGATTTGTATTGCTATTATTTTTCAATGTACTATTGGTAGAGTAGTTGCGTTGACGATATTTATAATTTAGATATTATAAAATGTTGAATATATTTTGGCTTATATTTAACATTCGAGGCACGGTGTTGAGTTACGCCAGTAAACACGTGATATGGTCTAGAATATTGAACGGCGAGTTGCCTTTGCCTTTGCTCTACAGAAAAAAACAAAAACTACCAAATAAAGATACTTATTTAATCATTATACTCTTATTCTGAAAATGCGGAAATACACAAAAATCACACGTTATTGCTTTAACAAAGCAAATACTCGCACGGGGTCAACAACTTAACTAAAACAACCAACTAACAAAACGAATTTGCAACCACATAATTGGTAAATTTCTCACTGTCCGGGGGCGCTGTGCCCTGAAATACAACGATAAACTAAAACTAAATACGTGGCCGAAAAATGGGATAAAACGACCAGGTTAGATTGATCCCCGATTTAGCAATCATTACTGTCACTATGTTCACACTCATTCATAGATATGGGGGAAGAGAGTTCATGTTAAGTTAGTCGGTGTTTGTGGAAAAACTCGGATAATTCGAAAAGTTTTCTTAATTACATACGTATGGAAGTTACTCCCTAAACGAATTACATGCTAGGCGCAACAAATCTGAATATTTTCTGTAGTAACTAACTCTGTTAACGGATCTTATGAGTAAAAGAGAATATAATAATAATCGGTGAAAATTGTTGTTTATGCATATCCTAATTCTGTTAATTAAAATGAGAAATTGTGAAGGAATCCTAAAAAATATTTACATAGTTCGTCGATGTTTATTTTTTAAATTTAAGCCGTATGGTGTGTGGTTTTTGTTATGATGAATTTTAACTTTTGTAATGACACTACACATTACGTGTCACTTGCAAAGACTAATCAATTGCCGTAAGAATCAGGCAAATCAGTCAAGCCGTTCGGTCTCCACAACGCCACATAGAAACAAACATACCTACAAATCAGCAAAAATCAGCACGGAAGGCAGAGAGAACCTAGTGTTAAGACACTCCGTTCCGCATTTTCCGCCGAACTCTGCAGGCATTGCGTGTTGAGTGCTGGAACTCAACGCCGCGCTTTGCCTCTACACCAGAGTGAAAAAATGAAAATATAAATAAAAGTAAATAAATATTTCATAATATGACCCGGGCCGGGGCTTTTACCCGTTTTTAAACTTTGCAATGTACTTTCGACTTCACTCCCTTCGATTCTAGGTACATATAAATATTTAATATCCTCGACTGGGAATCGAACCCACAACCAGTCGCGTTTACAGGCACACTTTGTGCCCCTGCGCCTCAACTGGCCTCATGTATAAATTGAATAACACATTACCCTCGCGCAGTCGGGTAAAAAGCTTAACTTTAAAGCCAAAACTGTGACTGGTGTAATATTTTTCCCTTGGTATTGGAAATGCAACTAAAAATTCGTTTAAAATAAATTGAAAAACTTTGTAATAGAAAAACTATAAATAGCAGTTGCATATTTTTAGATAGAATTTTTTGATGTCGTGGCTCAGTTGGGACTTGTCTGGTTATATACATTATAATAGTTATTATAGCTAGTCTTCCGCTCGTGACTTCTCTCGCATGGACTATACGAATAAGTTATGTATTTCTTTGTGTCCCTTATGAAACAACTATTTCACGTCATATTTCACGTCATATTTGATAGTCTCGGCTTCACTCTTATATAATATACTTCACAAGTATAACACTTGTAGTATAGAGCTATTTTTTTAATCATTGAATCTTTTTGTGGAAATCACATTAGTATCTATAGCGTAATTAAAAGAATTTAAGCCTACGTGCGTCAATGGAAATTAACTATTTTTTATACTAGGTATCGGAATATGAAAAATTTGTATCCAGGAGTGGGCAAGACTATTCTGTCACTGATCACTGTACTCTGATCACCATTTTTTTGTTCATTTAAAAAGAAACAGGCGTTTCTATATATTTTTTAATTAAGATATAAACCAAGTTAAGAAGCCAGCGTTCAATTGGGTATAAATTTCAATTAAAAAAATTGAAAGTCTCGTTGAAAAAAAAAAATCTTATTCGAGTCGGCGTACAAAATTAGATGTGAATTTTAAAATTTTCACACGAACGAACATCGTTCAGTTGAGTTTAATTTGGACTTAAAAAATTAATTAACCAGTTACTACGCCCTAACAGAGTTGCCAAAGGGAAAATTCGGCATCAAGTTATTTTTTAAGTGTCGTAAAAAGATGGTAATTTTATTATATTTTATTTCCAACGCAATGAAATTAGTCCCCACGTAGAGGTTACTCCGCTGCTTAATTAAAGTTTGCAACTTGAACACCTGGAGGGGAGTTCTTATTTTACATTTGTTTGAAACAACATTTTAGTACTTTATATAATAGCAGGGTAGACAGAGGGAATTTGGGAACCTGGGAACCTAGTTTTTTTAAAGGGTTATAAACTACTACTAACTCTTATAACTCTCTGCTATGAAGCTGTATTTTAAAAAATTCTTGTAAGAATCTATCCACTAAGTTGTGATATTTATAGCTGCATGCTGACATCGTCGTAGCCGTAGGTACTACGAGCCGTAAATTAGAGTTTAACTAACATTAAAACACAAATATTTATTTAACTTAACTTAAATATTAACTTACGACATAGTATAAGTTTCCGTATATAAAAATAAGATACGACAATACTTACTAATAAATTATTATATTTTAGTTAGTTTCTTTCCCCAAAATTTATATGACAAAGTTTGCAAATAATTTCTTCAAGAAAAACTTTCAACATTGGAATCCTGGCGAAACACTGGCGAGCCTACTGAAGTATTAACATAAAAAAAACTGGTAATGAGGGGTGCTTATCCAAATTTTATAGCGTTAGGGATGTAGTCAAGACAAATTTATATGTTGACTGTGAAGGCATTACGTGTTGGAAACATAACTTTACTTTTTACTTTAGTACTCTAGTTTTATTATATAAGTTTATTGTAGCGTAATAATCTATTAATAATATATCGTAGATTGACACTGAGGTCATCGTGGCTTTGTCTCACACTGTGTATGTAAACTCGGTGGTTTTAGGTTCGATTTCTGCAGAGCACAGTGTTTTTATTTAACCTATTTTAATTTCTTTATTCAGATTATGAGTAAGGAAGTAATGAATTCCACCTTCTAACATGTAATGTCATTGATTTGAGCAGAAAATAGAAAACGGAGTGTCTCAACACTCTGCCTACCTGGCTATTCGATAAAGCTCATAAAGCTCATTCAATATTTTGTTCATATACAGTAGGTACACAAATTATATCCATGTATTAAAAAAATAATTAAATTAGCATTTTTCAAATGCATTTCTCGTTAATACAAGATGGACGAATAATATAGTACTTGATCCCTTCATCTTTTGTCTTTCAGTTAGCTTTGGGAGATCGTTTCGTCTTCACCTAAGTAAAGAGACCTGGTTTCCTTAATGAATTAGTTCTAAGTTACTCGAATACCTTGATATTGGTCTATATTTTACATGTTAAGTAATATACTTACTATATATAGATTTAGTTTTAGTTTACATATTTCATTATTCTACCATTTTTTTGACTTTAAGCGCACCTTGCCTCTTTAAATGGTAATAACTCTTTGTTCCCGAGTAGAAAGAAGTCAATTATTTTACAGTCATACCCTTTCCAAGTACATGTAGATGTTGAAACAATGCAAAAAGTAAATAATGAATAGAACATATTAGATCTGCACGTTAATTTGGAAAATAATTACGAAAATATGTAACTAAGCACTTTTAGTAAATTAACTTATTTGATATGGTGTAAACAAACATGTGATACACTAACAACCGAGTTAAAGTAATTTGTAAAATCGAGTACCATAAAGTTTTTTTTTAATTAACATAAATTTTTAATTAATTTTCTATATATGAAGCCACAAACATGTAAATTTAAATAAATTTCAAATGCACTATGATAATATATTGTATTAATTTTAATTTTTTTTATAGGTTACGCTGCCTACCTTAGCCTATGCTAGTGTTAAGACTGTTAGTGTTAAAAATAGTAATAGATTTTTTAAAAAATATTCTTTTTAATTTAACATAAGTAAACATACTAATGATAAATTTCCATACATCAAGAAAAACAATTTGTTTTGCTATCACCGACGTTACCTATATATTTCAGCTATACATTTATGGGCATTACATTTAACAATAACTGTGATTTAGTGACACCCTAGCTGAATTTAGGGTTCCCCAGGCTACGTGGACACCCCATGCGGTCGGGAATTGATTTATTTATAGCGCACAGTGAGTTTTCTGGTTCCTTATCAGGTATGCCACTTAGCAGGTTTTTCTACATTTGATTTCGCTCTCGCAAGGAATGTACTAAATTCACATTTACTGGGTTTGAGCGTTGAAATACGTCAATGTCGTCGTTGGGTGTCAATTTTGTTTATTCCGATGAGAATGGACGATTTAAGGCGGTAAATTCGAATGTGTTTTTTGGATTTTGTATTATAATAAAACACCTTTAGTAAAAATATATGACAGTCAGATAGTGTTTGACTCTAAGCTTAATAGTTGTGAGTTCAATCCCCACTAATAACTTTTATTGTAGAACTATATTAGCTTACCTATTTATACATAATATGTGGTTTCAATTTCCACTCGAGGGAACGAAATATTAAATATTTTTATTTCCACGCTCTGGTAACGAGTTAAAGCGTGACGTGCGGCAACGTTGGAATCGGAAGTACATAATGGAAATTGAGTGCCTTAACACTAAGTTCCTAGATTTCCTTTGCCTACCTTGCTATATGCGGCATATAGGGTAAAGCTAAAAACAAATACATATATACGTATAAAACTCTTCCCTAACTGAGTGATTCACATACAACTCACAGTCGAAATTACTTAATAATTTGAACGGCATGTATGAAGAGGTTGATGACAGTGGACGAGGCGAGAGAGAGGTATGTAGAGACCGTAGAAATTGGCGCACCATACTCTCTGACTACCTCGCAAGGGATAATGCGTGAAGAATAACTTGAAATATAGCATGTAGATACTAAAAATATACAAAAATCTTTATAGCTAATATTAGTAAGCTATAAAACTCTATGTTAGTTCACTATATAATATATTTTGTTTAAAAAGGTAACATGTTAACTAAATAAAAAAAAACCTATATTAATTATTCCTTCTAAAATAGTGTAAGGGTATTAAGTGTATAATTCAAATTTTGCTCACCTCTATCCGCTTGTAAAATATTCATAGAACAATAAACGCGAATGTTACGGACACGGCGGGTTCCCTGTGTTTATACGTTTACTGGAATTATTATTACTTACTCTTTATGTATTTATTTTCGCTGTAATCTCTTAAGCTATAGAAAGATTTTTAAGTTTTTTAAAGTGTTATTCTACACTTGGAGAAGAAAAATACTTTATTAGAAAACTTATAAGTATTTAAAAACTTAGTGGGATATGAACCCTGATCTCTTGGAAACTGTCATAGCGCTCTCACCACTACGCCAAAGAGATCGATGTAGAGAACCTTGTGGTACATTAATAATTTTTTTTTTTTAAATATCTGTTTTAGACAACGGGTTGCGTGCTGGATCGCTTCTTGCATTAACAAACAACAATATAACATAGGCTATTTTTGTCAATTTCAGAATTTATTTTTTTAGCTTTAAAACGTAAGATATAAAAACTTTTGAATGAAATGACTTAAAAAAATAATTAAATATAACATAAAAACTTTTAAGCCGATTTTAGATAGTCTATAAGATTGTAGATACATTATTTACGACATATATCAACGTGAATAGATTTTTTTATTTTCAAAGTAAGAAACAATTAAGGTTTACAAATTTCGATATGAGTCGGTATAGGTGGACTACGAGGGTAGGTTTATGAAAACACAAACGAAATTCACATCGGGCGAGCGAAGCCGTAGGCGAGTTGCCAGTTTTTTAAATTTCGTATTTTTATATTGTTTAATCTGTAAATTTAATAATATTTTATAAGGTTTTGTGACTTATATTATTTGTAATTGTGGTAATTCCTTGTAATTTGTTACAATCAATAGTTCAGAATATGAGCATTTAGTAAAAAAATATATTAAAATCTAAATTAATAAGTAAGTAATTAACGTACAGATACGATAAATAAATAATTAAACGCCGCATTGTCTTTACATACGCCATAACGTATACGCCGCTAGCTTTCATTGGAATCAAATGGAATCAATGATGGATCATAGACGGTGTTCGATTCCAATCAGACATCACAAAGTAAACTTCAATTCCTCTCGACATACTCAAACATCCATCCAATTAGACCGTTAAGCCAAACAGCTAGATTAGCCAAATATTGTTTGTGTTACACAATACAAGGCCAATCTCCATACATTCAATATTAGAGAGCTACGATCATTGAACGAGGGGCGAGGCCGCCTCAGGCAGAGACTTGTCCAAACAAGTTGTAGCTACCTACGTCTCTGTCTGAAGCTAAATTGTAATTTATAATAATATTATAAAGCTGTGCAGTTTGTTTGTTTGAACAAGTTAATCTCAAGAACTATTGGTTTAAGTTGAAAAAATATATTCATAAGTCGTTTCGATGTCACCCGCGGTACTTACCATCTGACTTATTTCAGGAACTTACCAAGTAACATATTATATACAAAATCTGGGTAATTTCCATTTCACCACGAGGGCTAAACTACAATTAACTAAAAAGCTATGAGGTATAAAGAGATTTAGCAGTCGAATCATTTAAATATAGTTTTTTTTTAAACTTCAGTCAGAATTCTGGAAGTATTGTATTTTCCTAGTCACCAGCGCGAGAAAGTTTACCTTTTTACTTTTGCCCCTGCACCACAACAGCATCGAGCACGAGGTCGTGAACTAAGTAGTCGAGGTAGTGAATTTAAGTGAAGCTTTTCCTGCTCTGAGTGCCATTCGCGTTGAATTCATCCGTTGACTACGAAACATATCTAAATTAGGTAGAAAATGAAGAATGACATGACTAAATTCTGTCTGTCTACTCTGCCAAATGTCGGCATTATCCAAAACAATTACAAGTTGTAGACCTTTTCCTATAAATAAAACTTTTCTTTAGCCATAAAGCCTCTGTCTCCGTGTTCTCTATCTGCCTACCACTGACAGAGAAAACCTATTGTTATGACACTCCGCTACAATTACTGTTCAATTTTCGAGACTTTGACTTTATCGAGCCAGAGAGGTGAGAACAAAATAATTAATTTCTCCAAGTGGGAATTGAACCCACAAACGTCGCGTTTACAGTTCTGACTGCGCTGTACCAGTACACTCCGACGGCTTTAATAATAAATTTAATTAAAGACCAATTCGTTCACCAATGCATCTAACGTTAAGAGAATTAAGATATGTAAACATGGTGGGTATACCGTATGGCCGGAGGCACTGCCTCTGCTTCCAATTTTAGTTTAAATAAAATAATTGATTACTTTTCGCATGCAACACATGTTGCCTTTATAAGCAAATATTTGTAAGAGGCAGTCGTGGCGCAGTGGTGCAACTTCTGATTGGAATCACGATAGTTGGATGTTCGATTACCACTCAGGGAAATTAATTATTTATTTCCTCGTTTAAGTAACAAGACGAATGGTGGCGTTGAGTTCCTACCTCAAAATATAATCAAAGTCTTCGTCTTTGGAACTTAGAATTTTTCTAATTTTACGTTGTAACCCACCTGTGGCAAGGTAGGCAAAGAGAGCATAGTGTTAAGATACTCCGCTCCCTACTTTTCACCCAATTCTGGAGGTATTGCGTGTTGATAGGCAGACTGACTGACCACCGCGGTTTAAAATCGAAAGGTCACTCACTCATCACGAAATCTCAGTAACTATAAGTGCTAGGAATCTCAAATTTTGCATAGGAGTTATTTATAGGACGTAGGTGCTCGCTAAGACGGGAATTTGCAATATTCGACTTCTAAGGGGATGAAATAGGGGTTGAAAGTTTGTATAGAAAAATTTTGAAATCGCCACCGATTTTTATAAGATTTGAAATTTAGACTCTTAAAAATATTTCATTGAACACGTGTTTCGTGGTTTATTAGGATTCACCCCTAAAGGTGCAAATAAGCGGGCGAAGCTGCGCGCGTCCGCTAGTATATAGTAATATAAATATTTCTCTACCTCGAGTGGGAATGGAACCCCAACCTGTCGCATTTATTTTTTTCTACAACTGGCATCAAACTGGAACTTCTAGTAATTTAATATTCTTTATTACAAGGTAGCGCATATACAAGCGACATTTTGTATATAAATATATAAATATACTATGAACAAATAAAAATAAATGAATGTATTTTTTATTATTTATACGTTTTATTTATTTATGTTTTACTATAATACCTAATTTTACATCTAAAGACGGCGCAAGACGTGTAAAGGCGGCTCACTAACCCGTGTGAGTTAGTGCCACCGGGCGCCATACGTCACGCGCCTCTAGGGAAAGCTGACCCCAATATCGGCCCTACTATTGTCCATTTAAACTAAAATTAGTTAAAACTATTGAAATTTGTTTGTTGCTTATTAATTTTATATATAATTATGGTATATGGGTGATCTGGATAGCCAAAATGAACTAAAAATAGATTTATCGCGGAAAACCATCAAGATAAAAATAAAAGTAATTTAAGCTTATGAAAGCACAAGTTAAAAGCCTTTTAAAATATTATGTTTATTAAGTACCTTTTCGTATAACTAAATAACTGCCACTTTTAACTTTGTATTATTAATCATTATGATATCATTTTTTACAGTGATGTATTTACCGCATTATAAAAAATATTATTAAAACAAAAAAGAACTTATTGTTTATTTTATATTTTTATTATATATCGCAAATAATTTAAATAACATAAGCTGTTTTTATTTTGAAATTACTATGTGCAAAATATACGTATAAACGAAAAATCGTAAAGCAAATAGTAGGAGCCTTGGCCCGTCAAATAGACCAATGCCGACGATACATTTTATTGTCGGACAGAAGAGAATTAAATTATATAACCATCTTTCTATTTAAAGCCCAAATATAAGTTAAAATTTATTTGGACTTAATATTATCTAGCATTTATATTCTTTTTTTTCAGCTTCAACTGTATCACCCATGTAGCAGGGTGGGCAGAAGCAACCTATTGTGAAGACACTCCATTATCCACTTTTCGCCCAAATTTCAGGTTTTGAGAATGTCTCACTCTGTTGAGTAACGGCACTCAAAGACTCCCTTTGTTTCGCACCTGAGCGAAGAAAATGAAAATATTTAATATTTAATTTCTCCGAGTGGGAATCGAACCCACAACCTTATTTGTAGTCACACGCTTGTGCCACTGGGCCATAACGGTCTCTAAAATATTTCATAATTTTATGACATACAAATAAATAAAAAACTTTAAAATAACGTCATTTCAAATTTAATTGAACCGAAATATTATAGATTATCTATTAATATTCTTGTTTTCCATTTTTTATGTTTTTTTAACATATTAATTAAATATATTTTTTAATGGATTTTATCAAGTACAACTAAACAATTTTTTTGTTTCACGCTTTATCCCGCATACTACAGGGTAGACAGAGGAAACTAGTGTGTTCTGTTCCTCACTTTCCGCCGAATTTTTCGAGGCATGCTTTATTCACTGGCGGATTTAAACGCCGGGGTTTGGCCGTGGTGCCAGGCGAGAATGAAAATACTAAGCAGAAAATGGAGAACGGTATGTCTTAGCACTAGGTCCCTATGTTCCGTCTGCCTAATCCGCGTGCGAAATACAAAGCTAAAGAAAAACAAGCTAAAAAAAGTCACATATATTATTATTATGACTTCAGTTGAGTTTCCTCACTCGACTTTAGTAGAGGTCGCGCTAATTATAACTAAGCTCAAGCGCTTTACAAACAACCATTTATAATTACTGTTTTACATACTTTCATTTATAGATATTTCATATGTAGTTTAATAATAATAAAACATAAAATGAAAGAAGGAGGGGAAACCTCGATTGACCTTCTAAAAGACAGTATCAAAGATATTGGAGGACGGTCAAGTAAAAGCATGATTACCCCACGTAGAGCATGTATGAGGAGGTTGATGATAGTGGACGAGGTGAAAGGTAAGGGGAAGTCCAGTGTTAAGACATTCCGTTCTACGCTTTCCGCCCAAATCACCGTACTTTTTTATTTTTAACTAATTCATATGTTCAATGTATTTATATGCCGTAGCTATTACAAAACTCAAATGAAGCAATCGAAATTTAGAATAACAAAGCAAAAATAACCTTTGCTTTCCAATTAACTTTTCCGATATACTTTTAGTTTTAGGTACTTCCAGTGCATAGCTAGTTCGTTATATTCTCGTTCAAAATAGACGAGTTTTATTCATGTCCAGTCAAAAACGCAATTTTAGTACAAACGTTATTGGTATTTTTTTTTTATGAAAAAAGGATAAGGCAAACGAGCGTTCGGGTCACCTGATGATGATCACCGCCGCCCACGACCCCGTGCAACACCAGAGGAGCTGCGTTGCCGGCTTTTGAGGTGGAGATAGACGCATAGTACATATTTTTGTATAGGAATTTTAAGAAAGCGGACTGTACACGCGTACCAACGCGTAGTTGGTTGTTCCCACGATTCCCACTCGGGGGAATGTTTTTTTTTTATTTCTCCACTCTGGCAAGGCAAACGATTACTCTCGATATTGAAAAATGGAACGAAATGTCTTGATACTAGATTCTTGCTGCCTACCCTGCTATATGAAGAAGATGTATCATGTAAAAAACTGGCCAAATGCGAGTCGAACTAGCGCACGTAGGGTTCCGTACCAATATCTATAAAAACGGCAAACAATCATGTTTGCTGTAGGCAGGCATGCTTTTTTCGCGCTTCAATATTTATTTTATTCTGTTTTTTAGTATTTGATGTTATAGCTGCAAGAAATTCATCATCTGTGGAATTTTAAAAATCTGTCTAAATACCATGGTTCATGAAATACAGCCGGTGACAAATGTACAATCAGCGGAGTGTTAGTAATAGGGTCTCGTTTCACTCTTCGGATACGGAACCCAAAAATAATAAATATAATAAACCTAAAATACTTATACAAGTACATGATCGAAAAGCCAAAAAGGGATATAATAAAACAACGGGACATATTCTAATATTTCTATTTTTATTTATTGTTTATTCGTCTTCCAAGTAAGATTTTGTTTTTTAGTATTATAATTAATGTAGTTAAGAATTAATAAATTGCAAGAGAATCTCCTAATGTCTACTTAAACTTAGCGCTGATTTACATGAAAAGTAACAGTGTTTAACATCTATGGTATCTATGGTATCCAAAAATTTTCTACGATAACATATATTGATTTTCATTGTGATATTCAATAAAGATTTAAATTTAATCTTTTGGTCCTATTAGGCCTTATAATGAAATAGAATGTGAGAAACGGAGTGTCTTAACACTAGGTTTCTCTGCCTACCCTGCCGTATACGGGATACAGCATGGCACTAGATCTTATATTAACAAAAATATATAAATCAATTTTTAAGTTTGTTTAAAATAACAAAATTTGAGCATTAACTGCTGCTGCTAACTGTAAAGGAAGAGCCAAGTTATCGTAGAAACTGTATACTCATGAAAACAATACAAAATTTAATTTGCTATGATAGCAAAGCTTAACTGTAAATTTATGATTAGTGGGTTTTTTGTCAAATATATGTATTTTTTAAATATTACACCTATTTCCTTAGGGAACAAGGAGTATGGTTTGTCTGGAAGTACCGATTGTAAAATATTTGTAATTTATTGGCCCCCATGTATCGATGTAGACGCGAGATAATTTGAGTTCATGGAACTTTCATAATTAAATGGAATGTGATAATTTTTAATTTTAATCTCCTTGTTTGATAAATTTAGTAAAGAAATTTGTGAAAATGAAACATGGTAATTTTTTCAGGTTTCATAAATTAAACATTCAAAGTTGATAAAAGAAAAATAAAAATTAATTTATTTGTTAAAAGTTTATTAATAGTTTGTTTTATGATAACTGATATAATACTGTATGTTTCGGTATGTCTTTTTCTTGTTGCAACCAAAAATGGGGTCCCATATAATAAATGTAACATTACGTCGCCTTAGCCTTATATCTTTTTATAAAAGGCATAAATTACCCTCTAGATACTATTATGTGCAAAAATCATTAAAATATTATTACTTAATATAAAGATTTTTATTTTGTACAATCATTGACAAAATTATAAAAAAAATACATACAACATAATATAATAAACGCTACATGACTAGACATCCGCGAGACTAAAGCTTTCGACTACTTGTATTTAAAGTGTTAACTCAATAAATCCTATATTATTATAATTACCGACTTCTAGATTGCACATTCTTTTACTTAACAATAGAGATATATTTACAATATTCCATTTAAAAATATTATTTATATAATTTGCAAGTTTTCATTTTAAATTAAGCATTGCATTTTATTGGTTCGAAAATCGTTTCTACGCTAACTACAAATACAAAGGTATTCAGTGCTGAACAAAAGCAACGAATTAATAACTTACATGTGTTACAAATATAGTAACGGTATCGGTAACAATGTTCACAAAAGATTATAATACCACTAACAATAGCCGTTAAAATTAGAATTTATCAGTGTTGTACTAATTCCATTCATATTAGTAACTATGGTTCCCTAAACCTAAATATAAATCGAAATGCGTCTTATTTACAAGGATGTTTAAGACTATTTTGGCTAAATGTCTGTAATAACTCCTTATTCTAAAATTGTGCCGTGTTCGTAAAAATGTCAATGGGCTGTGTCAAATGAATCAGTACAATGAACGGAACGGAACGTCCGTCCATTTTTGAATATAAATAAGATAATATTGAATATACTAGTATCTACACTTTAGTTATAAAAGGACCTCTTAAGATTACTTTGTACAAGTTATATTAATAGTACAGGAACAAAATAGATAACAAAACTTTAAATTAACATCTTAGAAGGAGACTGTATATAGATTAAGGAGTAGGTTTCACATACCAATATAATAAATGAATAAATTAAATTACATAATTTTCTTTTATTTTACAAAAGCGTTTCTCTTTTTCTCTACTCGCCTAATCTAATAACAGCCTAGAGTATGTCTCCGATGTATATACCATACACACAGGACAGGACACCCCCCTCGTGTGTAATGTCCGGACTCGAACCCGCTACACCGCGAGCAAGTTACTAACATTAAACACAGAATATTGATTATTTGCAAGGCACATTTTCTTAAAAATCCTGATTTTCTTTTTTTTAATGTACAACTCGATGTTCCGAAAACATCTAAACTCGGCGCGTTCAACTTAATAAATAATGTACGACGAAGCGAATCGTATTAATTTAATGATATGTATATAATCAAGTATATACCCTGTGTCTCGAAAAATATACACGTGACTTTGATCGTTCCCGAAATGAAAATCAGACCATATTAGACGATCGAACGACTTGAACGAAACTGTGGATGCGTTACAAACGAGATGTGTTTTGAGATTATTGCTCACGATATATACTCGCATTTGGCGGTGGTGGCCGACAGCGGCCGGCTAGTACCCGTACCCAGCGCCTGGGTACAGCAGCGCGGCGCCGCCGCCCGCCGGTCAGTGCTGCGCCGCGAACTTCATACGCTTCTGTTTCTGCCGCTGATTGCAAAACCACACGCGGACCACGTTCTTTTTAAGATCTAACTTCTCTGCGATCGCCGCTATTTTCTCGCCGGAGGGTCGTGGCTGTACGGCGAAGTAGGCTTCGAGACTTCTCTTCTCCGGCGCCGCTATGGACGTTCGCTTTCTCTTCTTCTCTCCCGCCGGCAGCACGCTCGGTGCGTCTGGGTCTCGCCGCTTATTTTTCGCTTGAGCTTCCGCCTCTTCCAGCCACGCTTGTAATATTGGTTTTAAAGCTATCATGTTGTTGTGGCTCAGGGTCAAACTCTCAAATCTGCATATTGTACTCTGAGAGAGAGCTCCGACTCCTGGTAGTTTTAAATTCGCTAACGCCTTGCCTACGTCCGCTTGAGTGACGCCCAGCTTTATCCTTCTCTGCTTGAATCGTTCCGCGAAGGCCTCGAGCTCGCGCGGGTCGGTGTCGGTGTCGGGGTGCAGTGCGGCGGCGGGGTGCGCGAGATGCGCGGGCGGCGCGTGCCCGAGCCCGCCGGTGTGATGGTGGTGGTTCATCACATGATTCATGGCACCATAGCCGTGCAGCTGATGGTGCGGCGGTGCGGCTTCGCCCATGGGCGCCAGCGTGGTCATCGACGACGACGTCAGCGGGTCCAGCATGTCCAACCCCTCCATACCGTGGTGGCCCATCTGAGGAAAGAATGGCTTTTGTAATTCGTTTTTATCACACTGTCAAATTCACTCAGATTAAGAGGATTATGATAGATGGGGGGCGTCGTGATCTTTATAATCGTCCGCCGAATTAACTTCAGCATTCATGCTAAATCAGACGTCGCATTGTAAACAGGGAGGGGGTCGGCAACAATGGCAGCTCTCGGGACGATATGGAAACATAAACAATGATCTTTGTGCAGATTTGCACTCATTCTTTATGAGTGCAAACACTTGTTTTTTCATCGGGGGGTGAGTCTGTTGTGACGTTGATTGGTCGCAAGTGTTTTACCAATATGCTTATGCTGTTGACCGGCTTTGTAGCGAAAATTAATGTTTACAATGGACAAAAATTGTGAGTCCATATGCGTTTGAGTAAAATATACCCATTGCAAATTTATTGTAAATTTATTTTTATTATCTTATCCTACTTTTCATTTCACAAAAAAAAACAGAAGAAACCTAAAATAGAAAGGAAAATGTTGTTCCCCCATTTCTGCACATTCAGTCATTATGCCATATAAAAATACAATTCAAAGAATTCAATTATTAAATAATTTAGTATTCATGTGGCATCTTATCTCTTATCATCCCTTAGAAATGAATTATGTCAAAAGTTTAATTTTAATTCGGAAATGAAATAATCTATATAAATAGAAGCAAATGGCAAGTATCTTCACGAGGCAATTTATCTCAGTGTAAGATCGGTCGTAAGTCTTTCGTTAACAATTTTTCCGTAGAATGTCGGGGGTGCGGTGGGTGGTGGTCTCGGCCCCCCGGGACCGGTAGATCACAATTATACGGCACAAGCACGCGTGTAGCACGTAATGTAACATTCTGCACACTATTGTAGCTATTGCTATATATTTTTTACTGGAAATAGTTGTGTTTACAAAGTTTTAAATGTTCATTGTAAATATATCTATAATAATAGATACACTAAAGAGGAAAAAAGTGTCTTAATCATATATTTTGTCTATCGACCTTGCTAAGTAAATGCATGCGAAAGTAAATGTCAAGTACCCATAACTTATACTCCTTCCTCCTGGCATTAATCCCGACTATTGCCAGAGTCTGACCCCAAGACTACCTCGAATGAATGTGTTGCGTATGCGGTCAGACCGCGTTACGACGAACATCCACCTCATCATCTTCATTTCTATGACGTAAAGCTCCTGAATGTGTCGCGATAGTGCTGGCCAACATTCACTGCCATATAAAAGAACCGGTCGAATGATGCTCTTGTATATCAGCTAAGGGAGCTTGGGCGGTATTCTGTGGTCGCAGACCACACCAGTGACCTCCCGCCATTTGGCCCAGGCAGCGCCTATCCGGCCATGGACATCGTGATCGATACCTCCAGACTCGTGCATAACGGATCCAAGGTACCTGAGCTTTTCCGGCTGGCTCAGGACTTATAAGGAGGGTGCTCGAGTCCGAGCTCCCGCAGGCCATATACTCGGTCTTCGACACATTTAGTTTAAGACCGCCGTTCTCAAGCGTACCCTTCCAGGGGTTCACTTTACGCGTCAGTCGGTTCTCGTCAATGAGTGCTATGTCATCGGCATACATCATCAGCCATGGAGGGTGGTCCTGGATGTGAGCCGAGATAGTATCGTACACTACATTGAATAAGAACGGACTAAGAGCCGAGCATTGGTGAGCGGAATCGTGGTACACGTCTCTGATAATCTCAATATAGGCCTCAGGGATCCCTTTGGATCGCAATGCCCACCAGATACACTGACGAGGCACACAGTCAAAGTACTCATTACTCATACTATTATAAAAAAATAAGAAAAGTACTTTAGTAGCAAACTTAAAAGGAAATAATTAATTTCAACACAAAAACACAAACTGTCATTTAGTCGAAATTTTCAATATCATGGCGGTGGTAATTAATAACCTAATTAATGAAAAAAAACTAAATTACATAGTAAATATTTTTTAATTTGTTGCGGTTTGCCACCCCTATTGTAGTCGGTAACAAAATAATTAAGCTTATTTGGACAGGTGTGCGAGACATTACAGGTAGAATCAAACAGCGCTATTCCTACAAATGTATTATTATTTAACTTTAAAACTTTTAAAATAGAAAAATAACAAAAGAACCAAGAAATATGTCACAAAAGTTAAATACAATAATAGAATAATCATTAAAGGCTAGCTCCCTTGAATAATATATTAGGTATGATGAAGCTCAAGACATTTACTCGCATGCACGTATCAATGAAATATGCAATGGCTGTTATCAGACACGCCATAGCTTGTGTTAATACCAAGAGGTATTTACAAAAATAGAAGTGGAAATCTATTAAACCTTCATACGATATTCAAATAGAGCCGACGTCCTCATACAAATAATTAGATTTTAATAATAAAAAAATAATAACAAACGCAAAATGTCATCACGTGGACACGTAAGGGTTACAATTTACATAATTCCTTCGATGACATTCAATTCTTAGTAGTAAGTAGTATTAAAATTGCAAATTGAGTAAATTGATGTGGACGATTTGTCGGTAGCAACTATACCGGCGCAATAATAAACAGATCGTACGCAATACTCTTTGTTCTTCTTTTAATACGGAGAGAATAGAGTAAGACCTTTCTTTGTTTTAGAAATTACGTAAAATATGTATGTATTGCGGCGCATGTACTCATTTTGAACTGAAATGATGTACAATTATAAATATTTAATAGTTTTTATATATAATATATTTTTTTTTTTTGGATATTTTTAGTTTTTTGTACAGAAATCGTATTTCTTGTCAAATTTAATAATTGTAGGTCTATGGCAAATATTCTACAGTTTTTGATTAAGCGGCGAATAATGATGATGAACTTAAATTTGTGGACACATGTGGCACTGACTTTAGACGCACTCATTTTTTATGAAATTAACTATAAATATAAATATTTACTTTTTTTCAATCAAATTTTCACTTATTGGACCTTTCCCTTTATTTCTTCGGCAAAATTTCACTACTGTAGGTCCACAGAAAATACCCTATAGGCATTTGATTATGCGGCATAAATGGTCGTGATGGTGTTGACTTGGAAGCTTTTTTTTAGTGGTTTAGACTGTAGACCTAAATATTACTTATAATTTCAGCTTGAAACCTCCCCGCGATCTGGAGAAAAATGGCCTTCAAAGGCAGAGATAAGCAACACAGTAAATCTATGAAGCTACCGTTTTTTTACTTCTAAGGTACGGAACCCTAAGAATAAAAGTAATTCAAAGCAACAACAACAATTACAACATTGTACAATTGATATTCAAAGCTTCAATCCCTTCACTAATACCATCCACTATACGAGCGCGATCGCAAGTTGATATTAAATAAATTACACTCTGTTAATAGTGATTTATATCGCACGGTTATGATTCGAACAAGTGGCCGAATTTACAAGGGGTGCGAAACGTGTAGGGTGGAGCGGACGTACTAAATAGAAATTTAAGTATTACATTTACAAACATTATTTGTTGGATGAAAATAATTAATTTGTTTTTATCTTGACGTAGTGGTAGAGTTGTGGTGATGGGTTCGAATCTCACTCGAGGAAATGAAATATATACTATTTTCGGTTTGGTGTTGAGGCAAAGTGCGGCGTTGAGTTCCGCCACTCAACACGCAATGAGTCCAGAATTCAGCAGAAAGTAGGGAGCGGAGAGTCTTAACATCAGGCTCTCTGTCTACTTTGCCTCTGATCCCGATTCCGGGAAATGATTATATTGAAATTATTTTCGTTTCCTCGTTTTGGAGGACAAAGAAACTCGTCTTCAATTCCACCACTCGACGTAATGTCTCATAAATTGGGCGGAAAGTGTAAAATGAACGAACATTAACACTAGTGTTGGTAACCTAGGTTACCACTGGGTATATCGATCAACTTTAAAACATATCCTATTCTCATTCAATAATAGTATTATTATCAATATAATAAAAAAGAAATAAATATAATTTTTTAAATATTTTTGACTTTATGACTTATTTTTATTATTTAACAGTCATTTGGAGTGAAGCACCAAGCATTACTTTTTTTTGTTTATTTTCTACTTATTATAAAGATATATACGATAGCAGAATCCTTATAAAAATAAAGGGAAAAAGTTAAAGCTTACCGTGGGGGATCTTAAGCTCACAACTATCGCGTGTTAGACAAGTCACTAAACTTTAAATGTACGTTTTTTTTGTATTGTACTTATACTTTATAGAAATGCCCTTATATGACCTCTTTTCATGCACGATGCGTTGATGTTACTTCAGTATTATGATATAATAGATAGTTTTGACAATTATTTTTTACATTCATTTATTAAAGCAAAGAAATCATTTTTTTTAAATATTTTTTTTAGTAATTAAGTAATCCCTTTGCCTATCCTGATGTATGCGGGATATAAAACAGAGGAGACCTAAAAAAAGTACAGGTGGTGCATGTTTTTATAAATATTAGAAATGTATATGGTTGTATAAAGTTTATACAATAAAAAGGGACTTTTTAGAACACACCTATTTGTATAAAACATCACAAACTTCAAAGAAAAATATTTGTTCAAACAAAAGAAACTTATTTAGCCTAATGCGATATTAAATATCCGTATAATATGTTTCGGTGAGTTTTAAGCAACTCTATGCTTTAGTCACGGGGTCTGGTCCCTAGCGGCCACAGTGACAATTGGTAACAGTAAAAAAGCTCATATGTCCTGTATTCCCTCGGGGGAACATGTTTCCCCCTTCCACTACTTTATGGCATGTGTTTAAATTCCACCTATCATTTTTTTTTAGTATTTAGCTAGGTTTTAGAGTCGATTTAGGTTTAAGTATGTGAATGTATAAAAAATATTGTGAAGCAGTTTGGATATTATATTAGACATATAGTATATTCAAGATTTTAAAATGAAAACACCTTTTTGAAATATTTTTCCAGCATGGAAGGCAGAGGAAACCTAGTGTTAAGATATTCCGTTCACCATTTTCGGCCGAATTTCAACGTCGAAGTTAGCCTTTGTACCAAAGCTAAGTAATGAAAATATTATCTAATAAATAATAGTGGAAATTAGACAAGCAACTCTAGAGCTTAAATAAAATTATTTGCTTATAAATAAATTATAGGATTATTTTAAGATTAGAAAACTATTTAGATTTTAAATTTGTATTGGTGAAACCGACAACCAAGAACGTTCTTAATATTGAACTTGTGTGCCATATTCTCGTTGATTGTTTCTATCTATCCACAATACTCGTACATTGACAGAATGAAATATAAACTATTTTTTTTTACATTCTTATCTTGTTTTTGAAATACTTTTGTCATAATAGTTTTTTTATAAATGACAGTTATTATCAATTTATTTATATTAATGGTACTTTTTACAAGAAATGTAAAAACCATGCAAAAAGACTGCAAAGTAAGAATTAATATCTGTATAGTAACAATTTCATTAAGTGCTTGCTATTTCAATTTCCACGCATCTTCAACATCATTGTGAACTCAGCAGCCACTGTTCTTCACTTAAGGTCATTTTTCCATAATGGCAAGCGGGAAAACAACGCTGTACCTTACCAAAAATATTTAAAAATATACACATTTCTTCCATCCGCAATTGAACTCACAACCCTAGAGTCTACATTAGACCGCTACACCACTATACCTTAGTTGATTAAATAAAAACAACATACAATTTCTATCTCAGTTCCACCTTACAAATGTTATCACTGATTACAGCCATATATGAGACCCCAAACTAGTAACTCCGGGTTCCGCAGTCCATAAAGTACGAGTTACGCGGTCTAAGGAATAGTTCAAGGGGAAAATTGTGTAATGCATCCCTTCATTGTGTTCGAGACGCCCTTTTTTTGTTTGTATTTTTAGAAAAAACTACACCTATGGTGAGGGTAAGTGGATTTTTTATTAGGCGTTTGCTTTTGTTTAAAATATAATATATATAATTAGAATTTTTCTTATAAAACAATTTTTTTGTTAACTGTGTTAATATTTTGTTAGCTACGAATAAAACTATTATAAAGCACCATAGGTTTGCAAATAACATTTCTTTTTCTCTAGAAATTTGGAAATTTGCGATCGAATCAATATAGCTCTCTCCTTGGTTTGCATGTAATTTGAAACGGAAATAAATACTTTAAAAGTTATAAATTAATGTATCAAATCAACTTACAAAAACAAACACAAGTTTTCAAAAAACACGTAACGAATTCGATTCGATTTAAGAAAAATATAATTTAATCATAATTTAAACCATATCCAAATAAATATTCTAAATATTACATATATTTTAGTAGTATTATAGTATCTACGTATAAATTAATCATTACATAGAAAAACATCAATATTGTTATGACCCCAAACAGAGACATAAGGGTACAAACAGAACACAATCGAAGTGCATAAAATTACCTCATTTTTATAGCGGCACGAGTACATTTCTTACGTTACAGCCCTTTTCGTACCCCACACACTCTTTTCCCTCAGGACGGAGCCCTCCCTCACTGACATGGGAAGACTAAAAGATTTTCCAAGGTATACCGGCAGAGAGAAATACATTTACTTTTATTATTATTATTTACGTCAAGCGAAGGCGAGGAATGTACCAATTTGACAACAATTTTATGAGAGCGCTTTAGTTTTATCGTTTTTGAATTCGATTTGAATGATTGGTATAGATACTGGCCCTTTGCTCATCATTTTGTTTTTTTTTTTGGAATGATTTGAATTCTATGCGTAATGCTATAAAAAAAGTAGTAATATTAAAAAAATATATATTGTGATTTCGAATCTTATTTATTTATAAGTAAAATTATAATGTTTATATTTATATTTGCTATATTTATATTTTTAATTGAATTTTAGATTTTTCAATGTAAATTCAATAACCTTCAATTTACCTTTCTTTATAATTACATATAATATACGTATTGTATAATGCATTTATTCTTTACTATTAGATCAAAATCTTCTAGTCCATCGAGAAGATAACGATTGTACCTGATGCGGCCGAGCATTGTGTGGAGGAGGGCCACCAACTCCATGGTGGTACACCATGTCATGCTTGAGCTGTGGTAACGGAGGTCCAGGTTGAGGTCCAGATTGATGCTTCCCGATGTCCACGGCCGCTAACGCCTCCGCCCTGCTCAGCAACCCGTCGTTTAACCCGCTGAATAGATCGCCCTGGTGACAGAGATGATTTTAGATGATTAAATTATTTTTGGTTTGAAATATTAATATCTCTTTATTATTAGTTCCTCACAAATTATACATATTATTTTATTTTAAACATATACAAAACTTATTATTAATCGCTTTAAAATGCCATGCGACTTACCTTTTACATGTAAAACAAAATACTACCTCAAAATTACTATAAATAATATAAGAGATTTGTACCTAGATATCTTTAACTACCATGCAAGGACCCTATAAAAAAAGAACCTAACTAAAACAATATTTAAATTAAATTAAAATATTCTACAATTCACACATAATATTATAACATACATATAAAAAGGCTGGAAGTTCAAAAGGGCAACTAATTCGCGTACGTAATACAGTGGTTACATAAAATAGTCATGTAGAGCCAACCGACGGGGTCGTGGACAGCGTTTTTCCCGGATTACTTTAAATAATTTATGAGTGATCCTGGCCTAACTCTACGCCTTATATATAAATATATATAGTATATAAGTATACCGGGATACCTCGTACGCGCATCGACTCTCAAATACAAGTTTTAAACTGATGGTCTCTCCTACTTTACTTTCGATTTGGTAGCGGTACGAATGTTTGTGGATTTTATATCCGTGTCCTGTTTTTGAAATGGGACTGGCATGTGAATTAGTTGGTTTATAGTTCAAAAATTGTATATGTAGTTCCGGATGAAGTGTTATATTTGGCTTAAACGTTAGTGCTTGTAGTAATTAATATTCAAATTTTAATCTTTAATAATTGTGTGTGTATATTGACATTGTACTAGTTTCATTTTTTAGCCTCATAGTACTCAGAGGGAACCTGGGAGCCTAGTGTTAGGGCACTCCGTTTCCATTAAGACATTTCAAGTATCCACTTTCCGCGGAATTCTGGCGGCATTGCGGGCTATATGGCAAGATCTTCCTCAGGCTCGTTATCACAGTGAAACAATGAAAATCTTATAATAAAACAGTTAAAAATGTTGTCTGTACATTAAGTATTTTTGACTGAAATGGACAGATAGGAAGACTTGTCTGTCTGTCTGTAATACAGAGTACATACGGATGTATGTAGATATAGTCACGCTTATCTCTGAAAATACTGAACCGATTTACTTAAAACTTTTACCAATTGCTTTGTTTTACCTCAGCTTAATATCTAAAGTGTGTGTCATCACAATCGGTTCATTAAAAAAAGTTATCGTCATTTAAATGAACTTAAGGCATGAGTTTGCCTGCAAATATATAGCAATTTATATCTGTACTTACGAGTATAATAAATCTACATATATAAAATATAACATGTAAAAAGAATATAATGTTACAAAAAATATACGTATAATAAATAATAAACTTTTAAGTTCAAAGTATATTATTTTAAATATAAATATCAAATATCATCATTGGTCGTATCAATTTAGGTTGTAAGTAATTTTGATAAACGATTTTTACACATAATATACAGATATTTATACAGACATTATACAGATATTTAGGGTAGTATTTTACAGATATTTTTAAAGATATACAGATTTTCGTTAAATAATTTACTATAAACTTAATTAGACAGACTTGATACGAACGTTGATTAAGTAATATCGAAAAATAAAAAGATTGTTTCTTTCATCTAAAGAACTTAGAAATAGAAGTAAGTAAATAAGAAAAGCAGATAAGGTTCTCACAATGCTTTAGATTACGTTAAACTAACTGATCTTACGATATTGTTTCGTTATTCGTAGGTACTTTGTAAAGATTCTCATTTTGTATGGAGATAAAACTTCCAAACGAGAAAAATGTGAAAATTGAATTTGCATTATAAATGATGTAATCAAGGACTATAAAATATTATTTTACTTATATATTTTTTTTAACAATTGCTTTGGATGAGGATATTTAACATTAGATAATTGCCAATACGGGCAATGGGCATACATATGTGCTGATTTAATATCACTTAAAAGTATAATTTAGAATGTAAATGTTAATATTCAATGGTTTTTTTTATTTTCAAGATAATAAATAACCATTCGTTCAATCAATGAAATATTGGATAGTTTAAATGTTCATACAGAATCAAAAATTGTAAAAATAATATAGAAAGGACAACATACAACCTTTTATATCACATTTCATTTTTAATTAATAAAAAAAAACAGCTTCAAACTGTATCCCGCACACAGCAGAATAGACAGAGGGAAACTAGTGTCTAGACACTCCGTTCCCCATTTTGCGCCGAATTCTGGAAGCATTACATTGGTATTGGTCTAGAATATTACATTTTAATTAATGTTTAATATTATAGACCATTTGTACGTTAATTAGGTGTTTATTTTATTTTCTGCCTCACACTTCTACTTAAACAACAACTAACATTATTCTTTTCTTAGTCTTAAGGTACTCCGTTCCCCACGCACTAGATTATTGTCGAGACACTGCGTTTTGCGGAGCACATTGCAATGCTCAATAACGAATAATCAAAAATATTCCTCAAAATAAGATAATCTAATTTTAATCACACTATAAAGTTATATCTCATTATTTATTTAATAGATAATCGCTATTATCCAGCACATTTAAGAAGACACTTAAATTCATTCATTTGAATACATTATAAAAAATGAAAAAGAAACGAATCGAACGTGGGAACAAAAGTTTGTGCCCGCACCCTCCACAAGTCATTAGCAGCGAGTCACAGAAGTGATCCCGAGTCCCGACTCCCGTATAATTGTAATTGTAAGCAAATTGACCCGGTGCCAAGTGAAATATGTTATAATTTGTTTTTAGCTTAGTAGATACGTATAGCGTTGCTTGGGGAGAGCGACCAAATCTATGTTGAATTATATTATATGTATCGAAAATATTTTTTAATATGTATTGGATTTTTTTTTAATATTTGTATGTTTTTTATGTAAACATTTAATTGTTAAAAGGATTAGAGGAAGTGAAGAGATAACAACTACGAACAATATTAAAACTACCACAGTAAAAAACAAATTTTACCACGCATTTAATTATTTAAATCAATTCACAACTTTTAAATAATGTAGAGAGGTGCTAAGCGGGATTTCTTTTTCACAGATTAAATTTCAAAATCATAATAATAGTTTTATATTCTTTCTTTTAGATAATAATATAAAAGTTTTATACTTAGACGGATTTTGATGGATTTAGCCACTTAAAATAAATGACATATAAATCATATGAAAATCATGTCTATATATTATAGGTATCTATAAAAACTAGTACTTAAGTGCTTGCCAATTAAGAAGTTACATATTTCTTAAAAATTAAGAATTACATACGAAAATAATTTGCAAAAATATTGATATTTGATAATTGTCAGATTATAAACTTATATATCAGACCGTTAAACATCAGTAAATTTTTAATTGACTGTAGCTACCTCCTACTACCACACATAGTCCTACTCACAACACTACAAAGTCCACTAAATACGACATAATAACATCCATGCAAAATACAAGTGTACTGGCGGTCCAGTGGTCTGGAGATAAAGCGCAGGAATAATATGTAGAATACTAAGTAATTGTTGGCTATTACAAACGTTATAGCACGTTAGTACAAAGTGACTGCAGAATTTAGTGAACAGCCTCGACTAGACAAGGTTCCTCTGCTCACCCTATCCACCCAATCTCTAAAGCACTGAAATAATCCATTACTATTATTACTCATCAACCTTCTCATTTCGGATTTAACGGCGACATCTTCATCCCCAGATACTAAACGTAATGTAAGTATCAAATGTCAGTCAGTGTAAGTCGAGGGGCCTTTGCGATTGACGATTAGTATGTGTGAGTGTTGGTAATTGAATTAAAATGTTTAATTATTTAACGTTGTTTCGCGCTTGGTGTTCGAGGTGCTTGGAATTTTTGAAAATTTTTGAAAACCACTGACGTACGTACGTGGTACGTCACCTTAACGGATTTTTGTTCATAACTTAATTTTTCGCGAGAATTCGATCGTGCTTTTTTTGAAAGTTTCCTAATTACCAAAACGCGCGTGAAGCGAGTGTATGCAGACGCGTGTCACGTGTCTAAGCAGGTTAGTGCGAGTAACTGACGTATGTGATACGTAGCGTCAGTGTAAATGTGATTTTTTTTATGATGAAATGAATATGATTGTTAGTAGATAAAATTAATCAAAAATGGTAATCACAAGTATTCCACTCTATTTATGTAATAGAAGACATTCAAAATACGTACGTCACACACGTCGTACACGTCAGTGGTTAAGGGTTGAAGATTTTTTATTCGTGTCATTGTGTTTATACTTGTATACAAAAAAGTAAGTAATGTGTGGACAGTGATGTATAGAATGATACGACAATTTTTTGTTAAATCCATAAGATTTTTTAAGGTTTTATAATAATAAAATAAGCAAAAAAATATATTATTAGTAATTAATCATTAAATACGTTAATAAGTTATAACAAGCAAACGAATTACTATAATTGTCCTCATACAAAAATCCTAGCAACAAACCCACGAGTCCCTAACAAAAAAAAAACAAAACAAACACAATAAAAAAGATTGGGCACACCTGTCAATTATCCAATCATTAAATATTAATGAAGTTAATACAATTATATTTCCATTGGCTCCGATATAAGTTACCAAACCGTACTGACATATCACGATATTGGCGCGGCGAGTATTAATTAGCGTGGTACGGGCATGGTACACGCTTTTTACGAAAATGTCAGCGATCGAGTCTATTTCCGAATTTCCGATATGTACCTACCTGTGATATAAAGCGATTCGCTTATAACAAGCCTTGTTGATTCCGTTAGTGTATTTGGATCGTCGAAATACACTAACGGAATTATTTTTCCATTTATACGTGTTTTAAACGGCAGCATCACGCCGTATCCCGCATACAGCAGGGTAGGCATAGAGAAATAGTGTACGCTTTGTTCCCCACTTTCCGTCGATTTTGTCGAGGCTTGTTGAGTGGCGAAACTATTAATAACTAATAATTCATTCCCTCTAGTGGGATCGAACCCACAACCATTGCGTTATAGTCACACCCTTGAGCCTCTGCGCCACTACTGAATCATTTAACAGGATGTGTACATTTACACATCTTTAAACGGCATATTAAGAATAGTAGGTGGAAATTTATAGTTGTTAATGGTGGATTGTATTCATTTAAAGTACTCGTATAATCAGAGGTTGTAATTAATTTTACGGGTTGGGAAATTCTTCGCAATAATTGGTATAAATTGAATTTATTTATACTAAATGACCTATTATTAGTTATTTATTTTATGATGTTTAAAATGTTATTCATTCGAATGCCACTAGTATTGGAACTATCGAAAGTTTTTAGACGGTTAAGCTGTACGTTCTCACCCTACCTCGTCCAAATATGTGTAATAAATATGAAAATTTGTATTTAGTATTTCAATATGATAAATTTGATTTTGAAACTATTTCATTACACCGATAAAATAGTTTAAGGTTACATAATAAACTAGATGTTAGAGTTATCCTGCGCTAGAACTTTTCAAAGTTAGTACTAGCTTATTGCCTGCCAAATATTCCACTCTCCAGTACTGTGCAAGTATTACTTGAATGCTAGAAATTCTAAGGTCAATATAGACATTGACATTGATGAAAACTTTGAAATTTAAAATGCATTTCAAAGTCTACTTTATGTGTTTATTTTTTAAGTTATACTATGTTATTTGAAAAAAGCCTCTATCTACCATTAAAATGAACAAAAATTATGTTTCACAAATATCTATTAATATAATACACACTAGAACATCATGCCGTTTCTTCAAATAGAGTGAATAAATAAATAAATCGCGTTGCTTAAACATTAAGAAAACTAGTAATAAATTATATCTTTGGCCAAAGATGTACGCGAGCTATATTCGCAAAGCTAACAAAATAACTACATAAATATGTTTCTTTGAAATTTAAAGTATATAATTACATAAAGTTTAATATATATAATTACATAGTTTAATATATATAATTCATTCATGCATAGGAACTTACATTGTGCCTCGGTGACCACGAGTTGCACATCAACGAGGCATCTTCCAGTATTCGACTCTGTAAAAAGAAGCCTTGGATCTCTTAAACAATTATGTTTTTTGCATGCGAGTTTTTATATATATATACTACATATAAAAGTTAATGTAATTTTCATTTATGAATAGAACAAAAAATTCTTTAATAAAATTTATAAAATTATTCACAACATTGTTTATTCAGTGGACCTAAATACCAATATTGGTCATTACCGCATAAGAAATTCAAATTTGATTAATAGTACACCTCGTGGTTCACAGATGGACGGTCAGTACTTCATTTGCCACGCCTACGAAGATTAATGAAAGTTTAATGAAAGCTTTAAGTCGACAAATAGTGTGCAAACTTTGAAGTTAGGGTCCGAGGTGGTGTGGTTATTATATTTACATAGAATTATCAGTGTGAGCTTCCTTTTTTCCACCAGTCGAAGAATACTTTTATGTTATTTAGCTATTAGATTAGCTATTAGAGGCCTGTAGTGTGAATGCATCACGACGGTTATGGGTTCGATCCCCACTCGAGGAAGTGAAATATCTATTTACGTTTATATTTCCATTTCTTCGCTCTGATGTCGAAGTAAAGCGCGGCGTTGAGTTCTTCAACTCAACAGGCAAACCCTCCGGAATTCAACAGAAAGTGGGGAACAGAGTCACGATCCCTGTGCCACGGTAGTCTTAATTGTTAAGAAAACAAAAGAGAAATTTAGGAACAAAATTTTAAAAGCTTTTTTCCAAAAAGTAAACCAACAATTGCGTTTTAATTTCCTAAACACTAATTAAATCACTTTGATTTAAGTAGTTCACTTCAAGCTTTTATTCTATTTTATCTTATTATTCTTCCAGATTGGGAAATGATGATATTTTAAAAACAAACACTTTTCCTACAGAGGCTCGGATTGGAGGCTATCACGCAAACTGTATAACAAACGAAAACTTCTTTTCAAGCCAGCAGGGTAGGTAGTTAGAACCTAATGTCAGGACACTACATTCTCCTCTTTCCGGCTTACTTGTGACTTTGCACGTTGAGGGGCGGAACATAAGAAAATGGAAAATATAATTCACCCTGAGTAGCGTTTGAACCCACAAACGTTTACAATCAGACAGCGCAGCACCATGATGGAATGGTATGATGGAATAACTTGTTCATTCACGTTGCATACCGCACATAGCAGGGTAGGAAAGAGAATCTGGGAACCTAGTGTCAAGACACTACGTTCCCATTAAGACACTTCCGTTTCCCACATCCCACCGAATTCTGTAGGCATTGTATGTTGAATAACGTACCTCAACGCCGCTGTATTCATAATTAATATATTAATTATAATATCTTTGTTCCGATTCCTTTGAAGTTCAAAGATTTCCACCGAGTTATTTGCTAAGTATAATAATGTATTACATTATAAATAAATTAAATATTTACATATTATAACATATACTTATACAAACAATTTATAAATTCAAAAAGAGATAATTTTGATGTATCTAAGTACGTAGTAGTGTACGTAGTGTACGTAGACATTTACATAACCTATGATCGGCATTTGTTGAAATAACGGCCACTTCGACTTGAAGTGAATATTTAACTCATTTTGGTCCCAGTTTATCTTTGTAAAACACTGTAATTTCGCTTTTCAGGAAATCTATCGTTGTAACCGAATCGGAAATTATATTATACTTAGTGCAATTTTGTGCAATTTAGTGTCGTTTGCGTCGTTTTATTTTTATTATTTGTGTTAGAAATAGTTCGTACAGTCACTATAAATAAATAGTCACTACAAATACCCCGAGTATTATAAAAAAATAACTATTTTATTTTCAAATATGTATTATAAAATATAATTGAAAAAATAAACGTAATAATTATTCAAATTGTTATATTGTTGATGAGAAATATTATTGAACAGAAAGCTAGAGCAATTTAACAGCATAGTAATTACCGTTCACAATTCAGAAAAATAAATCATATACCTACATGCATAAAAAATAAGCATATTTTATTAAGATCGTAATAGTGATTTTCACTATACCTATTAAGTCATCCTTGTAAACTATCTTTATCGGTCTCTTTATTGTTCTGGACTTTTTAACAATTAAATAAAAAGTCGATAAGAATATATAAAAATATATATACATTTTATAAAGAAATAAGTTACATAAAAATATAATTTCAAACTAGATTATTTACTTATTTTTATAGAACACAGAATATGAAACTCAAAAATTCTTGCATTTCAAATTTACCGTTCGAAAAACGCGAAATTATGAGAGTCCAGGGCTGGCTGTTGGCTGTGACATCTTCCGCGCGATTCCGAGCCTAGCAGCATAAATAATTAATTCTTAGCCCTTTGCCGTTGCTGTTAAATGGCGTGACTAAATAAGGGAGGGCCGACCCTCTACCTCTCATCCACCCAAAAAACTTTTGATACTGAACGTTTGTTCTGTATAATTCTGGGTGGTGTAAGTCTTAATAAATACTAGTGGCCCACATGCGGCTTCGCCCGCTGAAACTTCTATAGTCAAATAATATATTTTTTTCATATTAATTGTAGCCTATGTGTTATTCTGATGTTTAATGTATATTACTTTAAAATCAATATCAAATCAGCTTCACGCTGTATCTGGCAGAGTGGTGCACACAGCAGGATAGGCAGAGGGAACCTAGTGTTAAGACACTCCGTTCCCTACTTTCTGCCGAATTTTGGAGGCATTGCGTGTTGAGTGGCGCTTTTGCATCGACACCAGAGCGAAGAAATGTAAATCAATATTTCACTTCCTCGTGTGGGGATCGAACCCGCAACCGTCGCGTTACAGTCACACCCTTGTGCCTCTGCGCCACGACGGCTTTACTTATTACTTTAAGCTATTATTTAAATTCGTTTTGTAGTTTTTACGTGAAACTGGAATAAACATCCATCCTCACAAACTTTCACATTTAGAATATTAGTATAACATCAACAAATTTCAGGCGAATATTAAAATATTATATGAAAAATTAATTTCACAAGAAATATGAAGAATAATGTTATTAATATAAATAATTGGAAAACAGTTAAATTACATGTAGGTATATACACGCGAATATAAAAGCTTTGATAAAGGCCTTATGTATTTCATATATTAACATGTACATGTACCTATGTATTTCATATTACACCACCAACTACATATGGCCGTCGCGAGTCACCTACGACGCCGTTCCAATATAATAACTCGTTTCTGTGGCTGACGATTTAATTCACATGCACTGGATACAATACCGACAGGCGGCACACCTGACTCTGTTCTCACGGACTAAAGTTTCAGGAAAAATTATACTAAGAATTCTCCCATCTATTCCCACAATTACAACGTAATCGCTCCAAGGAAGACGAATCTTACCTAAATCATAAGAGAATGAGCCTTAAATTTACCGTGCAATTTTAAGGAGACGAGAACGAGACGGTATAACCTGAGTGTGAGAGATAGAAAGAGATACAGAACGAGAGATTATGGTAATGACGGTAAAAATACCCAATGAGGGTGGTGGTACTTAGGAGCAATTTAAAGATATTGTATTTAATGTTCGGAGAGGGGCGTCATTGAGGCTTAGAGGGATTGGAGGGTAAAGAGTGGGACGCGAGAGGGATTTGTGAATTGATAATTACGTGCACTCTATCGGCTGTTTCAGCGGCGTTTTATGTACCATACAAATGAATATTTATTTATGTTTGTTTTGTCGCTAGTTGTCTCTTCTTGTTTTTTTTGTAATTTCATTCGTATTACTATACTCACCCGTTTACCCGTTTTGCTAAAGTAATTGCGATAAAAATTTCGAGGCTCTAAGGTTTACATCAGTTTTAAAGCTTTGATTTTCTGACGTTATCTGAACGTTCTCTTAAAACTAAAAACCATTTCCTAAGCCATTAACTTCATATGTCTTAAGATCATCGTATCTTTAGGTCAACAGAAAATTACCAATTTTCTTAATATAAAAAATCAGCTTCAAGCTGTATTCCGCACACAATTTGTTTATATTTCATTGTTTTACTAGTAATAATATTTTTCGAACCAGTGCAGTACATCCAGTGATTAGCGTGTTTTATATATATACTAGCGAACCCGGACGCGGCTACGCCTGCTTGAAATATAAGAATATAATTTCTATAGAAATATAATTTCAATCTAGATGAAATGCTAAAAGTGACTATTATATTTATTTTCATAAGGATGAATATCAAAATGACGCGGTAACGAACGCGGTCGCGTAGCGACGACGGTTGTTATTAACATGGCAGAATAAATTGCATGTCAAATTAGAAAGTATTTTAATTTATTAGTATATATGTGTAATGTAATATTATATAGCCTATAGCACTTCTGAAGAATGCAGCTTTCATACAAAACAAAAACAAAGTAAATCGATCCAGTAGATCCAGAGATCTTAGCGTTCAAACAAACAAACAAACAAACAAACAAACAAACAAACAAACTCTTCCGCTTTATTATATTATAGTATAGAAGTATAGATTAGTATAGGTATAAGTAAGTATAGACATTCAGCCATGATATCATTCGTACATGTTGCGACTCACCCGCCTCGCCTCCTACGCCTCCCGCCCGACCATAACCTCTTCTCTGTATTTAAAATCTGTGATGTCTTCTAAGAAATCCATTTAATTGATATGTGTTTGTATTTTATATCAAGATTTTAAGAAAAAGTCCTTTAGTATCTATTAGTATATATAAGTATACACAATATAATGTATGTAAAATGTAACCGTAATACACGTATGGATGTATTAATTATTATTAATATATAATTTATCAGAGTAATGCAGTTATCATTTATTTTCAAAGTTGTGGTATGCTTAAAGTCTATAAGTATTTAAGTATTTAAAATAATATTCAGAAATTAATAAACAAATTTTAAAACTATAATATAACTTTATAATTGATAAACTATAATAAGCATGAGGCCAGTCGTGGCGTATAGGCACAAAGTGTGAGAGTCGCGTTTACAGAGACGACTGGTCGTAGGTTCGATCCCCACTCGAAAAAATGAATAATTTATTTAAATTTATATTTCCATTTCCTCGCTCTGGTGTTAAATTCCGCAATGTCTCCAAAAATTCGACGGAAAGTGGGAAACGGAGTGTCTTAACATTAGGTTCCCTGTGCTTACACGGATGCGTGCGGGATACAGCGTGAAGCTGATTATTGCTAATTTGATTTAATTTATAAGCATATCACTAATAGGATTAAAACAATAATGAAATTTCGAGGTAAGTTCATATATATACATACATCGAATACCAATATCCGCTTTGAGCTATACCTACAATAATATATTTGTATCGGAAATCATGTGTGCTCCATAAAGTAATATGAATTACATATTCGACCTGTTCAACCTGCAACCAGCAACCAGCCTGTAAGAACGGTAATGGGTTTCATTAGCGGTTGGCTGTTCACGTTGTGACTTAATCAGTACTCGTATGTGTGTGTGTGCGTCCATCACTATTTACAATGTTTATATTTAAAAACTATTTTTTCTAGATTTTAGTTAGAAAAATTTTTTTTATAAATTTTCATAAAGTACTAGTGGCGCCCCGCAACTTTGCCGGCGCGGACGTTATGACATTTGTCATGCTTCCTTTCACCTAGTGTCGAGACACTTCGTACTCCGCTTTCATCCGGAATTAATTTAAGGACTACGTGTGGACCAAGTCAACGAACGCCACGCTTTATCTTCACGATTACGGAGCAGTAATAATTAAATAAATAAATATAATAGTTTCCTTGAGTGCCTCAATTTTTTATGATATATATTTGTCAGTTAAAATTCCCCAACATTTTATATGTGTATTTGTATATATTACTAAATATGTTGTTTAACTACCTAATAGATCCACTGCGTCTTATAATTTTAATGGAAAACGATAGTTTTCTATCAAAAAAGCGTATAATATATTATGAAGGTTTATCTCCGCTATCTTGCAGCCATAGAAACCCGTGCGCTAATCAATATTTTAGTTTTCTAATTAAAAGCCCCAATTTTTTTATAAAATACTTTCTTATAAATTTGAAAATATATAAGCAAATATTCTGTACATTACACGTTAAATATTTTTTCTTTTTCAATTTCTAATGATAAAATCATCAAAATGATTTAAAAACTATGTAAAACCTCAATAACGAACAATATATAAATCTTATATAAATAAAAAAAAATCAATACAAAATATTACGTAATAACAAAGAAAATAATTTCAAAAATAACTTGTATACCTACATAGAACATTAACTATAAATAACGACATAAAAGGCGAGAGGAGGTGGGGGCAAATAATACTTTGCATTAGCGGTCGCTGTAACAATAATCGTTAAGCGTTAATTGTTACTTGCAATCGCCTTGTTACTTAGGAAGGTAAGATTTTAACGTCTCAGATGGAGGCTCTTCCTTATTCACTTAGCGAGGGAAGTTACTGGAAGCTCTAAAAGTGAATGTATATTTTCACCCACGTTTATATTGTACAGGTATATGTAGATCCTATAAAATTTGTATTACAAGTATTTTTGGATAATGTTTTTTTTGTATGTATTATTGTCTCTGGTTGGTAATAAGAAAGAATAATTTTTGTTAATAAAATATAAATATGTTATTTAATTTAAGAAATAGAGATGTAAACTTGCAATAACTGAAATATGCAAGGTTAACGTAAAATATTTTTATCTTTTTTAACTATAAGAACATAAGATGTTTTGTAGTGACACATCACTATATCTAGTGTAACTGAAAAAAATATCTGGTGGTGGTATCTATACAAGTCTAAACATTGTCTTACAATACTGGTACAAACACTATAAGCCACTTATATACTTTTTGTAGCTTCACGCTTAATCCCGCACATAGCAGGGTAGGCAGAAGGAACCTGGGAGCTTAATGTTACTCCGTTCATTAGGATATTTCCATTCCCCATTTCCCACCGATTTTTGAAGGCATTGCGTGTTGAGTGACGGAACTTAACCCAGAGCATTGCCTCGTTACCATAGCGAATAATTTAAAATATTTCAATTCCTCGAGTGGGAATCGAACCCACAACCACTCACACTCTGTGACTCTGCGCCCACATGATAATGATAAAGCTTGTCGTACCTTCTAACACGGTGGTTTATACCCGAGTAGATACTAGACAGGAGCGCGCACAACGGAACACAGCGCAACGGGGCGGGCCTGATCAATACGGGGCGGGGCCAGGGATTTGACGCTGCGTACCACTCTGCGTACCACTCTGCGCTCCACGCTTGTCTAATTGATTGACACAGACGGACCGACAGCCAGACACGGCGTTTTGGCGGCTTTTTATTGTGCCCTTTGAGGGGAGACCGGGGCTAGGTGGAATCCAAGGGTGATTAATTTTATGCAATTATTGACTTTTGATATGTATAGTTTTTATGGTGGGATTCGTTTGTTTTTTTTTTATAATTTGAGGATAGCCGTGGCGCAGTGGTGCAGGGTGGGGCTGTAAACGCGACAGGTTGTGGATTCGATTGCCATTTGAGGAAATAAAATATGTAATATTTTCGTTTCTTCGCTTTGGTGTCAAGGCAAAGCGCGGCGTTAAGTTTGTCTAGTGTATAAACTAGTGTCTTATCACTAGGTTTTCTCCGCGTACCCCGCTGTTTGCGACATACAGCGTGAAGTTGTTGGTTATCTTTGGACTTTAGTACCATGCTATTTTGATTTTTTATAATTTGATTATTAACTAAATTTGAATTAAGTTTTAATGAAAATGTTACTTCAGCATTTAATTTTGATAAGGTCTGTTTTAGACTCTGGCCCGGTGTCACAAAGATGTGATGTTATATGTATGCACTACAGTGATAGTAAACGCGACTGTGGATAGTGTGAGTTCGATTCCCACTCGAGGGAAATAAATAAATATTTCCATTTCTTTGATCTGATACCGAAGCAAAGCGCGGCGTTAAGTTGCGCCAATCAACACGCAATGCCTCGTGAATTAGGCGGATTGTGGAGTACGGTAGTTTCTTAATGAGAACAGAGTATCTTAATATTAAGTTCCCAGGTTCCCTCTGCCTATATAGCTATTTGCAGGATGCAATATAAAGTAAAAAAAAAGTGTGATTGCACGGGCTTCAGTCTTATTTGGCCTATTTGTCTTAAATAAAAATGTTAGCCTCGTTTTATTGACAAAGATTATTTAAAGTGCAATTGAAACTTTTTAAACTAGGCTACAGAAAATAAAGTTGTCACATGTTTGGAAATTTCTCACACCATCAACTCCGTACACTATTTATTTAGTGATTATTTTTTTCAGCATTTCCACTATTTCATTAAAACTTACAATTAGCTTAGTCAAATAGTATTACTTTGTAAGCCTTAATTTTTGTAGTTATCCATAAACATGAGGTCGGGACGCAGGGGCAAGTGACTGTAAGGCAAGTGACTGTAAGCGCGGCTAGTTCTGGGTTCGATTCTCACTCGAGAAAATTAATATATTTATTTAAATTTATATTTTCATAACTTTGATCTGGTGTCGAGGCAAAGTGCGGCGTTGAGTTCTGCCACTCAGCTCTCACTGCCTCCAGAATTTGGCGGAAAGTGGACAACGGAGTTTCTTAACACTAGGTTCCCTCTCCTTACCTCTGTGTGCATATACAAACACATTATACATTTGAAGAATGACCTGAACGAACATAAAACGAACATTCTTTCGTGTATTAGCTAACACATTCTTTAAACGAACTAACACTAAATGTGAGAGCTGAAATTCTATTCCATATTTTGCACATTCTACGAGCGAAAAATCCACGTACTTCAGTTATTTGCTTACAAAGTAGGCACCACATTTAATCCTCTAGAAAATGCAGTTCTTTTTAAATTTACAATATGTATTTATTTATAAATTTATATTAAATAAAGTGTAAAAATATCAATTATTTAATATACCTAGAATAAATATGGAACAAATAAATATCTGCTTCACGCTGTATCCCGCACTTAGTAAGGTAGGTAGAGAGAACCGGTTCCCACTAACTACTACTACTGCGGATTTTTTTAAGGTATTACGTGTTGAGAGGCGCTGCGAAACTCAACGCCGGGCTTTTGTCTCGGTGCCAGAGCGAAAAATTAAAAATATTAATAAATAATAATTGATTCTCCCGAGTCGTGATCGATCTCTTTTGCCCCTGCGCCATGACGGCCTCTTTAAAAGTTGAAAATAAAAAGAAATCTTATTTTACGAATTAAGTATAGGTACCTTAAGCTTATAGTAATTATAATACATTACGTAAATTGAGCAATAAGAAAGGAGACGGACAGCACCGTCCACGGAGGTCATCGTACCAAATTACTGATACGAGTATGTCGAAACTTTGTAAGTACTTGTGACATGCAGAGCCCGCCTATTGATTTTTCGCCCCTTCACTCAGCCACAAGACAAACCACTGACGTGATCGCCGTGTTCGGGCGGCGGGTTAAGAATGCTTTTTTATATATGATTTAAAGTTTTTTTTTTATAGTTTTAAATTAAAGAGTAATAAATCAAAGTATTTTATTTTTCGTAATCCGTAAGTGGACTTAATAGATACTTGTACTATATGAACTAATTATATTTATTATAATTTTTATTTTTATATTCTTTTACACTGAAAAATGGGAAACATGACTAATATTTTAACAGTGATTTTTTTTATATTTTTCTGGAGCAACCTTTACATATACATACCTGTATATACATCCGAATTAAAATAAATTTAAAATTAAAAAAGTTTTTCCCCAAATGAGAATCGTGAGTAGGTACCTACTTTAATATTTTTTTACTGAGTCGTGAGGACAAAATTTTTTGTAAATCGATTCAATATCATTATTAATTATTTCAGGTCTAACAAACAATTAGTCAACCGTATTACAAATAATTAATCATCCATCGAATTCGTAACGAAATTATTTTATATCACTTTTTTAAAGCTTAGTGAACAAGGTCAAGGTTCATTTATCAAAAACCTATTTTATAAATATTGTAAAAAAGGTTAATGATAGCTTCTCAAATTAATAATCATTCTTTATTCTGTCATTTACAGTACTTTAAACTGTAATTATATTATAGAACAAAAAAAAACAAATCAATATTAATCACTCAGAATATTCAAACACTTTATATTCACGTAATAACTTTTAAAAAAAATCATAACAGATGCACCTCCATAATGTTCATACAAAAAAACATTAGGGGTTGTTGTAATGATGCCGATAATTATCAAACTACCCGCAATACACTTGACATGTTTTGAATGAGCACCGGAAGTGAGTGAATCCGCGGTCACGTGACCGCCGGCCGCCATCTTGTTTAAGTGCTCACTTCCGCCGCCGTGCACGTAAAATGCAGCGGTCGTCAACGGCCGGCAAATTGTATTAAAGTTTTATCGCTAGGTGCAGAGCGCACTCGTGCCGCCAACAAATTTTCAAGACGAACAGGCTATTTTATACTGAATTTGGGCAAACAACGTTTTATTACTAAATTTTATTTCGACTCGTTCACCGCAACCATGTTTATACGATCTTTAATTTTTTTTCTATAAATTATTAATAAAAGTACCTATGTAATAATAAATACAATACTAATTTTATAAATGCCATAACTACTCAACTAGAGGCTTAGAGGTATTAGAAAGAACACGGGATACTTTTTATTAATAAAAATATTTAAAAAAATCATTATTTTTTGGCTTTAATAAAAAAAAAAAATTTAGGCGAACAATGCCGCGTTTGAATCCTTAGTTATATATAAAAACACGAATGCTTTCGTGATTCCGCAGGCGAAGCCGCAATCGGATCGCTGGTTTATTAATAAATTCATTTTTTGGGTCAATAAGTGCTCCAAACTACAATATATAAAAATGTTAAAGTACTCTATAAAATAGATACCAATAGTCACATAGAATGGTATAAAACAAGATTTAGAAACCAAATCTCTTGACCGAATTGATCCCTGACAGTTATGAAAAGACCCCGTTTGAAAGAGAGAAAAAGAAAATCCGCCTAAGCCCGCGACCGAGGGCAACCTCGGCGCGTTTTATCAAACAAAATATTTCCTTAGATGTCGCGTAAGTTTCGCTTGCCTCCACAAACTTACTTTTACGGGTAAATTGTTTACAGTCGGACCTTATTCCTGCGTGATAAGATTCATATTTGCTAGTCATTGTTTCGAATAGCACAGAAAATAAGCCACCAAACGTGATATGGGGGAAGTCAGTAAGGTTCCTGTCACCGACTATCAATATCGCCTGTAAAGTGACATTTGGGGTAGCAGAGGCCATCTTAAATCGATAAATTGTGTTCATTTGGTACTTATAGAAGTTGCGACGAGTTTATTGGCTTTATTGACACGTTGTCGTATCGAGTTTACCAGTTAGGACGGAGGCCGCGATCGGATCTTAATTTTATTAACTATAGGATATAAATTATCCATTAGTTATATCTTAGACTTGAATAGTAACCTTTATATAGAGTGTAGAAAATTAATATTTCATTATTTGCTTATTTCTAAAGGGAAGAGAACGAAACTATTTATTTATTGACCTCATGCAGTGTTTCAATGTGTAACCTTGATGTAGAAAAACATTTGTTAAATCTATTTTTTACGTTACCAACGAACAAGAAAAACATTAACAACTGAACATTGAAAATAAAAATAAAAATATATATTTTTTTTATTTTAAAATTTTTACCAAATGTTGTTTACCAAAGTCGGAAGAACTAGTGAAAATCGCGTGATGGTGACCGGAAGTGTTGTCCCCAAATCATTCCCAAGTGGCGAGTACTGTAGAGCACGCGCGACTAATTACCGCCACCCCATGATTCTGAATCTCACCTACAATAAAATAATGCAACAGTCCTTTAAACTGTTACCGAAATAATTGCTTTTAAATATACTATTCGTTATTTTTAATATTTTTAATGTACTATTCCACATTTAGGAAAGAAAAATATTTATTTAGAAGACGTATAAAAAAATTAAGGTAGCAGGACTGGAAGCCATACGTTCAACATACACTAAATTATACGTTTCTAAATAAGTATATGCTATTCGTTCTTATATTGGATTTTTGATTTTTTTATTGACTTCGATTCCGATTTCAAAAAAAAGAAGATTATCAGTTTAATATCTGATACTGTTGAGATTGTATAATATTTAAGTGTAATGATTAATTTAGGCTTCTCATATTTGTATATTTTTCCACAAATTTCTGGAAAGCTACAACCTTTGTAGAGATGAACCTTTTTAATTTAATTTTTCTTCTTCTTATGGAAGTACTTCACTCGAAGTTTCATCAAAGTGGGTACAGAATTTTTTGAGATATCCACGTATTTTGGAGCCAACATACCTATACCTATATGTGTTATAAATAAAAATCGTTTTGTTCTTTAAAAAACTAAAGTCTTAAAAGCTATAAATAGACAAAAAATGGAAGTTACCAGCTAGTTGTTAAATCAGAAGCGGACAAGCCTCTCAATTACGTTACGTATAAAACGAATGCCTCTATCTAATAAATGTAAAGCTTTGGACAGACAGACGTCCTATATATTTTGTTGAACTGACTTGCTCTTGTTTGAGCTATTTGTAAAGCACTTTATTAAATTATGTATATTCATCTCTGTTTTTGTCGTTTCGAGGGAGAAAGGCGTCTCGATTTTAATGACACTTTCGTTTTTCAGTAATTTCTAATTAACGTTTATTATATTTTGTTTATTTTTTAATAATCAAAATAAAAAAAAATAGATTTAACTATTAAAGATAAACTTATATTCAGTGTAGTAAAACTCTACGTAAGAATGAACGTAAACTTGCATAAGAAAATAAAAATCTACACTTCTATGTCACCATTTGACACAAAGTAACAAAAATAAATAAATATATAATAGCTTCTCATATCTCCAACATATAACAGTGTCGGCCGAGAGAAGTTAGTGTCGAGACACTTTTTACAAAGATTAAGAGACATTATGATATTCATAAATCCTTACCCAAATCAATAACATTACATTTAAGGTTGTTTCTGAACGAGTAAATTAAATTTGTCATTGACATCGACACATATGACTGTCAGTCAATACTGTTTATTAAATGAATAATCATATAGTTCAAGCGGGCGAAGCCGCTGGTAGGCCGCTAGTAAATAATATTTTTTCTTATATACACTTAAAAAAATATTCGTATAGTTTAAGCGGGCGTTGCCGTGTGGTATCTAAATTCAAAACAAATAATAACTGAACTAAAACGTTCAAGCATTTCCTGAAGCGGTATATGCAAATTATAAGTTATGGCAAACTACGAATACACTAATAGTATACCTACATAGTAAGTATGTGCGAGAACAACGTGTGAAATATGTGTCTTGAGTTCACATGGTAAACAATTATTTGCAAATTAATGGTACTTATTGGTGTTTTTGCATCAATTTTATATAATTGTACGATTTATTTTAAAATTCTTCAATATTAAATAAGAAAGTCGTATTTAATGGAATTTAGTTCCACAACTATCACAGAACTGTCACAAAGACCACAGATAATTTGTGGTCATACGATGATATTAGGTTTCTTGTTGCCAAAGATTTAAATGATCAAAATAAAATATAATATACTTTAAAATCACATCGAGGCAGATGCTTTTCCTACCTTAATGCCTGATATTCATTATTTACAAAGTGGTACTCATCTTCGTTCTCCACTTCCCTCCTCGAAAAGGAGTGTTGTAACACTAGGGTCTCTAAATACACGAGCGTGAAAATAAAATAAATATTTAAATGTGAATTTAATTTAACTTTGTTTAATTCCCATTTTATACAAGGTAAGCAGAGAGATATTTCACTCCGTCCTGACATCCCACCTAATGTCGCCTGTAATGATGATTATATTAAAGTATAAAGTGTCATATTGATTATATTATCGACATGAATTAGCTGTGTTATTTTAGATTATTACAGTTATTGCCTCCCGTACAGACATGTGCCGGCTCTCACGCATGGTCACGTACCTAATGTAAATATATTTTGTTTTTCAACAAAATCATATCAATATAAGGCGGGGTCTGGTCTCCAAAAGTTAAATGGTTCAAGAGAATATAACAAAAAATGTTGTATATTCACTATTTATTTATCTTATTATGTCTCTACATACTTCATCCAAAGAAAAACCTTTGTTTTTTCAGGTTCTTGGTTTTTGGTACTAAGAATTCTGTGATGGGCACCGACTATTCTAAAGTAGGCATGGACCAGGGTCCATTTCATTTCTACGCTCCTGACAAGGGATTACCTATATTAATTCTTAGAAAAAGCACGTATTCCATTGCGTCATATTCGGCAGTCATATCATGTTCAAGGAATACGGAAATAGTTTTGCCCAGTTTTTACCTCTTAAAGGTATATTCGATGATTATATGTACCTACAATTCTCATTTCATAAAGAGCAGCGTTTAGCACCGCCACCCAAAATTAATATTAATAAAATTAATTTAAACCTACAAATAATCAGTTTAAAACATATGACTTGAATATTCATGTCTACTCTGTGATACAGAAATCGCGTTAAGAGGCTAAAATATAAAAATGTAATACCGTGAGAACGCAAGGATTTTATCCTTCTATTTCATAGTAAACGGATTAAAATACGGCTGCTGTAACATTTTTGAGTGCATTTTTACTGGACTAGCGATAGTTCTAAGCTTGCAGCGAGAAAATGTAACTTTGAAAAATATTTATTTAGTATTTGAAACGTAAGCCATGGTGTAGCTTTATAAAAGTCGGCATCACGATACCCACAAGCTCCCTAGGGGTGTTCGATCTGAGGGGACTAGAGAGCCTTACGTCAGATCACAACCCTTTATACTTATTTTAAATCAATATGCAAAGAATATTAAATTATAAACATACTTGTAATAATATTGTAGAAACACCATTATGACATGATCGACATGAAACGAGAAAGATGATTGTGGGTTCAAATTTCAATCAAGGTTTTTTTATATTATATATGTAATTATATATTATATGACTAAATTTACGCGAAATGTTTTTTTGCATAATATCGAAATATGTAGGGTAAAACCCGGATAGTTGCCTCGGACGGATACTTGCCTCAGTTTCAAATACTCTATGTTAGACGTGTTTACCGTGTTTCTTTTTGATCATAATAAGAAGCGTCTCCCGCGTAGGTCTCGGTGCCGCATCAGCTGTCGAAGTAGGTGCACGAGTTTTGTCCGTGTGAGTAAAAATCTTCCGCGACGATACTTTGACGAACGTCAGAATTATATTGGCAAGTAATCTCCGTTAAATATAATTATAACTAATTGCGGTGTCAGTAAAATAATTATTTCTTTGATTGCATTAGAGTTTAAATTGCACTGTAATAAACGTTTTGTTGTTAAATATGTTTATTTATTTTGTAAATAAAAAGGGCAAGTATCCGTATCAAAAAGGATAGTTGCCTTACTGTCTTTTGCGGATTGTTGCCCTGGGGCAACTATCCGTAACTACACATTTTAACGAGCAAACAGGTTTTTTTCTTAGTTATTTTTTTCATTT
>JAKRZM010000772.1:21690-42579 GCA_036379175.1 Heliconius cydno galanthus | reverse complement strand
TTTACACTATTTCGAAATTGCGAATAGTTTTAGAGAAAAACGCATTTAATTGTTGACACATCACGCCGTTGACTCATCAGCTGTGCCGACTTAAGTTTTACTTATCCCTTACTCTCAGCATATAAATAAGTATATTAGTTACGTTGACCATTTAATGTAGATCAAAACCGTCTTTTACTGTTTTTTCATTTTAATAAGTACTTTAGAAGTTGTGACAATATCATAACATCCTTGCTGTGAAACGCGCCCCGCGACGTTTTGCTTATACAAGCGCGTCATGAGCAGTCATCGGTGGTTCCGTGGTAGAATGCTCGCCTGCAAAGCGGGCGAAGCCGCAAGGGGGTCGCTAGTAAAGATATAAAAACTTAAGGATTAGGTAGGTTATCTATAACACAGGCTAAAGTCGACTTTTTTTGAGTTTTTGTCTCCAATCGTGAATCAGGCATAAATTACTGTTCAGACATTATTTTATTTTGGTATAATGGATGCTGGTAAAACAAAGTGTCAAGCCATTTACAGAATATTGGATCCTCACCGATTCAAACGGCTCAGTGCGCTGCGAACATGAAATATTAGAACACAAAGTAATTCGGTATATTGAATAAATAATCGTGTAGTTCGAGCGGGCGAAGCCGCTGGCGGCTGCTAGTATATTTAGAGCTGTATCTCGCATATAGAGACAGAGGAAACCTAGTGTTAAGAATCTCCGTCGCCCACTATGCCTGTTGAGTGAAGAATCTCAACGCCGCGCTTTGTCTTTTTAACAAACAAAAATCATTGTTCCCCGAGCGGAAATAGAACCCAAAACCGTTGCGTTTTCAGATGCGTCTGCTGCGCCAGGCTGCCTCAAGTTAAAAATGATGTGTCCCTATGAGTTTTTATATTATGTACTTTTCTTATGCTGAAAATGCAACCCCTTAATTTCTTTTAGCACTAGGTATCACTAGCTATAATCAAACAGAATTCCTAAAATATTTCAATATAGATCCATAGGCGAATGCAATAACGATAGAGCCTCTTAAATCTGGCGAAAACAGGAGAAGTAACACGTATATTTCTGAGAGGTACAAGTGTTACCATCACGTCATCAACTTACTAACTTAGACACTTTAGACAGACACTTTAGACAGAGCTTTATGTCTATAACTTGGTATTTCACCTACAAGATATAAGAAGTGGTGGGCGAATCGATCCCACCACTTCTGTTGGGTAAAATGCATAATAAGAGATAGGAAGGATCAGAAATCGAGATTAGAGGCAAATCTATATTAATATAGAGACTTATAGTGTGCAGTCTTGAGCGAATTTTATTATTTGGAAGTAAATTAGATTATGTTATCTTAAAAATTAATAGTTAGCATATTGTTTTAAAATAGATATAATAATAGAACGAAATTATTTTGGGTATAAAATTTTGAAAACTGAAATTTAAAATTTGCGACTTTTTTTAAAGTTTTCAGTCTTTGTTAGCTAATAAACAAAAAACTATAACATTCAGGTGGCTTCATGTTACATAATGAAATAAGGCATAGGTCCATCAGAAAATAGAAAACCAATAGTTGGTGAAAAAACAAGTAAAAAAATTTTCCAAACGGAAAAATCTACGTTTCAAATAATTTTTTAATATTTATAGGTATGTTTTAACTGTATTTACACATTACAAATCAAATTTTAAAATATGTTTATTTTTTATTTACTATAATTTGTTTCTTTTCCATATCATTATTTACTTATGAAACTTCACCCATGTAGGTATTTTGAACTCTATCTTTTAAAAATATTGCTAACCATTTTTCTCCAGTAGAATAAAATGAAGACATAAGTCTTATCAGTATTCAGTCTATATGAAATGGGTACAAAATGATAGAACAAAGTGATCTGTCACTATGCCTGCCTATATCTATAATATAGCCAAAATGCGGGAAAAGTGGAAATAAATTAAAATTCTGAAGCTATTTTTTTTCGAACTTTACAATCTAGCAGGGTACCAGAGAAAACGTCGTTTCATTCATTTTTTGCCCTAGTGTGAGACAATATGTCGCGGAGCTCAACGCTGCAATTTGTCTTACTACAGCGGATCGAGGACAACATATAATCTTAGCTTAGCCTAGTCTAGTATTATAGAACATCATTAGATGTTAATGAATAATTGCTATAAATAATTAAATTGAATTAAGTTAAGCTTATGCGCTCTAATAGCTTGTTGGAGCGATAATGCTTATTGAATCGTAATCAATTTTTAATTTGCTTAATGTTTTAATCTTAATTAGAATACATCGATAATGGACATTGCATATACATATGTATCTAATATTAATATGTATGTCATAAAATAACAAGCTATATGTAAAAAATATATATTTTTATATATTTTAACAAATTGTCGCTTATAAGGAAAATAGTTTAGATCTTATAATTATATTTTAATATAATAAAATATGAAAATAATAAAAAATTACATTCAATATATTTCTAAAAGACTTAAAATTTGATTATTTTTTTAGTAAGCTATGTCAAAAAAATAAATAAAATTATAATATATTTAATTCACTAATGTGATATTTAAAAGTTCAAAACAATACTAAGTTCAACATTTTGATCCACAATTATATATAAGCGCCAACTTTGTTACGGCGATCTGAACTGTCACTATATTAATGAAAGAATACAAGCAACGACTGTCGCCATGAATATTTTAAACGTATAAAGTGACGTTTCGGTATGGAAAATAAAATAGTCATTATGCACTTTTTCTCTTATCATAAATAGTTAATAAACATGTTTAAAATTATCTTTGTTTTCTTTTTTTTAGCTTGGAAAACTTGGAAATCTAAAGAGTGAGGATATGAAATAATCATTCTCGCTTTAAACGTTTTTAGTCAAAAAGTGAATTTGACAACTTTGATATGATATTTTTAATGATCTAGGTCTAGTAAACATTCTACATCTAGTAAACATTAATATTTTTTTAACACAAGAAAACGTGCGGTTTTGATTACCGCCATTTAATATAGAAAACAGAGTATATTAACAACACACTGCTATATGAGGGATACAGCTTGTAACATAAAAAATAGGTAATTAATTAATTGTACTAAACATGACATTTAGTTTTCTCATATAATATTATAAATTATATTTTAATATCACTCCTGTATATGTGATTATTTTTTTTTAAATCATAAAGACGAAGCCAAATACGCTTTAAATGTGAAATGAACTCAATAAACCAAAGTTACGCCGTACCTATAAAATCATAAACTTTTTTATACACGCTGTATAGTCATTTTATAAACAATAACGTTTTTGTTTTATTTTAATATGAAAATATCCATTAAATTGAAAATTTGTTTTTTTTATTACATCATTGATTGTTATTTAAGTGAGATAATCTATATGATATTATTTTTCATTCATTATTTCTTTATAAAATAAATAGGTAGTATAATTTCAAAGTTACAATTTAAAATATTCATATGCCTAACTAACCTTCCCGACTAACCTTCCCGACGAATAAATGTGACATTTAGGAACTAATATCTTAAATTTAGTGATATTATGTTTAAGTAAGATATATATTATATGCATATATTGTAAAATATAAATAAATCTTTAAAGAAACAAATATTAATTGAATTAAATAAATATTTCATTTGATTTTCTTCGTATTTTAATATTTTTCCTTATTTGGTCTTCTTTTGTTTTTCATTTTAATTGATTTATAATCCTAAAACCACACCACTTCATTCAATATTACGAATAAAATAAAAGTCCGCCGCAACTGCTGAATACTGTTGCGCTATTTCTGAAAAAAAAAAAAAATATACACAACTACCAAGCTCTCAATGATACAAACTTTTAAATTTTTCATACATATTAGATGGATCTTACATCCATTTTCTTCTTGATTTCTTTCACTTTTCTTTCAAATAATTTTTTAAGTTAGCAATGTGGGAAATAAAATTATACAAACATTTTAATACCATCTGATTTTTTTTTAATATAAGACATATATTCTTGAACTATGATACAAAACTATAATATTACTAATAGAGAATTATTAAACTTTTATAAATTAAAAATAAATAATTTGAAACTCTACTACTACGAGAGCTAGAGTAGCTCTCTAGTACATGGTAAAATATTATAAATTTAATGTTACTATCAAAGGAATAGCCTACTGTAGGTATGAGATTATCCCGTAGCGGCGCTACGCGGGCCGGTCTACGCTCGTAACCGCCCGCCGTCGGCAAACCGTGGAAATGTACGCGACATCATAAAAAAGATTTCAACGACTTCTCGTTGATGTAATGTTATAGAATTTAGATATAGGAATTATTTGGTACTGATTTTAAAAATAGATGTGCTATATAATATTTTTTACATTAATTAAAAGTGAATACCTAGTATTTTTGCGATATTTTAAAATTTTACTTTTTAGTCTAATTGACATAAATCAGGACAAAAATATAGAAATTAAAAATGCAGAATGTGCCTGTAGCTTTATTATATATGTATGATAAATTAATTAGAGAAACGTTTTATTATGATGGTACGACACCGACGGAAACATTTCCTCAAGGATTAACTCGAAGTTATCGTCATTATTATTGTGAAAGAAAATGAAAGCCAATAAGTAATATGATTTAATCAATAGTCGTCGCTTTTCAGAAAACCACAATAATTTATTATTATTATTATTTTTACCTTTTGTAGTTTTATTATAGATTTTGAAACGTGTTCCAATTGTAAAATCACTTAAAATATCACAAACATTGAGAGCCTAGTAAAAAATATAGACAATTCGCTGTGACAAAAAACAAGGTTAATGGAGCTCCATGTCAGTCGCTAAGGCAAGCCAGCATAAACAACAACAGTATTGACGCATAGCCAAGGTTAGTATATCCTGGAATAGTGGTAATAGAGGTGGTCTCGTGGTGTGATCTACAGGAGGTAGAATGGGATACTCACGGACGGGTTTGGCACGCAGCGGCGGGGGTCGGAGCTGCGGTACGTGGGGCTGTAGCGTCCCGGGAAGCAGCCCGGGGGCGCCATCAGCCCGCCGCCGGACTTCATCTTGTCCGGGGAGTACATGGCACATGACCCCCACGGGTCGTCCTCCAACTTCAACACCTTGGAAGGTGAGTGATACTGCCGGTCGAAAATTTTGGCGACTTTATCGTACTTCGGGGTTGAAAAGGCGACGCGTCGCCGCGACCGGTCCGTGCGCCGGGTGATAACCGACTGAGCCGGGCGCCGCGTGACGTCACCGGCCACGCCCTCTCCCCTCCACTGCAGCTCCCCTCCCCTAGACTCCTCGCCCCTCGCACGCATGTTTACGTCGCCGTCGGCGGGTCCACGATTAACTGAATTATTTAATTGGTCCATTCACTTCTCGTGTCTGTTACCTTTTCACGCTTCTAACTCGCAAAGGTTGACGGGTTGCCGGTGACGCGATTGGCACACTCCTAATTAACCCTCCGTCTGTATCGAACTAACAGCACGCATCGAGAGATAACAAACCAATTCCTTTTACTCCTGTAATATTTTAAATATATGTATATGTATATCTAATATATTTACATATATGTAATATCACACACTCATAAGTATCGAAGTAAACAAATATTCACATAGAATTTTAATTATATTGAGAAAAAATCATATTAGAAACAGAACTAATAATAACTGCCTAAAGTTCTATCTTTCATTCAACATTTTTTTTTAAATTTGTATCTATATATTTTATTCTAACTCAACAATTTTATCAAAACAAAAAATAATAAAAACAAAAATCTAAAAGTGTTTTTTTTTTAATGTGTAAAAAAATTGTAAACATAGTAAGCTATCGAATCGACCGAACACACTCCGAATAGACTCAAAGTACTCGTATTTATTGTTGATGAATTTTTTATAGAACTCATAACGCAGGAAGCTAATCGTGTTTATATAACAATTATAGTAGTATCAGTTATAGAAGCGTACAATATAATTATTTTATTTTATTTTTTCATTATATACATTAGCTTATTTAAGAAATTTAAGAAGAAATTATTTTATCATTAATCATAGAATAATAGAGATACATGTATCTGACTGAAAGATTGTTTATATTTCTTTAAATTATTGACTCTTTGTTTATAATGCGTCTCACAATGTCTTAGTGTGCGAGTGCTAACGCGACGGTTGTGGATTCGATTACTGCTGGAATAATTAATTATTTTTCTTTCCGCCAATCAGTTTTGCAATTGGATAGTAAATAAGAAGAAATAAGAATGTGTAGAAAACCGCACTTAATGCGGTTTATTTTATTCTTAAAATAAAGAAATAATCTTACTCTAAAAAAAACTGTTTGCTTGGGTCGATATCTCTTTGTTGTCAATAGTTCTTTTAACATAAGTTAACACAAAAGTGCTAACCTGAGCCAAATGAGACGAGTAGCGACGGCGAGAAAATCAAAACCATCAGAATTCGACAGAAAGTGGAGGTTGTTAGAGAATGAAAGCCTAGAGTTAAGACTCTCCGTTCTTTACTTTCCACCAGAATTCTATACACTGCGTATTGAGTACCTAAAACCGGAACCCGGAAATCAACACCGAAACACGGCTACCGGAGCGTGAAAACAAAAATAAAACAATCCTTCGTGTGAGAATCGAACCCAAAAATCATCATGTTTCCATTCAAACGCTATCATATTTACCATGATGACCTAAGATTATTCAATTGGAATTTAAAATCATGTAGGTACCTATGCGTCTATATAACTACTACCGTAAGTTAATCATCTTTGCTATCAAATCTTTCTATTTGATAAAGTATATTCATAATACCTATATTTAAGTATAATATTAATTTTAAAAAAAAATAACTATTTTTTTTATATGTAAATAAGTATACTTGCTATTTTTCCAAATTTATTTATTTATAATTTTTTTCCAGATTTCAAAGTCAATACAAATTTTCATAGAGCTTACATATTAGTAAGTTTTTTGTTTCAACCTAATAGTAGTTTGGTTGAAGTAAAACTGAAAGCCATAAACCCTCGAAATTCCATAGCAATTCCATACATCCGACGTTTATATGAACAAGAGAGGTTTTTGCTTGACAACCAAGTGCGATACTGAATAGTATGATACTTTTCCCTCTGTTATCTACTACAGGCATATTTAGAAAAAAAAACTATTCTATAAACTAGAATTTCCTTTCAAAATCTCTTCAAGCTATTCACAAACAATATACCATATTGTACGAAGCACTACAATCATGATCTATTATTATTCATACAGTCAATTAGTAATCGAAACAAAAGTTGAGTTTAAAAGGGTTTTTAGGGAAGTCCTTTGGGAGTAGCATATTTCGGGCGCGTAGGGCAGTCTGAGTAATATAGCGTAATACCGAGTGTTCACTGCGATGATATGATGGGTAATTAGCGCGGATGATAGCCCAGCGAGCCGTCGGATGCATGTCAAAACACGAACAACCCCGCAACTCCGCAACCCCGCAACCCTCGTATAATTACCCAGTAGGTACCCACTCGGCCGGCAGATGGCGGGAGTTTAATTTTTCGATTTCGGACGCCCGTACATTATGCATGACGCTTTTATCGCTCGCCGTGGTTCCTTCGGGAATATGCTGCGTGAGATGCAAGCTTGAAGTAGCGCGGTGTCGCGTAGTTGCTATTGTATCTTTAATACTACAAAACATCGAAATGGAATTATAACATTTATGTTAAAACAACAAAATTATATTATGGACTTCACGGAGAAAGTAAAGGGTAGAATAAAAAATCAATCTCATTTTGTTATGCCATAGAAAGAACATACACAAATTATCATACTAAACCTACGAAATTACAGATAAATAAGTAATAATTTTTTTAATCTTTCTAATTCTAATCTATATCTATTTAATATCATAAAATTATATATACAAGATAAAAAAATCATCAATCAAATGAATCGCCATAAGCCTATAACGGGCACTGTACCCCAAGCGCATACCCTTTTTAGGGTCTCGCATATCGGCGCGAAACCACTACTGGGCATGGACAGACTAACAACTGACTAACCCATGCATTCTCAATTAACTAAAAATTCTACTAAAAATTGTTTTAAAGCTTTTATTATAAAATAACACAGTAAAAGTGAGTACATATCTGAATTAGAGCTTTATTTTTTTTGTTATATGATTAGCAATTATAACAGAATTGTGTTGTGCTACAGAATTAGGGATTTTGTAAATATTGAAATGTTCTTCTTCTTCGGCTTCAGAGGTAGCCTTATATAAAACACTCCACTCCGCACATTCCATCGAATTCAGGATTCGCGTGTTAAGTGGCGGAACTCAACACCGCGCTTTGCCCCGACACTAGAACGAAGTAATGAACATATTAAATATTTAATTTCCCCGAGCTGGCATCGAACTTGTAATCTGACGCGTTCACTGTTACTTATGCCTCTCTGCCACGACTGCCTATTGTCATAACTTTATATAAACACGTTATCGGAGTGCACTTACAACTGGCCCAGGGACTGGACGGTTTCCAATAGACGCGAGTCCCGGTACGTTCAAGTTTTTATACTATTCTCTAAAAATATGTTTCTGAGACATAGAGTCAAGCATTTAAACTTTTATTATGACCAAAATATATACTTAATTTAAAAATATACAAAATACTTAATGATAATTTTATGAATGTCAATTGTGAAACAAAAGAAGACAAGTACCTATTTACTTTACTACCGTCTAGATTTTTTATTTCTGTTTATGTAATTAGCTGGGTACTACAAATCCCCATTTATACAAAACATACCACCTAAGACTATATAAAAAGAAAACAATACAAATATGGGTATACGTATACCCGTACGTAGAACGAGAAATAGTAGGACGGTTACATAGGGCCGAAGCTTCCGGCGGATGTGGCCCCACCCCCGGAAGCGCCCGAGCCTTCCGCACGCATTGATACTGTCGACAAAGAAAGCAGTGTAGGCAGAGAGGTCCTAGTTTAAAGAGATTCCGCTTAATTTATAAAACAATGTGTAATTAAGTAAAAAATGAAATGCGTAATTAAATAAAAAATGAAATGCGTAATTAAATAAAAAATGAAAATATATTACCTCAATGTACAATGATTACATTACCAGAATGAGGAAAGTTATTTTTTGGATGATTTTAAAACCTATAACTACCGCGTGTTTCTTCTTCATTTTAATCTTACATACGAGTGTATTTAAATCAGTTAATACGAGTTAAATATTTGTTTAATTTAAATATTTCTGCTGTCGCTACCGCTACGTGTACCCTCAATTAAAACCATAATTAACGTTGAATTAAAAGCGAGCGCTAATCTCAATTATAACTCGCTGTTGTATTTTGTTGTTATATTTTATTTTTTGCTTAAATACTCGTATTATATATTAGTATACATACGTACGTATTAGCATTATGCGAGCGTAGCGATAGATATAGATATAGCGAGCGTAGTGGCACAGTAAACATGATAGGTTGTGGGTTCGATTCTCACTTGAATGAATGAAAATGAAATATTTAATACTTTTCTTACCTCGCTCTAATAACAGGTGGAGGCAAAGCGTGGTGTAGAGTTCCGCCACTCAACACGCAATGCGTCTATAGTTTGGCGGACAGTGGGTGGTGTTTCAACATTAGGTTCCCTCTCGGTATTAATCATAATCATATATAACACATCCATATTAGTAAATGTTATTAAATAAATTTAATTTTTGTTATAACATTTACTAATACGAATTTAGTTATCCTATTATAATTGGTTTTGAGGTAAGGAATCTTAAAAATTAAAAACACAGTAACAAAAATATATTTAGACTTGAAACGAATCAAAGGATGACAACTTATTTATGTTGTTAGCATCTCCGTATTGAGATTTTTTTTGTTACCCTAAGATAATTGCGTAGAATAATCATTTACATGAAACACAATTTTTTTATTAAAAACATATGTTTCTAAAAAAGTATTTTTCTTTCGTATTTATAGAATATTTAAAAATGTTAAAATACATATAGCCAACGTAGCAAAATGAAGCCAGAAACGTCAAAGCAATATTACATATAGACTAAAGCAGTCTTTGGAGTCCACTACAAAATAATCACTTAATATTCTATATCTAGTCACAAAATTTAGAAGGCAATAATAGAAATTGAATTATTGAATAATAAATTATTTATATTAGGAACTGTTCAGATATGAAAATAATGTGTTATACCTAAAAACTATTGAGGCAAAATTTTGTAAATGTCTCTCTCTCTCTCTCTCTGTATAAAGATAGTGGCTTTTGATCACCTCTCGCAGAAATGGGAATTATATTGAAAAATATTTTTATTTCTGTGGTTAACTGTAACTTACAATAAATTAAAGCTTCAAACTAAAAATCTCTCTTATAAAACGTGTATAAAATATAAAGGATAATAATTTATTACGCATATATACTTCGCGGCCGTCGTAGCTTAACGGCGTAGCGTCTAGCTGATAACGCGGCAGTTATGGGTTCCCTTTTGGGGAAACTAGTTATTTTTATTTCCTCGTTGTCGTATAAAAATAAAGAATGGAATGCCATTAATTTCCGTTGCTCAATACAAAATATCTTGAAAATTTGGGAAACAGTGCCAGCTCTACCAAATTGTCATTATTTGGGATACTAGTGCATATAAATTGAACATTGGTAAGAATAGATTTCATTTGTTCCTCAATATGTTCCAAATTATTTTGCAACACATCTATCTCCATATTCGAGATATCTACTTCGCATATGTTTGCAGCTGATGACAGTTCTTTATCTTCAGCAGTAAGGAAAGATTCCATTAAAGCTCCTCTTTCAACTCTTTTTCTTAAAGAAGCTACTTCTTCTTTCAATTTTTTATATTCTAACTCTGATGTCTGCTCTAATTGTGCTTCATCTTCAGGAAGCAATACGTTTTCAGGTATTTTCGTCAGAATCCGTTCTATTTCCCCATCTATTGTATCCAAAGAGAGAAAGAAAAATATGACTTTAATCAATTAAGTAAATTAATATAAAAAAAACAGCTTCACGTTGTATTCCGCACACAGCAGGGTAGGCACATGGAAACTTAGTGTTAATACACTCCGTTTCCCCACTTTCTGCCAAAGTGTTGAGGGGCAGAACTCAACGCGCTCCTTGCCTCGACACCAGAGCGAAGGAATGCAAATAGTAAATATTTCTTTTCCTCGAGCGGGAATTGAACACACACACTTCATTTCCCACTTTCCAAAAAAAAGTGTGCTTTTAGTAGCGTAACCCACCGCTGCCCTATATATAATAAATTATACCCAAATTGTGGTTCAATGTATTTCCGGTGGTAGACAGCGGCACGTGCCGACTTGAAGTCGTAACTGATCGCACGTCTGTTTCCAAACAATTTTCACTTTTATATTTATTAAATAATGTACGTAAAATAATTATGACGATTGAGTTTTATTAAATTGTAGACAACTTTTTCTCAAATTAACCTTTGCTACTTTTTTAAATATTATAGTGAAAATTCACTAGGCTCTCTGTTTTCTGATAAAAATATACGATAAATCATGTACTCTAATGCTTCGTTCTGCTTAATATGTTTAGTTAACAAAAAATATCTTACAGATTTTCAGGTGAGAATCGAACCCACGACTGTGATATAGTAGTAGTAGTAGAACACAGTCAGTTAAAGATGGAACAAACAGTTCTACTTTCACACAAAAAGTATTGAATTATTTTTTTACTATAATATAGCATATACCTACACCAGAATAACATATAGGCTATAAAATATTTAAAGATTGCCTAGAACATAACAATAATCTTAAGGTCTTTCCATATGTTTTATTAGATCTAGATAAAGACCATAAAATAGTTTATATCTTGGAGAGTATAAAATCTGGCCATCTAGTAACTTCCAATATTTGTGTACATTTTACATTCTATATCCATTTGGAGCAGGGACAGCGCGATGATTATGGGTTTGATGTCCACACAGAGCATTGAATTGCTTTAAACAAAAATGCGCAGTTAAGTTACGCCATGCACACGCCTCCCAAAACACTGGATTCGTTTGAATCTAGACTTTTACCTATACTTCGCTAAATGTCATATATAGCTTGAAACTAAAAAAAAACCCCTTCCCACAATTTACTTTGAACAAGATCTATTCGATTATATTTTTTATATGCAACTTGAAGTTCAAGCGAGCGTGTCTCAATTTGTTTGATTGCTGGCCACGTGGCGGTGATAGGAGGGCACAAATTATTTTAGTACACAATTGGGACACTTTTAACGAACTTATTCACTTATTGTTAGTTAAGATAAGTGGTTTCGGTTTGCAGAAGGGATGTAATCCACTTGTATTTTAGATTGTCTTTGTTGTAAATTATCTTAGATATTATACCTGGTGTTACCTTAGCACATAAGTACTCAGTCGGCACAGGGACATAAGCCTAGGCAAGGCATATTTATTTTTTCTTCATATATATAAGATTTATTTCTTCATATATTTTATATATATATATAGACAATATTTTTATTTCTTCTCTCTGGTAACAAAGCAAGCGCGGATTTGAGTTCCAACATGCAATGCCAATGCGGCGAAGTGCCTCCAGAATTCGGTGAAAAATTGGGAACATCAACGGACTGTTTTAATACTAGGTTCCCAGGTCCCCTCTGCCTACTCTGCTAAGTGCAGGATAGAGTATGAAGCTAAAAATAAAATTGTTAAAAAATATGTACCTATTTATAGAGACAATCGTGGCGCAGCGATTGGGGGTTGGATGATTTGGGGAATATCTTATTTTCAACTTAAGCTAAAAAAGTATAACAAAAATTCAACTGTAGGGTTTTCTGATAGTTAAAGGTGAAGCAAGTCCTTCCATCTGATACACTTGCAAGATTTGATTACAAACAAACTGATTGCAAATGTGAACAAAATTTAACCTTTGCTCATCAAAATTATCGTCACAATCATTTCCATATCCACATAATCCTATTTTAGTTTTAAGCGCATATTGGTATATTACATACACTGTTGTGAACTTTAATTCAAACTTCCAACTTTGTAACAAGATCCAACAAGTATTTAAAATCCTTATTGAATAAGAACATAAAAGTGGTTCCAACGTTCTAAAAATCCATTTTTGAGAGGGTTGCTAAGGTCGAGTGTCTAGAGCACATCAAATAAAACGTGAAATGAATGTCAGCTAGTCTCGGGAGAGACGGCGCGTGCACGTCAGACCAGCGGATAGATGAGCTTATGCAATCTATCTATGCGGACACAAAAGTGTATAGATTAACGACACATATGAATGTTTTGGATGATCAAAACCTTTTATGTAAAATATAAATAGAATGAAAATATTGGAAAAATAACCTTTTGATATATCAATTTTATTATATTAGTTTTAGTAAGAAACTGTATATTCTTCTTCCTCCTGGTACTAATCTCGTTTTTTGCTAGGGTCTGCTATTCTGGTAGATTCTGGTCATCCTACTCCATTTTGCACGGTCACTAAAGTCCTCGGTGGTTAGACCATTAAATGGCATGAACTATGTTTGGACATGTCAAAATGAAAGGTATAGCTGTTAGTTTGAGTCTCACGCGTCGACAAAATAAATACAGAAGAATGCTAGGTAGGTACGTATGTTTTAAAGATTCTCAGTTTAGAAATAATTAATGCTTATTGCATTTGAGATTATCTCTATATATATTAAAGCTCAACTCAAGTTGTAAAATGTAAACGGAACACCATTAACAGTTACAATTTTTGGATTCGATTTCCACTCGAGTGAAATTAAAAATTTTAAGTTTTCTTTATTAGTATTTTCAACATGCACACCTCCAGAATTTGGCGGAAAGTGGGGAACAGAAGTGTCTTAATGGAAACGGAGTGTCTCAATACTAGACAGAGGGGACCTCTGCCTATGTGCGGGATACTGCGTGAAGCTACCAAAAAGGCTTATTGTTAACCAAATATAATCCTAATGGAAATAACTAACATTGTGTCAGAACTTTTTTAATATTTGTAATAATTGTCGTCAGGCTCAATTTTTTTTGTCCAATTCATACAAAAAAATATAATTCTAATCTACATTTAATGTATCGTAAACAATTAACATAACACAAGTGTGTCATGTAAACTGTCAGAATTTGAACTCCGAACTTGTACAACACGTGGACGCCACGCGACTGCTCCCTCAACGCTGCTCTATTCTTGCCAACCGACACCTAAATTACTACAAGATCTATTCATAGTTCAAATTTCATTTGTAACCTTGTAAAACGAAAATAAGTCCAAATTTTAGGTTAGATTCTTTTAGAAAATATTGGTTAGAGGCCCTCGTGGCATAGCGGAACAGTATGTGACAGGGAACGCGATGGTTATGTGTTCAACTCTTACGGGTAGTTATTTATTTTATTGAAGGAAACCGTGGCCGCCTCTCATTATACAAATTTAAAATCAATTTCCCACATACATATAATACAAGTTTTGGTGCAAGTCTTAGACTTCTTAAATTAAATTATATTGTTTGTAAACATAAACATAATTGAATTAATTGTTGCTTTCAACAAGGGATATTCCCAAATTCATTAAAAAAAACGATAATTATTCCAATATTTAAATCTGGGAAAAAAGAGGAAATCTGTAACTACAGGCCCATTTCTTTACTACCAACACTTTCCAAGATAATTGAAAAAATTGTAAACAATCGTCTAAAAGTATTCCTGACGAAAAATAAAATATTAGCCCTAAGCCAATTTGGGTTTCAAAATAATAAATCTACATCTGATGCTCTAAAATCTTTAACCTCAAATATAATAAGCCTTTTAGATAACCGCGTCAAGTGTATAGGAATATTCTTAGATTTAAAGAAGGCATTCGACACTGTCTCTGTGCCTCTATTATTAAAAAAACTGGAAAATGTAGGTGTACGTGGCCTTCCACATCAATTGCTTACTAGCTACTTAACAAACAGAAAGCAAATGTTAAGTATTAATAATTTACTAAGTGATGAAGCTAATGTCAAATATGGAGTGCCCCAAGGAAGTACCTTGGGGCCTACACTCTTCCTCATATATATAAATGACCTTTGTCTTTTGCGACTAAAACATACTAACATTATAACATTTGCAGACGACACTGTATTAATTTCACAAGCAAACTCTTCTGAAGAAGTTTATAGAAATGCCAATAATGACTTCAGTGTGGTAATGAAATGGCTGGACAACAATTTGCTCTCGTTAAATATTGCCAAGACCAAGTACCTAACATTTTGTATACGTGAAAAAAAATACCCCGACCAACACCAACAAGAATCACTACAACTAAAAGCACATTACTGCAGACTTGACGATTCTAATTTAATATGTAACTGTCAAAAGGTAACACAAACACAGAGTTTAAAATATTTAGGAGTTGTTGTTGACCAGCACCTTTCCTGGAAAGATCACATAAATTTACTGTATGGACGAGTCAAGAGATTGATTTCCATTTTTAAGAATATACGATACATATGTGATCTTCAATTACTGAGAAGTATTTATTTTGCGCTCTGTAATTCATTAATAAGTTATGGCATCATTGTTTGGGGTGGAGCCAATAAGACACTATTATTGAGAGTAGAAAGGGCTCAACGTGCTATTCTTAAAGTAATATTTTGTAAAGATTATAGATACCCTACTGACACACTCTATAAAGAATTAGCAATGTTAAATGTAAGGCAAACATATTTATTGGCAATTTTAAAAGACCAACACAAACACTCAATCGTGGGAACTCATAATCGAAGACGACAAGACCTAGTATTTGAACTTCCCACAGTTAAATCAGCTTTTGCACGGAAATTCTATCTCTCTCTGGCACCACACATTTACAATAAAATATCCAAATCCGTAAAACTTAAAAACCTCAATAATTATACATTTAAAAAAACAGTTGACAAATATCTTAAAGCACTAACATATAACGACACAGAAAAATTTATTAAACTAATATAATCATACTTAATACTCGAAAATGTTGGAAAAAATTAAACTCACTCATCACTATAATTAATCTTCAGACACACACACACGCACATACACACACACACACGCACGCACACACACACACAAACACACACACACAAACACACACTCATACAATCATATTTACATTTTACATATATATATATATTTCCGTTTTATATTTTTATTTTACATATAACTTTCTTAGCGTATATTATATAATTCTTTCATAGAAGTTTTTATTGTTATATTTTAATATTATCAAGAAAATTCAAACAAATAAATGGCTGCATCTAAACTTTTTATATGTACTACATTAGTAAGAAAACAAGCATGCGAGAAATACTATCCTACCGTCATACAGTAAAACTAGTTCGGAGGGTAGTGCTAATCAATTATTGTTAACTTAACCAAAATTGTATTACTGTTAATTATACGCCATTTATTGTAATAGGTTAAGGTTTATATATAAAACAAAATAAATAAATAAATAAATAAATAAATATATTGTAATAGTAGCGCCGATAGTGTTTGTGAGCTTAAGGAGAAACTATGGATACTCCTACTTATAATTATTTCAATATTTTGGCCTGGAAAGACACAGCGCGACGTTGGGCTCACCCACCCAAAGCTAGCATCTCTTGTACACTAGGCTCTCTCTACCTGGCCTTTTATATTTATCAAATTCATTAACTTTTCAATGAAATTTGTTGGATATATTGGTTTTCTTTTACTATTATTGAATCGAATTAAAGGTTTCCATAACCCTTTGAGCAATTTTATTGTATATTCTGCAAACAAATTTTAATCGCATAACCAAAAATTACAATTATACATTATATAAAAAATTGGGTACACGATTCATATCCTGAAACGTAAAATTGTTATTAAAATTGTATTATTACCTATTTATGCCACTACCGAACTTTGTCAGTTCGGGCTGAATGGGGTGAGAAATGGACGACTCCGATCGAAAAACTTCGATAGTTTCACTTATTTTTCTTCGAAACACAAAGTAGCTCAAAATTTCAACACGATTGAACTATGAACAAACATAAATAATTCATAGATTTAGTTATTTAATGTAATGTAAAAGTTTTTGCAAAGTTTTTCGTGTTTATATATTAGGTGTAGTTATTTATATAGAGCCCTATAATAAGCCACATCCGCATATATCTTTGGAAAACTGAAATTATCGAGTGTTAAGACAATGTGTTTCCCACATTCCGTCTAAATATCGAAGTATTGCGTCTGGAGTGGCAGAACCTAACGCCACGTTTTAATCATGATATCCATTTACATAAATATAGTAAGTCGAGGCAAAGCGCGGCGTTGAGTTCTACCACTCAACACGCAATGCCTCCAGAATTCGGCAGAAAGTGAGGAACGGAGTCTCCTAACACTAGGTACCCTATCCTGCTGTGAGCGGCATACAGCGTGAAGCTGATTCGAATAATTAAGTTTAATTATTTTAATTAAGGTAAATGTACGTGGTTTCGGCAGTTTAAGGCTCTTATAATTTTAAACTATTTTAAATACATTATTAAAGGTCATATGAATTTGCAAATTGCAATGAACCAACTACCGAAGAACCAACACGCCATGAAACCGAGCAGGATAGAACTGTTTTTTTCACAAAGTGAAATCACAGTCGCTATCACATTATGTATGTGAAAAAAAAAGTTTTTGAAAATATACCCATATATTGTTTATTAAACGAAACTAAATTTGTAGTGAAACGCCAGCTACAGAAGAGCGCGAACTGCGAGTGAACGAACTGAGCGAGCAAGTGCTGTCTGTCATGTGACGTCACGCCGGTCGGTTACGGCCCGACGGAAACTCGCGTTGCGCGCTTACTTTAAAATACAATATCTCAAAAACTAATAGACGTATCAAAATAATTCTTTCACACATATTTTTTGTTTTTAAAAGACAATACGATGAGTTACAATTTAAATTTAGGGATTATTCTTCATTCTAGGTAGATGAAGTCACGGATAGAAAATGACGCTTAAAATTTTCTTGTAGCATCCATTTACATAATTTATTATTATCAGTTATTATCAGTTTGTATGAGTCTTTATGACTCTAGCATTATTCATTCATTTCATGACACAAGCGACCTAGCTTTATTTTATAAATAGAACAGGTGTTTTACTAAAAATGTAGGATTCAAAATTGAAGTAAGAAACATTGCATTTTTCTTTATTCGCCTTTTTAGTTTTAATATTGTAAGCTCTCCAATGATTTTAATAAGCTTAGCAAACAATATTTTAATACCCCTACATGATAAATATATTCTTTCAAAATCATTGTCAACCAAATAATCAGCAAATTTCACATTTTATATATTTTTTTACAAAATAAACTCTAAATGCTGGTATGTGATAAAACTATAAGCTTCTTGTTATGTTCGCAATCTTCTTTAGGCAAAGTTCGTAAGTAAGTAAGCAGCTCGAATTTTTAAAATAGAATTTGTGAGGCGAGAAAATAGTTTATTCCTCTATTCCTCTATATTTTATTTAAATATATTTCAGTACATGCAGCCATCCAGTTTTCAGAATTTCCAGTGTTTCGTACCTCCGAACGATTACAACATAGCACCACAAAACCTCCAACGGAAATTGATGTAATTGGACTCTCGTATTATCCATTTAGAGTGATTATAGCCTATAATTTTCAAATATGGCCTAAGGCACGGAATTTCTATACGTTTAGTTTTAATTCGTACATTTCACAACCTTTCATCATCTTATTAGTAATTTTATCTTTTAACCTACGTACTAATTAACTGAAGCGTTATAACAAGAACCGTACAATCACGTTAATATGACAGAATATTCGCCAACGACTCGTGCGCATTAAAATTCAAACCGAATGAAGTCCAAAGGGAATACTGTATAAGAGGCCAGTTTAACCGAATTGTTATCCGTGGGGTTTAATTATGCCTTTGTAAAGGAAAGATATGGAATTATTCATGAGAAAAAAAACCTTAGCAAGTCCTCCCTTATGAAGAACTGAGTTTTGTGTGAACACTTAACGACATGCTCGGAAGGTAAGACCAGGGAGTCTAACCCTGAAAAATGAAAATGACATGACATGACATTTCTTCAACAAACATCATAATTTTCATGTCATATTAAATACTTTAAATATATTTTTCTTCGTGTGTTTTCCATACAACGTGACATTGGCGAAATGAATTGTGCTCAACCGGCACGCTCGAAACGCCATATACCGAGAAATCAATCAATCTATTTTTCTATTTTGCTATGCAACTAAAGCGAGGGCAAAATTAATAAACGCAAAATAGTCTATAAAGTATGAATACTTCTGGAAGAGATCTTAAAAATGGTAATACAGATAGCAAAGATACTGTGCAATTTCCATGCCGTAAACTTGGAGCATTTCCCCTCTCTCGGTTCCAGTGATTTCTTCTTAATATTTTATTTACGAGATTAAGCCGGTCTCGCAGCCGGCGCGTCGTTAGAGCCTCTTTTGTCCATTACGCCACTTTATGATACTACTTCGCACGGGAACTTCCACTGAGAATAAAATTGTTGACAGTTCCACCTCGGTCCACGGAAACTTGCCAAATTGTTTTTTTTCTCCACCGAAATGAGGCTCGACAAATTTTCACAATAAACAAGAAGTAATGTGAAAGATACTCGGCGACCGCACCATCAAGTGTCAAGTAGAGCATCGCTGAGATACTGCCCGCTGAGGTGTTCTTTTATAACTTTCCGTTATTTTGTCACAACGATAATGTTTAAATAAATTATTTTTATAAAATAATGTGTTTTCGTAACTTAAGAAATAAAATAAAGGAAGTTTATATATATAATTTTATATCTATACATATGCCTAATCAATCGATTTATATTTTTGACAAATTTTCCTTAACAATTAGTGTTTGTTTTATTTCAATCGTTGCATTGACGCAAATTATTTATGCGACAATATTGCTACAACATAATTATTTTCTTGAATTGACTGATACTTCAGTTTTCAATGTATGGATATTGTCTTTAAAATGATAATGCTATTATATCACTATAGTTATTCAGGTGAGAAAATAAATAATTTTGTAGTAAAACTAAGACAGCTAGTAGAAAATAAAATATATAAATCCCCAGGAAAATAGTAAACAGGAACTCGGAATTTATAGCTAGAACATTCACGACATCGCTTTGTCCAATTCTCAAATAGCCTTATTTAAATTTAAGGCAGTTCTCCTTAAGTCTTATATATTGCGGTGTCCATCCGACTCCTGACAAATGGGCCGGCGCGGCGTGCAATCTTCCACTTTTACGATTTCGAAAATACGACTTTTGTAAAACTACTATATCCATATGTATGTTAGACTTAAATTATTATAGTAAACATAATATATACATACAAAATTGTTTATTTCGATATAGTAATAAGTTTACTTGAAAATATTTACAGAAACAGTACCCATATCCATTTTAAAACCTATTATGTAAAAATAGGTAATAAACTTACCTACAAACTTACCTGCAAATTTTCAAGTCTTGGTACAAGTGAAGGTAGGTACCTACTTCACTTGGACTAATTATATAAATAGATGAACATACTTTTCACGGTTCCTGTTCCTTATTAAAGCAACACTGCAAACGGACATGCGGACATGAAATGCATATTGGCAATGTGTCAAAGACCGAGTATATGGCCTGCGAGATCCCGGACTCGAGCACTGTCCTTATAAGTCCTGGGCCAGCCCCTAAGTCGGAAAAGTTCAGGTACCTTGAATCCGTCATGCACGAGTCTGGAGGCATCGATCACGATCTCTATAAGACGGATAAGAGTTTGGACGATATCCTGCGATCACAGACCACAC
>JAKRZM010000772.1:0-21491 GCA_036379175.1 Heliconius cydno galanthus | reverse complement strand
TGAAGAAAGAGTAATATTTGTAGTCCTGGGACTTGAAAAACCATCACAGGGTGTCGGTTTTTCCGATATTTTTTAAAATCAATATAATATGAAAAATACACGACAAAGATTTTTTTTAATATTTTTCTCATAACTGTCACGACTTGGTCTATCACCTGGTTGCGTTTTATCGTTGACTCCTGGGACAACCTGTATATAAGTTAGATAAAAAATCTGAGTAACAATATTACAGACCAAAGACAAAATAACAATACAAAATAAAATAATTTAAGATTTATGGCTTCTTTGAAGAGAATCAAGAGAATATCACAATTTGGTCTTTCTCTTTGGTCAACTCTTTAAAAGATCTTATGATTCAAAGTTAGTTTTTCATAATCCTTCGTAAAACAATATCATATTCTTATAATTTTGTTTAATTTTGTTAATATTTTTTTTTATAAATATTTTTTCAGCTATATATCTCACATTTAGCATTCTCTATTTCCGACATCGAACCGACAAATTTCACGAATAACGGCACATGCCTTGCTTAACTGTTTTTTTATTGAATAAGTTTTCTAACTTTTACTTATTTCCAACAAACAAAATAACCGATTTTCACTTTAACGTCATAAAATAGAAATTTATTGAATTTAACTTATACGTCTCCATAGCATTAGCATTAGATGATATTAAAAAGGTATCATATTATTGCATTTCTACAAACAAGTGAGTGCAGTTCGGATGCCATTGGGATTTACGTTTCAAAGTTAGAAGAAGCTCGTTTATCTCATCTTACTCGGTAGAACTGTCTAGGTGTATCATTTATGTGCTTCTATTATTTAGAATATATAAATGTTGGTATTTTACTGTATTTTGTGTATAACATAGAAGAATTTAGATGTTAAGCTGGGTTTAATACAAAAAATTGGTGAAAGTTTCACGTAAATCGGTTCAGTACTTTCAGAGATTAGAGTGACCATACATACAGACAGACAGTCAGTCAGACAGACAAGAAATTCGAAAAAAATATTTTTGCTTTCTATTATTCTTTTTAAGTGCCCCATTTTAGTCAAAAATACAAAATGTAGGTACAGACAAAATATTTTTACTGTTTTATTATATATAGAGATTAAGCATTTTTAAAGTAAGCCAAACTTGTAGGTAGACTTCATCTGACCCGATTACTAAATAATATCTCAAAGACGCCAATTAGTATTTAACTTTCATCAATATTTAACGTCTCCGTGTGCAAGCAAATTTAACATAATATTATTATGTTACAAAGATGATAGGAAACAAGTGCAAACATTAATAATAACCAGCGAGTCACCAAACGATAAACGTCAGTAATACAAATAGTAATGATTAGCGAAAAAATATATCCCCAAAATTATAGGGTTCCCCAAATGGAAATGAAATAACAATAAAATTAGAGTCGAACACCGAAAACATTACGCCCATGTACTCGACCCTGCAATGGCCCAGCAACTTGCACTGTCTACAATTTATTTACACAAACAAATTATAATAATGCATTATAGGCCCTAAAGTCAATATTTATAAAGATCAAAATTGTAATAAATTATTTTGGGGTTGGCTCGAAACGTTTCACAAGCACTGTATTTACAGCAAAGTGGAAATACAGTTGCAAATTTCCTAACACTAACGTATTTAGACTTTATTACTATACACATAAGGACTTCTAATATTTTTTTAAAATGAAAACTACTTTGCAAACTACTATAGAAATAATTTTGGGGTGTATAATCGATTATGTTTTATTATATCTCGTTACACTCGGGATCATAGTCAACATTTAAAGGGATATTGTTGATTATTTGTTCGAAATATGTCGCTTTTGTTTAGGATCGTGGAGCAGATGATGTAGCAAGGGTTGATTCTAAGAGTAGATATTATAATAATAAACTAAACAAAGATAGATTTTTTTATCGTGCATTTAGCAGAGCTATTGTTGATAACGTTAATTGAGAGAAAGTAGTGATTTCTTTCTCTTCTCTTTGTGTTGCAGGATGCCGTATTTTATATAAAATATCGGAGGAAACAAAATAATTTTCAAAGTCAATTTTGAGCTTATAAATTTCACGTTTAGTCTAGTTTCAGCCAGATCAAAATAGCGGCTTTTGACAATTATAATTTATTACTTGCAAGAGCCTCTTAATAAAACGCTGTACGTTTAAAATACTCAAATTTGTTAATATTAACATTTGTTTTTTTTTTTCATTTAAATGTTCTATAAGCATACTGTAAAAAGAAACAAAATATCATACTTAAAAATGATTCTAAATATATATACTTATGCTTGTAAAATAAAACTCAAAGAAATCAAAGCCAATCCTACTAAAACAAAAAATCCATACACCCTTCAAAACCAATGAATTTGCATAAACTGTATTACGTCGCACTTCATTATCAACAATCACAAGCCGAAATCATAAGCCAATCGTATCGGGAACCAAAAATAAAAGTAATCTGACGTCACCTGCCAATAAAAGGCTGGCAACACCAGAGTGCACGGACGAGATCAAAGGGAGATCGTCCAAATCCGCGTAAGTACATTATTTTACCCGTAAAATGGTTGCATCTGTTGGTTTTTTGCTATAAGATACAAATACGCATTGATCCTGGTTACCCTCCCTCAAAGAGATCCACTCACATACCGCCATTTTACACCCTGTTATGCTTATGCCACACTAAGTTGTATAATAAACCTTATTGCATAAATATAAAGTATATTTTAGTTGTTTCAAATAGATATGATGTTGCCCAATGGGTCAAGTCTTCCCTAATTCAATTTCCACTTGTGCCCCTGGTCTGATTATTTCTGGTGCAACGAGTGAATTTTGTTCGTTCTCACATCAGTATGCACTTCTGGTTGTAATGCTTACTTTAATTATTAATTTTATGATATTTATATTTTAAACTTTTATTTATTTAGAAACTATTTTTAAATGTATAGAAATTTACGAAAGAACATTATTTCTTTTTACGTAAAAAAAAATATTTGAATAAAATCAGCATTACGCTGTACCCCGCACCCAACAGGGTAGGCAGAGGGAACCTAGTGTTCCGTTTATTCCGTTCCCCACTTTCGACCGAAATCTGGAAGCATTGCGTGTTGAGTGGCAGAACTCAACACCGTTCTTTGCCTCGATACCAGAGCGAAGAAATGGAAATGCAGCAAGAAAGTATCTGATTATAAATGGGACGAGGTACGATACTATTTGAGAAAATGATTATATTTTAATTAGTTCTATTTTCAAGACAAAGTGCAGCGTTGAATTTCACCACTCAACAGGCATTATATCTTGCTTGTGCTTGGTGGTGCTTGCTTGTGCTTGGTGGTGGTGCTTGGGGAATGGACTGCCTTAACCCTGCTAAGGGAAAAAGCGTGAAGCTGTAAAATTTTATCGTTATTATAAAAAGATTTCCAATACAAACGCCTTTATTATTTTTTTCACCTTTACGCTTTATCCCACATATAGCAGGGCAGGCAAAGGAAACCTAGTGTTGAGACACACCGCTGTCCACTTCCCGCCGATTTCTAAAGCCATTGCGTGTTGAGAATACCTTTAACATATCCCATTATATGATATTTTTCACGTAGCACATTTCTTTGCCATCCAAGACTGTAACAGCAGCCTCAAGACAGAGCAAGCTCCATAATCCACGGACGGACCCGCCGGCGTGTTTGCCGAACAAAAATAAAAACAACATTTACACAGGCCAATAGAGAACGCAATAAAAAATTAATTACATTTTTAATCTACGAAAATGTGCGCAGAAGGTGGATTTACATTGAATTAGATTTATTTGAATAGTTTTTAAAATATTTCTTTGAAATGTTCGTTAAGTATAGTATTATAATGATAATATCAAATAAATTCTATGCACTTTATTATGGAAACTAGCAGTATTTTAGAATAATATTAATTTTTATTATTTTATTTAATTTTTTTTAATTATATTTTAATTTATTATTTTTTGCACTTTTTTTATATTTTCCAGAACTCAACGCCGCGCTTTGTCTCCAGAGAGAAGAAATGTAAATATTATCATTTCCACGAGTAGGAATCGCACCCATAACCTTTCGCGCTTACAGCCACACGCTTATACGCCTTAATAAGATTCTTAAATTATATGTTAATGTACTATTTTTTGTAATTACTTACTTAAAACTTAAAAAATATTCTATTTTTTTTAATAAGAACCACATCCAGTTCCATACATCAATAGACATCCAAGCCAGCCCTTAGCGGCCCCGAGGCGTATACAGTAGGCCCTAATGTGATTTTATAGAGACCATAGGATGCCGATTAGATGGTGCTAGTGAGGGGAACCTTGGGGACCCACCGTCCCACTCGATCTGTGGTAATTCAATAATTTTAAATTTACTGCACTTCTTCTTGTGTTTGCCAGAGAAGTAAAGTTTAGGTCTTAAAAATGTTGTAAAATAATTTCTTAAATGCTTTTGCTTTTTCTCTTGTCTAATATATATTTTTATTATAAATTAATTTAAAATTGTGACTTAATTTAAAATTAATTTACTACTTACTTTAAAAATCTTTCTTTGAATATGCTAATAATAAAATTTTCAAAATTGGACGGAGCGAAATAGGTAGCTTAATCGGCTATATAGGACATTCAGGCTATATCCAAAAGAAATGATTAATCCTAAGGTTCAAAAATTTACGATGAATAGTTTAGAAACTGAAGATTCAATTTTGACAATAATTCATAACAAGTCCATATGTAAACAATGTCTGGAAGTTGTAGAATAGAATCTAAACACAATAAAAAATTATTTTGAAGGATTTTATTTTGAAAAACATATATATTTTCATCATAAAAAGCAGACATTTACTACATATAAGGACATGGCCGTGTAAGCAATTATTTTATATTAATAGTGTGGGTTAGATATTTTATAATAAAAATATAACTAACCTCTAGGTTAATTGGGAGACATGTGTTGAAAACCAGCAAGTCACCAGGTGTCACTGCTGACTTGGCACTCGGAACGAGAAAGCTCCTCTAGGAAACATACCTCATCACACATTCATTGCAACAATGACGTATTTACATATTTTATAAGACACTATTAATATTTGTGAATAATCTTTCCCCATATATTGACATAATAATAAAATAATCACTAGCGACGTTACATTTTAATAAGAAATTATAATTTTATTTTTTAATTATTTAATTTGAAATTTTAATTTTTATAAGAGTCACATTGTAAAACTTAGCAGTAGTTTTGTTCTGGAAAGAAATTTGGTAAAAACCCTCAGGTGTTTTATTTCATCACAACCTCTAATATTTCTTGTGTGTTATGTGTTCTCATGTTTTCTACATTTTGGATACATAGAGAATATCACATGTGGGTTGGGTTCGAACCTACGACCTACTACTAATGTTCTTTCATTATTAGTAAATTTTGTCAAGATCCGCCTACGTAGCACTGAAATTTAGGCTTAAATTTATATTTATTTCTGAACTAGTGTCGCACTCATTGCTTCACCCGAATATTTATTTCAAATTTGCCACGCGCATACAGTGATCAGTTACAATTTAATTGTTTCAGGTAGATTTGGGCGAAAAAAATATTTATCTTATAATTGTATTAGATTAGAGGAAATTATTATTAGTATAAATATCCTCTAGAACGATAAATCAAACCCACAAGCATCGCGTGTATGTGACAACATATATAGAAATAGTAACAAACATACGGTCACATATGAATAAGTTGATGATATATGCAGAGATCCTTACTTACCCAGCTAGGGACAAAACGTGAAACTAAAAAAAGCATGCTTAATTTAAAAAATAACTATAATAAGACCACTCCTAGACCCAGCCCTACTTATATAGAACTAATGAATTATAATCTCAATCAAATATTTTAAACAATACATTAAACTAAAATGACCGGTGAACCTCCTCCCAAATTCCGAATACATTATGCGTCCTCTTTTCCGGACGGCCACCCTCCTCGCTGATCCCATCAAAGACTAGCTAAGTACACGGATTTACTTTAGTCCGCCTTGACAGCGGCTAGTGTAAATAAAATGATGCTTGAGAAAATTTCGTGTTATATTCATGTCTTGTTTGCCATTTATTTTTGTTAATTACTTAATTTGTTATTTTATTATGTAAAATTTGGTACCCTGGTACATTATCTGATGTGATGGTTGTTGGTTCGACTCCACTCGGGCGAATTAATTACTTTTATTTCCTCGCTGTGGTGCCAAGATAAATCGCGGCGTTGAGTTCCGTTATTTAACGCTCGAAAATTTGACGGAAATTAGTGAACGGAACGGTAACGGTGCTATATGCAGGATACAACTGAAGCTATTTATTTTATTACATTAAATTATTATTTTATCTTTATTTTTTCTTTACATTTTTCATAGATCTGGCCATAATTAAGATTATAGTGTTTGTGTTATACTTATTTATACTTTATAACATTAGGTTATCTATATATATAAAATCGAAAGGTCACTCACTCATCACGAAATCTCAGAAACTACAAGTGCTAGGAATCTCAAATTTTGCATAGGAGTTATTTATAGGACGTAGGTGCTCGCTAAGACGGGAATTTGCAATATTCGACTTCTAAGGGGTTGTTTTTGGGGTCGAAAGTTTGTATGAATCTTCGTTACTACAAATGCTAGGAGTCTCAAATTTTGCATAGACGTCACTAGGACGTAGTCATGGAGACAGAAAGTAATAATAACATAGTTCACGCGGGCGAAACCACGAGTGGGCCGCTAGTATATAATATACCTGTTCAATTCCATAGAGCAGTTTGTAATATATGAAATTATTATTTTTTTGTTACATTTATCAAACTTAGAAACAATGCACCAATCTATATAAATAAATTAGTTTGCAGTTTGCGGAAATAGCTTAAATGTAAATCAATTATAAATTTTAATAAGGATTAATTCATATTATGCGATAGAGATATGATCATTTTGCAGATTACCTATCGTATTTCAGAGAATTAGTTTTAACTAATAAATTAGTTTTAATTAATAGTATGTATTGTTACATAACAATAACAACAATTATCTTATGGACATTTATATTGTGATTCTAATATGCAAGGATTTTTTTTATGCAAAATATTAGAAACGGAAATGTACTGTCTGATCACTAGGTTTCTAGGTTCCCTCAGCCTACCCTGCGATGTCCGGGCTAAAACATGAAGCTAAAAAAAGGAAAAGTTATTGTAAACAGTTATTTACTTAGTCCGATATATGTTTTTTTGAAATTAAAAGAATTAAAATAATTCAACATAACAACTCTTTTTGATATGATTTGGTATCAGCATTATTATTTTGCTATTAATTTATTAAAAATTCTATTTGCCTTTGGAAGAATGGTTATAATTTAAATATTTTTCCCCAATCAGTATAAAATTCCTTATCAGACGTTGGAAATAAATAAATTTAAATTAAATATAAACTCTCCCGTTCTGAATACATATCGAATCCAAAGACATCGTCAACAAAACAAAACAGTATTTTATACCTTTTTTGTACAAAAAGTAAACTTTCACAGAATTTTGTTTTCATATAACAAGTAGGTGCTACTCTGACATCCACTTCTAAGACCTCTTAAGACTAAAACTAAGAAACATTTCTACGTCAGCTAACGAGGCAAGAAAAGAGACTTAGGTACGCTTTGAGAGGGCACGTTCTATCCGCCATGATATCTTAAGCGTGTGGTGCTTGTGAAATACTACAACGTCGAGTTCGTGTAATGAAAACTATTTATTTAATTAGTGATAAGTAATTACCTATTATGATAATGAGCGGAGAGCCTCAACACTAGGTTTCCTTTGGCTACGCATGCTACATAAACAACAATAAATGCCACCGTGACAAAAGGGTCGTCGGTTCGATCATCAATTTTTTTTTTTTTTTTTTATTTTAACACTTTATTACACCATAATAAAATAAAATTAATTAACTAAAATAGTAAAAACAATAAAAAAAGTAAATAGTAAAAAAATTAAATCAATTTTAGTTTAGAGTAGGCAGAGGCAACCTAGTGTTAAGATACTCCGTTTTCGATTAATTTATCGAGGCATTGCGTGTTGGTAAGCGGAACTCTACGTTGGGCGTTTACCTTAGTGCCAAAGCGAATAAATGTAAATCTTAATAAATAATAATTCATTCCCCTGAGTATGAATCGAACCCAGAACTGTTGCTTTAAAATCACGACGACGACGGCCTCTCTAATATATGAATGATTGGGAATAAGATGTCCAAAACGAAAGAAACATATCATTATCAATGTTATATAGCTAAAGAGTTTATTTGATTGAATGAACTAATCTCAGAAACTAGTTTCTGACTTTTCACGCGAGCGAAGCCGCTGACAAAAACTAATATAACATAAACTAACATAAAAGATTTGAATCCACGACCTCTATCGTAGTAAAGTACTAATCGACCATATCATACAAATATATTTAGCTCCATACAAGTTGACGTAAGTCCCGCACAACTAATTTTGAGTGCAGTTCAATTAAGCTTAAAGTTTCAAAGTTCGCTACAGACACCTGTATATAATATATTAAGTATGTGTTTATCACAAGTTATTACTCAGGCATAGCAAGTTGTAAGTAATTGTATTATTAATGTACACGGTTGATACTGTCGTAGCGCCCTGTTAACTTGCCCCGTATATAATCACAATAACTGTAACAACAGACGAGCTTATACAGGATGTGCCTTTGTTCGTGTATATAATTTTATATACATATACGTATTTTTGGGTATTTGAAGTAAGTAGCAATAACCACGTAACTATCGAATTTATATTGTTTTGTATCCAAAAGTTAATATATTCCAACTTTATCATTAAACAAAGATAAAACAAACCCGCTGTATAAAGGCGTTACCGAACCCTTCCCCAAAAGTAATTATCATTGGGACTAAACTGCAATCAAAAACGTACCAAAAACTGTTTCAACGAGATACTTGTAAATATTATAGCAGCTATCGAGTTAGATACGAAGTTAATCACAATCCCAACTCCCCCCCTCCCCACCCTCGCAAGATAATTACCTCGCAAAACAACAGTATTAACCGAAAAACGTAATCTAATTTTAATTTTAATAATGGTAACCCTTTCGGGAGAACAACTTTTGAATTTCCGTTTTTAGCGGTTGCCTTTATTTGCGTTTGTTAGAGAGTGTAGGTGCGGATTAGTGTTAATGTCAACTCCGTTTTGCGTCTGTTCTATGATGGACTGTAATTAAACTATTATATTTATTTATTAGGTGTGACTTAAATAGATAGATGTAAAGTTAAAATTTTAAACATAACATACGCTAGGTTTATTTAAAAGAAAATGTATTTAACATTTACGTACATCTGATATATATATTGTAAAGCTATTAACATTTTCTTTTTCCATTTTACATTTTTAATATGTTATTCACATTACACAAAACTATTTTTCGAGAGAACGTATAAATATTTAATATTAACGAAGCATTCTAAACTAATTTTATAGTTAGTTTATTTGATGCATTAATAATGTAATTACAATTTCTCATAAATGGTCACGTAAACAAAGTTTTTAATGTGTATATGGTCTATCCCCGTACAAAGACATATTAGACCTTTTTAAAAAAAATGTAATTCCCTCATTGTTGAACTAAGTAAGCGATTTAAATTTGACTTTGCAAATACAGAAACAACAATAAAAACGAAGGAAAAAAACCATTTAAAAAATCAACACTCAACCCCTAAAATTAATGCTATAATTTAGCACAAATTAATATATACCTATCAAAGAAGTAAATTTTTAGAAAAGGGTCAAAAGAACAATTCATCTTACCAACCACCGCCAGACAAAACTGAGTTGCGTAGCTCTACTCTCATTTCTACAGTAATTTGTTAAAGTTAACGCATGAAGCGACAACCTTGGGGTAGAGGAGACCAGCTCAGCTAGACCTCCAGTAAAGTAACCAGTACTTGTTTGGACTGTGAAAAACTCATATATGTAAGTACAGAGAGGGGTCTTATTCGTTTGGCCAAGAAGATATGATGATTAGAATCATTTATCATTTTAATACGAGCCCTACCCCTTGTTAATAGGCTGTCGAGGGAATTAATAGGCACAATAATATTTTCATTTCCAATTTTGTGGGTTCAGGTTGTAAATTTGGGCATTATTTAAAAATTTTCACACCATGTGTGTCTTTGATTTAAATAAAATATGAATCAGTCTAATTTGAATCCGTCAATTTATTGGGCATTAAGTTTAGGTAATGTTAATTTTTATATTGTTGACTAGTCGTAGCAACTTTGTTTCCCTGGTTTTTAATGGAAAATCTTGTTTTTTCCCATTTTTGTAGAAATGTCGAGAAATCCTAGCTCAGTGCTCTCCGACACTTACTAATCTACCTTTTTTTTTTTTTTCCCTAGCCTACATCATCCCATTGTTGGGCAAAGGCCTCTCTCCACTTCTTCCATTCCGGTCTATTTAGTGCTATTGAGCACCAGTCAGGCCTATAATGGTTCAGCTCGTCCCGCCATCTCCGTTTTGGTCTGGTTTGGTTTTGGTCCGTACTAATCTACCTACATGCTTAATTTAAATTTTTAACTCACTTTCTAAAAAAGGAAGTTCTCAATTTGTCGGAATCTTTTTTTTAATGTATGTATGTTCATCTATGCCCAGTAGTTACGTCTGTCCATTGTTTGTTCTTCAGTTAGTAGCAAAAGAGGACCGATTTTATTATATTCTATATAATTATATAAATAGATAAAAATCATTGTCCACAATCAGAATTTTTTTCTTCCGTATCTAGATAGTAGTTATAAAATAAACTTACTATATTATACAATAGATATTCTCATACAAACATTATTAAAAAAAAAAAACAAAAGTCACGCTGCTAGTTTATACGCGTACATATCGCGTATATTTTCGTCAGTTCATCCCAAGAATTATAAAAGGAGGAAAGAAGAAGCAACCGTTTCTGTCACGTCCATATTTTTGTATATATAATGCTTCTAAATACATATTTCTCATAGTGCATGAAACATGCAAAGGAGACGCCGTCCTCGTTGTATTTTATACGACATTTTGTCATCTGGCCGGTGCGGTGTGCGGACGTGGCCGGAGTGCGTAAAATCTAAAGAATCCTACATAAGTTACGTACACTGTGGGGTGTTCGTTCGTGTATTGTTGATGTAGATTATTTAAATATAATAATGTTTTAGAGGTTTTATCATTCAAATATATTAATTATGTAATTATTTAAGGTCAAGTTGATAAGATAAAGCGCTGTGTGGAACTACAGTTATGAATTTTTAAGCGTTAAATGAGTGAGAATGAGAACTTAAAAAAAATCGAATTAAATCTCACGCTTCACGCTGTATCCCGCACACATCATGCCTACCCGGCAGAGGGAACCTCGTGTTAAGGCATTTCGTTCCCCATTTTCCGCCGAATCTGTAGGCATTGCGTGTTCAGTGGCGGAACTCAACGCCGCGCTTAGGAAAATGAGAACTTAGTAGTATAAAAATATATATATTTAACGATATTGTAAAATTTTTGTAGAAAAGATAATTTCTATGCATAACAATAAAAAATATAGGTATAACACGCCAATACAGTTCACGGACAGAATATGATTTCACAAATATAACTGATTTATAGCCAATACATGAAGCTTGCACGACACAAACGTATGTTGACATCAACACATGTAATATTAAAAAGTGGGTCTTAGAAGCTATAATATACTTCTTTATAAGTTATTGGGATTGCTTCACTTTTTAGCTTTAATGCAGACAGCATTTTTGTTTTTTTTTTGTAAACAAAGAGAACCGAGTGATGAGACACTAAGATATTTTTTTTAGCCTCATGCTGTATTCCTAGTATATACCCTTGTATATTCCAGAATACCTGTGAACCTAGTATTAAATACGTCCCATTAAGACACTTCCGTTACACCCTCTCCGTCGAATATGGATGGCTGCACTGCGTATTGACGAAACTAAAATAAAATATTATTTATCGCCTTATCTAAATACACTGGGCAAAGGTAAATATTATATTGATGTACTATATGGTTAATTTAAAGATTTTTCGTTTGAAATACCTACAAGTTTCAGTTACCCCCCACATAATTCCAATCCTTTGCAACTTACAGCCACATATATACATTGCTCAAATTCAATAAAGTTTACAATGTTGATTCTTTGTCATTAAATAAATTTTACGTAGTATGTCGCCTAGCACTGTTGACAATTTAGAGGAAAAGTGTAATTTAATGAATTATATAATATAATTCCTCAATTTCCGGAATATTCCCTGTTGAGTGGCGGAACTGAATGCCGCGCTGTTGTTTTTGTTGTTGCTTGTTGTAAATTTCTTCTTAATGGGGAACGGAGTGTATTAAAAAATAATTATTTAAATTTAAGAGACGAGTGCAGTATGATATACTAATTACAGTTAAGAGTCTTTTCGACTCGTCTATCAATTATTTATTTACAGTAATGATTTGATTGTGGTGGGAAGTACTTAGTTATAATATGTGGATTTCGAATTTCAAATATGAATTAATTTCAACATAGTTGAAATTCGATATGAATTAATTTCAATATGGCTAAATATCACTTTTTTATAAAAATCAGCCTGGCCTCGGAGTTTTCACGCACCTAGAACCAGTGGCTTCAGATTTTTTTCTTATCAAAAATCAATCACAAACCTAATTATAAGGTAATAATGTTTGAGCTTATTTTTTTAATCTAAAATACAACGCAGGTCCTAGTAATTAATAAAAAAATATATTTTTTATAAAGTTAACTATATATTACGCTAGAGTTTGTTGGTTGAACGCGCTGATCTCAGGAACTACTGTAGACTAAGAGTATATTACATGGCGTTTATAGTTTCGACGTAACCCACGGTGCTTGCGGTCAGCTACCTCCCGCACTTAGAATATGGCATATGTAGTAGTTGTCGTAGTACCTACTACATATACTTATTTATATTTGACCATACGGGCGAAGCCACTGATTAAAGCTAGTTTAACATACAGGATATATTATCTAACAAAAGTAAGTAGAAAATAAAAAAAATAACAATTCCGTATCATAACAACTAAATCAGTACCATTCCAACAGTATGCTGTTAGAATCCACTTCCTGCCTCCATATTAATACTTTTATATTCAGATGTTATTTATTCGTAGCACTCTTTCGCGTTCTCATTTCGGCGAAGAGGCGTATGATCGCGCTTGGGTTTCTTCGCTTTTAAATTAAATAAATAATGCATACAATTTGTGCGCAATAAACTTTCGAGGTGTAGGTTAGGTAGGTAGTAGGTAGGTTCTACCCGAGGCTCGCGCGCCCGCCCCGGTGGGAACAATAAAGGTTGGTGGCGCCGCTAAAACGGTGTATTGGCTGTTTCTTAAGAATTTTCACTTGAATTTTGTATATTTGTTTGTAGGTATGTAATGATGGAATGTAGTAATCATTACTACTTTTTGGTTATTATATTATTAAAACTAATAGCAACATATTAAATAATTTTTAGTAGTATCTAGAGGCCTAGTAGTACGTAAGAGTGTGACTGTAACACGACGGTTGTGAGTTCGATTCCCACTCGAGGAAGTGAAATATTTATTTACGTTTATATTTCCATTTCTTCGTCTTAACACTAGGTTCCCTCTGCCTACCCTGCTATGTGCGGGATACAGCTTGAAGTTAATTTTGATATTTTTTAGCAGTACCTATTATTTAATTTATGATGCCATTTCTAATTTAACTTAATTATATACTTTTTATAAAATCACTATTGAATGGAGAAAAATATTTTTTTCTGATGAAAAGTTATAGTTTCAGGAATGGTATCAAAATTCTCAAAAACTTTTTAAATTCCATTTTTGATCGTTGATGCTTATGAGCATTATGCCATTGTAAATAATGCTTGACATTATTCACTTCACATTGATGTGATTTAATAATGATGAGTTACGTTATTTTGTTTTTAAATCGTTTTTTTTTAATTTTTAAATTCGATTCGATCGATATGCTTCGTAAGATATGCGGAGTCAGCTTAGCTGATCAAATCCACAAGAGGTACACAGAATGGCGGTAGGAGAGGTAGGGGGAGACCTCGGTTGTCCTTCGAAAACACAGTATCAAAGAAACTGGAAGGTCACGTAAAAAGCATGAAGACCCCCCTGACTGCCCCGCTACGGATAAGTGTGAAGCTAGATTACATTAGATAAGATATTAAGGCAAAAGTTAGGTTAAGATAGTTCTTTATTCATTCAGCACCTTCTGTTTACAACATCCAAAATACGTGTTTAATATACTATATATTAAACACGTATTTCGGATACATATTTCTGTATTATTCTGTCTAATTATTTGACACTTACCGCGGGAAAGATTTAATAAATATATTTAAAGAACACAATATATAACAAGTAATATTTTACCGCCCCGACGGTATCCTAAAGGCATGCCCACATTGTCATATTTCCGAGCCAGAGCCAAGTTTGAATAGCAACTCCACTCCTGTGCGACCACTTCCTTTGTAAAGTGTTTACAATACATAAATAGTAAATAAGTGTAACCTGTAAACGGACTTGTATAAATGTTTTATTACTTCTCGATATACTACACTGAATTTCTTTAGACAGTTATAATAAATACATTTCTCGGCTTATAATTAAGATGTTTCAAGAACAAAATTGTTCTAATTTATTGTAAGGCAGAGATAGACTAGATTTTTCTTTCTGGTTTGATTGTAATTAAAGAATCCTTGTTTCTTTTGATTGTAACTAAGTAATGTGTAAGCCTTGACGCTTATAAAACAAGAAAGAAAATAACGTTAAAGTTAAGTTAATTGAGACAGAAGGTATCTATCACTTCGTTCTCAATTTCTTTGCCCTCCCTTCCTTTACCTAGGGTGGGATTTGAAATTTTGGTTCCTTTAAACTTGGTTACAGAATTGTGGCTTTGAGCTATACTCCGCATCTTAACTGTGGTAAACGTAGAACGAATTAACTAGGTAAAAATATTTATATTAAAATACAATCCAAGTTAAAATATAAATCAAAAATAAATATAGAAGCGTGAAATTCTAGAGAAAAACAGAGCACGGAGTATCTTGACTCTAAGTTATCTGTCTGCCCTTCCCTATTAATCTTCCCTGGCTTTACAGGCTAAAGTGTGAATTTGTTTTTTCTACAAATATATAAATTTCTATATTCTTATACAGCCGTGCTACACAAATCTTATAACAACTACAATCCTATATTAGGTATATTAAGTAAAATGGCTTTGTTAGGAACAATAACGAGCTACTTAAGTGTACGTTTGTGTTAATCTAAGCTTGCGTATCTCTAATGGAGACTATTTATCACTGTTACCGTCCTCTCTTACCAACTTTTTTTGAAAAATCAACACCCTGTGTACTTTATTTTACTGGGCAATACTGGTGATAAATAAAAAAAAATCTTTTCGGAAAATTAAAAAAAATATATTTTGTTTATCGTGTTAAATATTTTTTAATTGTTTATTTGTAGATACAAAAAGAGGCCGTTATTTTTATTTTTACAGTTAACTGTAGCTACAGTATTAATGTGTCAAATATGCTATATGAATTCAAATTATACTACATATTGACATGAATAGATGTCTAACTTGGAAGTGGTACTTGATGATTGTGGGTTCGTATCACGATTAATATTTTTGTCGAGACACAATATTTCATATGAATATTGCTGAACCTTGAAAATGAGTTTATTATATAACTAGCGGACGCGCGCAGCTTCGCCTGCTTATTGCTTATCAAAATCCCTTCTTAGTGGATACTACGTCGATCGGCTACTGTACACAGCGGCAACGTGGAATAAATAAAATAATAAAAATAAAAAAAAAGCCTTTTATTTCTTTTACAGTTTGAAAATTAAAAGAAACGTAAAATGTATACAAAAGATATAATAAACATGTTACTTAAGTATTTATAAAGTATATACATAATTTATGATTATACATCATTATATGTATTTATATTACTATTTTTATTTATTTTATTAATATTATTATTATATATATTTTTAACCATATTATATTCTTTAGTTTTTACTTCTTTTTTCGTTTTTTCAAGAACCCCTCTCAACGATAGGTAAAGGCCTCCACCAGAAAAGACCATTAAAGTGTTGTTATGATTTATGTTATTATTTTTCTAATGTTTGTAAAATACTTCTATTTCCTCTGGAGGGTTTTGGTCTGATCTTCCACGGTTACCAGCCGGCTTGGAAGATGTGGTTTTGTGGTCTGTTGTGATTTCTTTTGTAAATATATTTACCCGTGGGAGAGGGCGGTAGTTGCTATTTCTTAATATTTCTATTAGTCTGCTTGCTCGATATGTTGTTTTGGTTGTCAACGATTTGATTTTTAGCAGTTAAAAAATTGAGTATCCCTGGTTTGACAACATCCTCTGACGAGCTCGACGATCTTTGCGGTCCCTTTTGAGTTTTGTTCTTTTTATTAGCTTATATCTTTGATTCTGATTGTGTAAGATCTTTACTCTGTGTTTTTGTGGTGTATTATCAATTTGTCGTATTTGATGGTGGCAAAGTTTCCTTTCTCCTTCTCAATTATTACCTACTCTTGTAATTTCTTTCTCTTCTCTAAAATGTGCTTTGGAAAGTTTATATAGTGAGTGGTATCTTTTAGAACTCGCCTCTGTTTAAAAATTTCTATTTTCGTGGCGAGTGAGGTACCTAAACGTTACGGTGATCGGTCGAGGATGTTCTCCTTTCCTCCCTATTCTCCTAATTTCTTGTAAATCCAGCGTTCCTGCCTTAAGGAGAAATATTGATTTATGAAATTTAATGTGGTTTTTTCCAGATTTTCGTAACATGTACCAGCTTCTACTTCCCTTAAACTAAAAACTACGATGTTTCTCTGTCTTGACTGCTTTTCAAGAAAATGCAATCTTTTTTTTTTATTTTCTATTTTCTCCTCGAGATTTTCGTATTTATCATCTTATGAATTTTTTTTTGAGTTAATTCATGAGAGTTCCTCCAAGATTTTCTGTTAAATTTCACAATAGTGTAGTATTGCGATAACCTTGTTTTGCCACTTGTGTTGCCCTCTGGTGGCCTAAGTAGGTACTAGAGAACGGGGCGGTCTTGGTGTCGGTATCTAATAATCTTTACGATTTAACTACTTATTCTAGATGGCGCTGTTATTTATCAAAATTGATAACTCATTCACCAATTTTATTGATTTTTTTTAATATGTTTTAAAGTTTTACACCCGGGTGAAGTAAATTATCGTTCTTGCACTTTCGTTTATTTATTTATAGCCCACTATTAGATATTTGATGTGGAAATTGTCACTGGTAGTTCAATTTTATTGTCTTTTTCACTTCACTGATTTTGCTTGTTTTAACTTATTATTCACTGTTCTTGCGCTTTGTCCATAATGTATTTCAGTAATCACTTGTTTATCGCAACGTGGCATAAAAGGATAATTTATACCGCTACTTTTATCGCTACTTTCGAAGTAACACAAAATTTTACGTTAAGATTTAATGCAAAATTTATCTTATTATAACATTATTATTTCGTTAAGTTGCCAAATATCGCTACCAAATTGTAACGATACTTAAGTATCTTTATGGAATTACCGTTAATTTAAATGTGAATTGGTAACATTAACAAGCACTGATCTTAAGTGTGCATATTATTTATTAAAGTATGAACGTAATTCCGTGTACTAAATAATTCATAATTTTAATCGGGTGAAGACGCGAGCTGGTCGCTAGTCACATACAAAGTTTTAATGGTTTATTCTTGTATCTATGTAGTATGTATGGGTATGCTATTATCTGCATATTATTTTTAAATGTGTTTTGTGATTATCTGTGACAACTTGTCAAGTACGTGTAACGGCAAAACTTTTAAAGTATTTTCTAGAAAAAGAATTAGCGTGTAAACTTAAGATTATTACGAGATATATAGACGATAATTTAGAACTACAGTAAATTTGTTCTGTGAGTTAGAAAATTAACTTGAAAATATCTTTTAAATAATATATAAATATGAATTCAAATTACGCTTACAACGATCCTCTTGCCGGTAAATTTAATGGCTTAATATGTTGATATTTATTCTTTTATACAATTTTCAGTGTTTATTAAACTATTATGTTTTTTTTTTAGTAATTTATAATGAAAGACATTGGCTATTAAATAAAATGTCTCCAATGTATAAATTGCAGTATGATGCTGTTAAACTAAAACAATATGCACTGTACACGCGTCAAGAAATTGTACGTATTATTGATACAAATTCAACATCAATATTTGAAGTAACCTTCGAAAAATTACCTATGTTAAAATACTCTGAGGAAGATTCAAATGCTTTAATGGTAAGATACTTTTTATGTAGTGTTAACGATAATATCAGCATAATATTGTACTTTTTTATTTAATTTTCAGATTACAGTTACCTCAAAGTCACCAAAAAGTACTATTGTTGATAGGAAAACAGTGTATTGTGCTATACTCATGTCATGGGGAGTTAGTTGTACTTTAGATGATGCTATACATCTTCCATATATGTTAGAAAGGGGAGGAATTAGAGTTGGTACTGTGGTTAAATCAACTTTAAAAACTTTATTTGATTGTAATATTAAACAATGCAATTTTACACAGGTAATTAGTACATAATATTTGCTTTGTACTTTTTTCTTAATATTTTATTTTTCGAGTCAAATTATATAATTTTTGTCTCTAACAAAAACAAACAAAATATGTGTGGAAATCCTATTTACTAAAATGTTGTTTCAGCATTAATTATTACAGTTTTGTTTTAACCTTGTGGAAAATGATAATTCAAAGGCTACAGATGCATTAATTCTAAGTTATCATTGCGGTGAACATAAATTTTCTGTAACCTTTGAAATTGGAGACATACATATCATCTGGAATCCGTAAGAAAATACTTACAAACAGATTATTTTTTTAACTTTACACTATCCTGCATGGAGCATTGTTGACAGAAGGGGTCTAGTGTTAAGACACTCCGCTTCCCACTTTCTGCTGAATTTTCTCAAAGCCATGCTTTGCCTTAATAATGCAGTGACAAAAATGGAAATATATATTTATATATTTATTTCAACTAAACACTAAGGACACATGGTTCATACTTTCTTTTTATTTTTTCACAATTATCAGCTAATCAATTTTATTTTTATCTGTTACTTAAACTAGGCTAATATATCCTAATATATCTAGGGTAATTATATAGATTTAATTCCTGCAAAAGTCCAGGTATTTCGAGATTGAATTTTTGTAAATATTTAACTTATTAACTATCAACTTAATATATCTATTACGATTTTACTATTTTAGAATTTATATTATATAATTATGTTTTTTTTTTATTTTATTTTAAGTGCCTGTTGGAGGATAGTAGGTTAGGGATGTGGAAGGTATAACCTCTATTAAAGAGGATACCACTCTGTTTCTATTCTTAATGGCCATTTTTAAATTGTATTCCACAATGCCGTTCATTGTTGCCACTGTTGCACTGCGGATCAGCCTTTTGACTGTGTCGTCTTTGCTACCGCTGTAATAGACTGTGTGCAGGACGCTGTCATGCAGCTGTAATTTTGCCAACTTCATGTTTACTATTACTACCATCGCGTTCGTCAGACCCTGAGCGACCAATGAGGATTCCTAGACCGCTTCCTATGTTTAACCTACACCATGCTCTCTTTCATATCTACACCACTCAACATATGTTTATTCTGGACTAAGATATTTTCTACAATTTTTGAGTTTTTTAGGTAAGAAAGCATGTCTCTAATTATTATCTGAGGGTTCCCGGCCTTTGCAACCTCCGTCTTAGATCTCTACATGCAAGTTGACATGCAGTTATCAATTTAATCATCTTCTTTTTTATTATCTTGCCTATATTTTAAACTTCATTAAAATGTTCATTCAATATAACATTTTTTTTTAGAATTAAAAATGAAATTGAAAATGAATACAACTCAATAATATTTGCATATCAACTGTTACAAAATCATATCTACAATAACTACGACATGAACATTGCCGTATGTGATTTACGTGGAGTAGCCTTACCAGGAGCAGAAATAAGAAACGATGGCTATGTCAAAATGAAAACACCAGAATTTATAAATGCTGTGTTCACTGTCTTAAATAAAATAACAAGTAATTTGTATTTAGACATTAATTAGTTATTTCAGTAATTTTAAACCTGTTCTTTATTTAGAGGTTTTCCACTCTAAAGGAAGAAACATATTTTTACATACATATGTTTTTAACATAGGAGCGGGATACAAACCTGTGCCTCTTAGAAACAATGAAGGAACATGTTATCTTATTATCTTAGAAATTGTGAAAGTCTCAGCAAATGAGATGACTTATCAGAATCCTTTGATGGTTTCTAAGAGAAACAGGTCCCAATCTTATTGCATTAAAAATTAAATCTAAAAACATTTCATATGTTAATAGTTATTAATAATGCTAATGTATGTTTAGAGCAATTGTGTACCTGATCATTTAAAATATGGATGTAAAAGGGTAACATTAATAAAGATAAAAACATGTATTTGATGTTATGTTTATAAGTTAATGTAATCTATATCTTAACATAATAAAATTGAACTAATTTATATCGTTAACATAATATAAAAAATAAATAAAATGGTAAAATAAAACACAAGAATTATTTTTTCAACATTTACTTCATGAATTATGCCATACAAACATGTTTGCATATTTTACCCTTTGCTACATCATTACAATGTGCTAAACTTAAAAGTAATCTAGTTTTGTTATCATGTCTTTGATTAACTTCCAACCAGCCCTTTACATCACAATATTATCCTTTGAGAATTTTTGTAACTAGCAATTTTATTTTATATTTAATCGATTTTTTAGAATGGTTATACATATAGTCGATATATCAATTATCAAACCGATGATTATATAATCGATTATTTTACTTTTGATTTGATTTTTTAAGTATATTCCTCAGAAATTACATCTTGTGCAAGATTCTCTAGGCCTCGGTCAGTTCTCATAAATATTATTTAGATGGTCAATAAATAAGGTTGTTAAAAATTTATATAAAATTTAAAATACACATCTAGCATTAACAAAGTAAAATAATTTCGTTAGTCATTTAAAAAATATATATAATGCATATTGTGACTTACACATGGTATAAAATTTACATACTTTAAAGTCCTTTTATAATCACAAGACATTTGGATTTGAAGCAGTTACTTGATAAAAATATTTCAAACATTGCACACTGATTTCAAATTGGCTTAAGGCTGAAAAGTCTTTATTTATTTATGTATATATATATAAAGCTATAAATAAAGAAAATCAACCTCAAATTAAATATACTTTTATTAAATTACTGAATCAATTTTACATTTTTA
>JAKRZM010000770.1:182892-195880 GCA_036379175.1 Heliconius cydno galanthus | reverse complement strand
CTTATTGAAACTACAAAAATGCGGGTTGCATTAGGGTTTAATTAATTTTCACATTATCTTAAGTGCTTTGCAAACATACATTATATGAATAATCCAGTAGTTAAAGCGGGCGAAGCCGCAAGAGGGTCGCTAGTTATCTATATAAAAAGAAAAAAAAATTGGATGGAAAAAAATAATTTACACAATAAGTGCATAAGCCTATTCCTTTTCACCTAAATCCTTAAATTAATACGGAACCATCAGTGGGCGATTTCGATTCGCACTCGACCGATATTCTTGTCGATAAGAATTTACAATTTTATTTGTCAAAGTTAAATCGACATCTGTATGTCTATGTTTTTCGTTTCACCAAATACTTTTTTTATATTTACTGACATTTATATTTCATAACATTTTTCATGAAACGCTTACAAAAGTGACGTTCTTTCATCTATCTGTCTTTCACATTATAGTTTTGACAGAATAACATACAATTTCTTTGTAAATAATGAAAATATTTTTATATTTTTCCTCTTATTTTATGTTTTTTTTTCACATATTATACGAGTATATCTGAAGCATCCGTGTATTTTATATACATTTGAAATGAAATCTATTCAGTTTTTAGTGAGACGAATATATTTTTAGTTCAGCGTATGATTGTAAACGCAACGGTTGTGGTTTTGACTTAGTCGAATCAATTATTTTTATTTCTTCGCTCTGGCAACATTACAAACCGCCACTTAATATGTCAAAAATTGTGCGAAATATAAGATAAGAAAGATAGATAGATAGAAGAACCCTAACTAACATAATTAAGATAGACGATGATAAATTCTTTGATATTCACGATTATCACACATTTAAAATGAAATGGTTATGGAGTTTCATTTAAAAAATACACGTAAAAAATACATATCTAAATATCTATATTCTGTTACGCGGGGCTAGAGTAAACTAATAAAGGAACATGTTATAAAAGCCAAATAATATAAACCTTTGGCAGCAACGTCAGTAGGGAATTTCACGACTATTATTTATGTATTTTCCTCTAATATTGACTTTGTCGGTGTTTTCGAAGAAGTACCTCCCAAAAGTACATATAACAAGTTTTAAATGAAACTGTGTATTTTTTAAATTGTAATACTAGTGTCCCTGCGCCAGTGGAATTCATATGTAACTCACAATTATTAATGGTTTTACAATAAATAATCGATAATTAAATTTCTAAGGTATCGTTTGTATAGCACCTGTTTATTAATTAACGTGAACTATTTACAAGTAAAGTAATGTAAAGTTAGTATAATATATTATACAAACTTTAAAGTAACAGTTTGAAACAACAGCGTAATTATAGTTCTTAATTGTACAAAGATTTAACTTAAGACATTGGAGAAAACTCATTCCTGGAATGTTTTAGTGAAGTGACACCTTAGTTAGTTTCTACTTCATTAGTCATTCCTCTTTAATTTAAACGAGCCATTACTTTAAATATTGCCTTCTAATTTGTATTTAATTTGTCGAGTCTTTTTTGCTTGTTGATCCTTATTTATATAGAAACTTGTATTTTTCTGCAAAGTTATGTCAAATATGAATAAATTAGTTCGCCATTTTAGCTTTAATTTATCAAATATGCTTATTTAAATAGAAAATAATTTTTTATCTTCTCTTTTTTAGCTTTACGCTATATCCAGCACACATCAGGGTAGACAGAGGGAACCTAGTGTTAAAACATTCCGTTCCCTACTATCCGCTGAATCCTGGAGGCATTACATAGTGGCTGAACTCAACGCTGTGTTTTGCCTTGGTACCAGAGCGATTGAATGAAGATATTAAATATTTAATTTTCTCGAGTGGGAATCGAACCCACAACCGTTCGCAGTCATGCGCTTGTGCCCCTTAAACGTATTTATAACATGACGATACAATCGTTTTTATAAAAGAACAATAAGGAATCTTTTATATATTGGTTTAATATTTAAATCCCAAGAGAATATCGCTTAATTGTTCGATCAAGGACCGGAAGCAGGAAGTATTAGAACTCAGCTGCCTCTAGAGTTCTAACCAGGTGGAACAGGGTTAGAACTCTAGAGGCAGCACCCGTTACACGTACTTAATTGTTTTTATTTTTAAATTATTTTATTTATATTTAAGCTCCAAAGCTTTAGCTATTTTTTATCTAAGTACCTCCAATTGAAATAGTTTACAATGCATGTTATTTTTAACTAACATTAGCATCACGCTCCATCCCGCACATAGCAGGATAGGGATAGAAGGGGACCTAATGTTAAAACACTCCGTTGCCGATCCCCCTTCTCCACCAATTAATTACTTTATTTAAGCAATAATTAAAGCTAACCTAATAACTAGTAAATCCAAAATATTTTGCAACAATTTTTCCCGTTTCATCAACTAATGTCCCGTACAAAGGCGACATTAGTGATTACACATTACGTAATGTATGCTGACGCTGGTAAAACAGGTCACCCGTGCTCATCCGGTGGCCGGATGTTTTTTCTACCTAAACGGCGCTTTTGGCTATANTCAAATTCACCCATTCTAGTGGAAAACATAGAAGAAAGTTCCTCCAGATTCTTGGAAAGCTGATTCACTGATGTTTCCATTGTTAAATTAGTTATTTAGTGCGGAAAGTGTGTAAGAAAACTTTGTGACAATCAACTTAGCACGGGATTATAATTTTTAGCACATATATACACTTAAATTTGTTTATTTTAAAAATAATTTAGAGCTACCAAAAAACACGTCTGTGCACTTTGATGTCTACCCGCGAAAAAAAAAAGCTATNTCTGTCTTTTCAGCTATATATATATATATATATATTTTATTATTAAAATATTAATTTTTTATTTAAACGACTTTTTTGTTTCTGTATTTTACGTAATTAAGTTACGGGTTTCATGAAGTAAAGCTTAATGGGTTTCTCAGTAAAATTGACTAAATGGACTTGCATTCATGAGGGCTAGGAGTATCCTCATCAATGTCAATTAGATAAATATAATAAAAATGTTAGCACGAATAATATCATAAAAATATATTTGTCCCAATATTCATATATTGGGTGTTGGGTGGTGTAACTCATGGGAACGGAACGGAAATTTAAAAAAAATCAGTTTCACGCTATATTCCGCACAGAGCAGGATAGGCAGAGGGAACCTAGTCCCTCCATTCTCCAAAATTTTTAATAGGAGTATTAGTGTATTTAGTCTTTAGAGTTAAACGCTGTCATACTGCAATAACATTCTATATTTCTAATGATATTATAATATACGTAATACTCGCAATAGTGGAAACAGAAACGTAAATAAAACAAGCATGAGAAAAGATATCACAAACTTTCAGAATTCAATATCTACACTAAATATGTCACTTTTATGTAACTTCGATATATTGTTGGTTCGGAAGGTTCGTTATGAAAACACCACAGTGAGTTCAAAGATAATATTTGTACCAGAACGTATTTATTTGAGAGACCTAATTTCGTGTAACTTTGGGAATAAGCAGGAAATGTATTTTATTACTTTTTTTCTTTTATTGTAATTCTTTTCACATCATTTCACTTTTATGCTGGTATTGACTGTCGTTGGAAAAATTGACTGGGGTTATCGTTTGTTTTCTGTGCATCTTCTCTATTATACATTAGATTAAATATTTTAAATATAATATTAAATAAATAATAATACACGCAAATTATATGCATAATAAGTAGACGATGCCTATTGAAATTTGCATATATGAATAGAATAATGACTTTTGGAGAAGCAAAAGAATTATGCCGAGATCGTACAGCTTAGCACTTAATCCTCTTTACCTGCTTCAAATCTGATATTGTAAGATACTATAAATGAATGTATATAATTCATCAGTAGGTACTAACAATATAAGGCGCGAGTTCAAATCCCGATACGTTCAATTTTTTATACTTTTCCTAAATAAATAAATGTCTACCTTTTTACGTCATCCGATATGTAACATATTGAAAGTAATTGTGTTGTTTATCCAAAGTAAATACCTAGCAGCCCTAGATTTTGAGAAATTCTTGCAACTTCTACGATGGACCGATTTGGTTCAAAATAAAAGAATAGAAATTCAGCAAAAGTATTTTCACAAGTCAACCTAGTTGCTCTCGGATAAAAGTTTCAAGAGAATGAAAGAACTTATCTAATAAAAGGTAATATTAAGAAAGTTTGTACTCCTTTTTGATTTGCTTAAACTATTTTATTTTAGTTATCATTTATATTATTGATTGATATGTAGATTTATTCTGTCTGTCAAGATACTCCGCCCTCTACTTTCCGTCTTAGTTCAAAATATTGAATCCACCAGTTCTTTTCACGTTTATTATTTTATTTATATTATATTTACTTACGTATTTCTCGTTATATTCCACCTTGTATCTAATAAATCTTAAATTAAATTATAAACTAAAACATTATCAAAGAATATGATGCTTTCATACATTCTAATACTTCAAAACTTCAATTAGTCTAAAACACTCTAAATTGTTTTAATCAGGTCCCGGGGGCTGAAATGCAGAATGTTTCACTCTCATCTCGAAACTATTACCGAGAGTTATGCAGGAATTTATAAATGTATGAAGCTCAAAAACATTTTCGTAAAATAGCTAGCTAGCTGTTACTAGAGAGCTAGAGATGCAGACAGATTTATTACTAACTTTTAATAAGTTTTTCTTAAAATTGTTATAGTAAATTGGAAACTTTAAAATATTTAGTATTACTAATTTAAAACATGTATTAAGTTTACGTAAATTTATATTATACAAAAGCAGCTTTATGCCCTTTCCCACATTGCGGGATAGGCAGAGGGAAACAGTGCTTAAATGCAACGTTGTCAACTATTCGTCCAATTTTGGAAACATTAGGTGTTGAGTTGTGGAACACTACGCGCAATGTCTCTCTCTCGTTACCACGGGGAGGAAATGACAATGATCCATCCCTCCAATTGGGATTGAAGGCACAATCGTCACGTTTGCAGTCAAACCCTGTACCGTTGGACCAAGACAGCCTCAATATGAATTAAGCCTTATGTTAAAAAGAAATATTGTCATAGGCTGTCATGACACAAGTTGGACCCCGTTTCCCTACGATGGTTAAAGATTCAAAACTTAGTCTTTGTATCAGATTTCTATATTTTAGAATATAACCATTCCTTCTATATAGTAAACAAAATATAGAGCATGGTACCAATAAGCTTTTATAATAAAAAAGTAAAATGTGGGCTATGAAATAATGTCATTATTATAAAAATAAAAAAAACATAGTTTTTGTATGTACTACACATACAATCAGATTTATGACAACCAAAATGATACTGCAGTAAAAAATTCAATATGAATATGAATAGTACTTTTACTATCTTATCTTGTTGCTGATGTTAAATACAGATTGTTCGGAATATATCACAGTACTGTTACCACAGCTTATCTGTGTAAAATATCTACTTACTTTAATATATTTCTTTGTGAAAAAAACTCAATGAACAAAAAGATTTATATAATGTCTGTCTGTGTGTGAAGAAAAATGAAATGTATTATTTGAAAACTTTGATATTTTTCACAAGTAGGTAGTAAATAAGTAGGTAGTTAACCAGAATGTTAACCTTTTTATTCTGTTAAATAATGTGCTGAGTTGGGTTCCGCCAATTACCACAAAAATCTATATCTTTGTTTGTAAATTTATCTCTACATATAATTTTACGAACATATAATTTTAGTCTATTTGAAAGTAAAGGTAACAAAAATCTGTTATAGTTTTTCAAGTAAATCATAAAAAGCTTTAAGAACCCTTGATAAAAGTATAGCGAATAAATATAAAAGTTAACAAAACTTCGAATTATGTTTTCTATCAAATACCTTCAACTATTCACGATAAGGTTTCACCGCGTGTGAATTACGACTTACGGGAAACGTGAGTCAATTATTTAGAAAGTTACGTAAAATAACTTTAGTTTACAAAGATTTTTTTCAGGAAGAACCTAATGTTAAAACAATCCGTCCTTGCAGCCCCTAACCAAATTCGAGACGTTGAGTGTTGAAAGACGTAACTCAACGCTGCACTCTGTCTCACAATAGCGAGGTTATGAAAACAATTCGTACCCCCGAGTGGCAAACAACCGACACGTACAACAAACAGCCACGTTCCTATAACAGTTTTTATTGGGATTCTGATTTTGGACCGCCTTTCTTGGATAGTAATTAAAGCGCTCTAGCAATTAAGCTGTAGATTTTAACTACTTCATATGTGAAAAATATTATAGACCTAGTAAAAAATATTAACAATAGCTAAAGAATATAAGAATAAATCAATGTTTTCAAAACAACAATCAAAATTGAATACTTAATAATATTTATTGTCAAATCGTAAAGGGAATTGTAATGTCGAGTGTTTATTGATGACGCCCATTCCTCAATGCAAGTAACTCGTACAATAACAATAGGGGAAGCTGGGAATAAATCATTAATAATATTTATTTGCTAAGCTACTTTATAACAAAGGTGTTTAAGGTAAGTGATTAATAGTTGTACCTGGTTAATTATGGTTGGATATGATATCTATATTTCTTTATGTTTTAATTCTATATGAAAATTATAATTAATATCACTAACAAACTTAAAAACACTCAAAAAAATTTACAACAAATCTATACTGTAAATTACAATTTTATTAAAAAAATATACAATTACTTAAAGTTCTCCTGTTTCTTATAAAATAACAAATAAAATATGAATTATTTAATTAAGACATCAGGTTATATTAGTCGCCATAGAAATAATCTTGAAGCCTTCCCTCACGTTCGCAGTGACGTCAACCGGGGGTTTATCTCCAGCGATTATCCACGCAGATCCATTGCTGCCAGAGTTAATTACACCCATTATGCCTGCTACTGCTGATGTTACCCTGAGTGGAACGAACGCTGTATCAGATTTATGTACATCATGTATTTTGATTGATGCAAAAGTTTTTACAATATTTTTGTTTTGATATATCCTAGTTCCTGTTAATATTTACGAGTATAACGTGAAAGTTAGTGAGGATGAATGTTTGTTCTACTTTCACGCAAAAACTACTGAACGAATTTAGATGAAACTTATCAGTTACATTAGAATAACACATTATCTAAAATTTAGCTAAAAACGTTGTATAATCTATATATGTAAAATCGAAAGGTCACTCACTCATCACGAAATCTCAGTAAACTACATGCTAGGAATCTCAAATTTTGCATAGGAGTTACTTATAGGACGTAGGTGCTCGCTAAGACGGGAATTTGCAATATTCGACTTCTAAGGGGTTGTTTTTGGGGTTGAAAGTTTGTATGAAACTTCGTTACAACAAATGCTAGGAGTCTCAAATTTTGCATGGACGTCACTTATAGGACGTAGGTAGTCATAGAGACAGAAATTAATAATAACGTAATTCACGCGGGCGAAGCCGCGGGCGGGCCGCTAGTTTAGTTATAATATAATAATAACCTAAAGCGGACGATGTAGGGAATAACGTAGAGCTCATATTTTTTATACAACGTGTATAATGTCGCATGTAATGAAATAGGGTTTCAGCCTTCAAGGACATTTCGTTATGTAACTTTGGCGAAAGCTTCCGGCCGCCGCCACCCTTGTTTTCTTAGTATAAAAGGAGGGTGATCCGAAATGCCAGTCTTTGTTTAATTTTGTCAAAATTTGTTCAATCATTTGTATGTGGTTAGATTAATTGTTTAAATGAAAAACAATATGATTTAAACAGTTCGTACTAATGTTACCATAATAATTTAAAGAAATAAGGTTAATATTTAAATGATTTCAAAATTTTACACATGTCTTTTTATAGGCGTATGCGAGGGGGGGATTTCTCATATATTATTTTACGTTCTCCTCTATCCACCCATATGTACTCGTATAACAGATAGCCGCTATCTTATAACGGAATACAAAGCCATAAAATACAAACATTTTTCAAAGAATAATTGAAAATCGCAACATCTTTATAATTTATTGGTTCACAAACCCACTTTTACGCGCGTCACGTTTGGATATTGCATTGAATGGATGCAAAGTAATGTTTCGTGTTTTCCCTAGAACCGAGGATTCAGCTTTTGGAGTATCACAAACGAATTTAATTTCACAAATGTGACTACCCATAAAATGTGGAAATTGGAGCATTCCCGTTTGGAGCTCATGCATAATGCATGATCGACAACATTTCGACTCACCTGAAGTCGTTCGTTAAACTTCTGTACTAGTTGTCTTTGTTCTAGCAATAATGAATAGTAGTTATTATACGTTTAATTTCTTTTTAATAAAATATTATACATAAATGTATTAATAAGTAGAAATGAATTTAAATCATTTTATTACTAAAGAATTATTTACGATAGATTCGGTTTCATGGCATATATTAAGTCTAGTTTTTTTCGTTTTAAAAAAAATAATATTTTATATGAAAAATAATATTTTATATGAAAAATAATATTTTATATGAAAATTAAATTTAATCATAGCATAAGGTGTATTTTCTTGACAAACATGAGACCGACCGACCTCAGTACACAGCCTAAGCAACTTCGTTTAATCGATAATCCTATTAACGCTACCTCTTCAAGTAAACACCTGTTACCTGAATACACACAAATTTAAAGACCCCTTGCCATTAATTACTAAGCATTTACAAGCAATTTGATACTAAAATGAATTATTTTACATATTTTGTCGACTGAAGTGACTCGCGTATATTGTAGAGTCGAAATTGTTATTTCAGTATCCGAGTATATTTCTTAATATTTGTTTTTATTATTGTATATATAATTATTTTATTAAATACGTTGTTATGGATTACGATACAAGAACGTAGATACGTTAAAACTACGTGAGATTTTCATAATTTAACCACTTCTATCATAGCATTAAGAAATTCAACAATTTATAGATTTTTTAAAATAAATATAATTACTAAATTATTAAATAAATTACCTCTGCCTTTCAGAAATTTCTAAAGCCATAATCTGTTCCTTATTGTAGTTATGCCTATGAAGTAAAGCAGTATCAGTGGGACCCAGGCATACTGTGACAATACGAACTCCAGTTCTTGCATACATTTCTTCAGTCTGAAAATATAAAAATCTAATAAGATTCACTTAAATAAAATATAACTTAGCACACCTACGCTATTACTCGTGTATCTTCGTTTAGGCAGAAGTATTTATTAATAGCGGTAAAACGTTAGATTTTTCCACACAGTAAATTTATTTAACATTTATTTATTTAATACCTTTCAAAAATAGAGCTAACAAAATGAAACCAATTAATTTCTACCAGTAACGATAACTAGAAAAATATATACTAAAAATAAAATTCTTATAAACATTATTTTAATTAAATTACAAGTATAGATCGTCGTGACGTGTTTCTCGTGAATGTAAAAGCGATATTTTGTGAATTCGATTCCTACTCGGAGAAATTAATTATTTAATATTTTAGTTTCCTCATTTTATTAACGAAACACAACGCGGCGATGAGTTACGCCAATCAACACACAATATCTCGAGAATTCGACGGAAATTGAGGAACGGAGGTGTCTTAGATTCCTTAGTTTCTTTCTAAGATACCTACCCTGCTATAAACATGGAAAAACATATACATATATTTACCGCAATTTGATTACTAAATTGTAACACAGCGAACTTTGTAGCAGAGTATACAGCAGGTGATTTCTGTTGAAGAGCCTCCACCGATGACATGTTCAGCACAATGCCGCCACGGCCTTCATTGTCCACCCTCATCAACTCCAACGCCTTTAATGTGCTGTTGATTGTTGCTGACTAAACAAATACACATATTTGTATGAGAACGTATTATTTTTGTTTTTAAATTTATTTACGTTAGAAAAATATATAATTTTAATAATACTATATTTTTATATTTATTTATCACAAGTGTGTTTTTCTTAGATAGAGATTGCTACCTCGGCAGTTGTGGGTTTGATTTCCAATCGGGGATGTGAATTATTTAAATTTATTTGCTCTGGGAATAAGACTCAGGGCATCGCTGAGTTCTGTTCTGTTATTCAATGGACAATGAAATGTCTTGAAAAGTGAACTGGAAGTTGGTAATGGAGTGTCGCAACACTAGGTTTCCTCTCCTATTTGCGGGGCTTAGTGAGATTTTTTTGTAAATTCATCTAAATTTATCGTGACTCGGTACAAATTTATAATTAACTAGCGGCCCGCTCGCAGTTTCACCCGCGTGAACTATGTTATTATTAATTTCTGTCTCCATGACTACGTCCTAATGACGTCTATGCAAAATTTGAGACTCCTAGCATTTGTAGTAACGAAGTTTCATACAAACTTTCGACCCCAAAAACAACTCCTTAGAAGTCGAATATTGCAAATTCCCGTCTTAGCGAGCACGTACGTCCTATAAGTAACTCCTATGCAAAATTTCAAATTCCTAGCACTTGTAGTTTCTGAGATTTCGTGATGAGTGAGTGACCTTTCGATTTTATATATATAGATAATAATTAATAATAACTTTTGTAAAACAAAATAAAACTAAAAATAAAACCATTCAACGATAAAACATTCCACAGAAACAAATAGAATTTCTCAAATAGAGCGCACACTACAAGTGATAGATGAACTTTATTGGAACATGTAAATCGATGTTTGTAGGTAGTCATTTAACATTGTATCGTTCCAATCGCAAATTCGATTCGCAAACTTCGCCTCCGTAGTACTTACTAAATTAACATCGACCGTTTTCTTGTCGAAGCCCTCCTCCACACCGATAACTGCAGCGTTGTTTATAACAGCATCAAGTCGTCTATACTTATCTATTACTTGCTTGTACGCTCTGGCAAGTTCTTCGTCGTTCGAAATGTCACATTTTATAAACTTGGCTTTTAAGGCACCGAAGTTGTTCAATAGTTCTACCTCCAAGCTTTCTCCTTCACGTTCCAATATGTCCAAGAAGGCGACGTGCTGTAATAATGAATTGTAGAATTCATTATGAAGTTTTATTAGGTTACACTAATTAACCTTTTTTACACAATTATGTTAAACGCTATATAAAATGTAAGGTCAAACTTTTTATTATTATGATTTTTATTATAAGAAATTAAATTTAACTCAAGCGAAAAAATGTATAATATAAAAAGCTTACACTAGCATTTTGTATCAGTAATCCTCTGACAAGACCTGCTCCAACACCTGCTGCCCCACCTGTCACTAATACCACTTTCCCTTTAACATTCCACGTCTCAACACCCTCCATCTTTATTCACAACAGCAATATCATCACTAAAGAACCGACAAATTAAATATGACCAAGAAAATTTAGTCCAATAATACAATTTATCGAATTAAATTTATGCTGCGTAAACGAACCGATACGAAACTATCTATAGATAACTCAAATAGTTCCAATCTTTTCCGATACGTATTCCTAACAATTTGGGCAGCCCGATGTTTCGAACGTTATATACTGATTATATTTACTTTGACTTTGACCGTATCAACAAGATTAGTGATAGGCGTGGTGTTATCCTATTATGCGTTAATGTTTGTCTATCTGTCAATAATGGATGTGATGAAATAAATACATATTATTATGTAGAATAGTTCTTATATATGAAATTCTATTTTTTTATTTTAAAAATTTACACATTTTACATTTTAAATTTTATTTTAAGAAAACAAATCTTGTTTTTTTTATGCTATCTCTAACTATTTATAGATTAAAAAAATAATATCTGCATGGTTGTTTGCGAGTACATCACGATCGATATTAAAAAATATATTATTGAATGCGGAAATATATATTAATAGCTTATGAATTTTACCTAAAAATAAAAATGACACAGAAGAAACAATTTTAAACATAGAATACAAAAATGACATACCTCCTATAAAATTACAATAAATATGCATTGCTATCCTAATAGTTCAGGCTTATTTTCCACAAAGACAATAACCGAACAAAATTTATTAAAATTCATGGAGCTTGTAATTGCTTCTCAAAGGCATGTTACCACGAGCAATCTCAGTTCACGGAACTGCTCTCGAAACCCGCCTTTGCAGAACGTCTTCGAACACATTTGGTCAGGTATTGTAAAGGGACAAATGCCTCAATCTATTTTGCTAAATTGAATCATGGAATTATAATTGGTTCGACTTTGTATTACAATAATTACACCTTGAAGTCTCAACGATATTTCGAGATAAATAGTTTTGACAGACGAACAGACGTGCAACTAAGAGATCCTATAAGGGTTCCGTTTTTGAGGTACGAAACCTTAAAAAATGTGCAACCATAATTTTTTATAATTTAATAGAACGACGACATATTATGTATAATCTATACCTATATTATAAATTCGAAAGTAACTCTGTCTGTCCGTCTGTCTGTCTGTCTTTTACGCAATCAGGGCCAAACCGCTAATTTAATTGTCATAAGGTCTCGGGATGAACATAGGATACTTTTTTTTCTCATATTTTTAATATTTTCGATATATACCCATACTAGCGACCCTATTGCGGCTTCGCCCGCTTTTATTACTGGATTATTAATATAATGTATGTTTGCAAAACACTTAAGATAATGTGAAAATTAATTAAACCCTAATGCAACCCGCATTTTCGTACTTTCAATAAGGATTTTCCAATTGTTTAACACAGCAAGGATTTTTTAAAAAGTAGGTACCGTAATTTTAAATCTGTGATGCTAATCTTTTCAAGTAGTTATTAAAATATATTTAAATTGCTATTTTTAGATAGTTAAATGACATTAAATAATACATTCAACTCGAATTATCGAATACGTGCAAACGCATCTAAATCTTCGTTGCTATAGAGGCAGGCGGGTTTTTTTTTTCGAGCTTGTGGTTAATGCTGAAGAGGGTATTCTGTCCCTGATGAAAACCAAGCACTACGTGGCTGCCTGTGACGAAAATTAAATAGAATGCATCGGCCGGGAATC
>JAKRZM010000770.1:171774-182108 GCA_036379175.1 Heliconius cydno galanthus | reverse complement strand
AACTGAATATAATTTCATAAATATATTTAATAAATATTCGTATAGTTCAAGCGGGCGTAGCCGCGTTCGGGTCCACTAGTAGATAATAAATTAATATTGAAAAGCTAAAAACACATTCCGTTTATGAAATATTGACTTAAAGTTTTCAGATTATAAAGGACCTTAAAGGTAAAAAAAACAGTTTTACTACAACCATTGCAGTGACTGAACGAGCTCATGTAACCAAATTACAGATATTTACAATGGAAATTTAGTTTAAACATAAACATTAGTGCGAAGAAAGATTTTTATCTGCTTATAATATTATTTCAAGTTAACGAACACTTTTTACTAAGATAACTGTAAAAGTCATATTGCTATTATTACAGAGATAGGTTTCAATATATTTATTAAATGGTTTATGCCTACCCAAAACTGTTACATATGCGTGGAGTTGATTGATTGCTATAATTTAGTAAGCATGAATGACGTTGTCTGCTGCCAAATATACTAATTATTATTGTGATGATTATTTCTGTATATGTCGCTATTTAATTAAATATTTAATTTCCTGGAGTGGGAATTGAACCCACAACCCATCGCTTTTACAGTCCTACACTTGTGCTCCATCACCACGACTGGCCACAACTGTTTTTTCGTTTTTAGGTATACATATATATTTTTCAATCTCCTATAAGTTTACAACATTATAAGCTAAATTTAATATAGATAGGTACGAGGTCAACATATTTTCGCAAATTACGTTACTCGCTATCATCTTCATTGTTACATGACCGGTGGAGGGTCACTTGATCGAAATATAACAAGCTATCGAACGTCTATTTAGAAACGCAATTTAGGGTAAAATGAACGGTTAATATTTTATAAAGGCCGTTGTAGTGCTGGAGCACAAGGGTACGACTGTAAAAGCGACGGTTGTGAGTTCTTACATGAAATATTTAATTTTTGTTTGCTTGCCTTGCTCTGCTAAATCTGACTGCTTTTGACTTATTTGGCAGATGTTTATTTTCGTAATCTAACAATTCGTAATATCCACTAAAAAGGGATTTTGAAAAACCCTAAAGGGATGAAATAGGGGTTGAAAGTTGATTTTTTTAAAAATCGGCACCGGTTCTTATAAAACTTGAAATCCAGACTCTCAAAAATATTTCATTGAACACATGTTTCGAGGTTTATTATAATCCACTCCTAAGGGTGCAAATAAGCAAGCGAAGCTGCGCGCGTCCGCTAGTTAGATATAAATTTAATTTGTTTTCATTCATTGTGGTAGAGTAAGCGTTCAGGCCCTTTATTGAAATTACAATATCTCGAAAATTCGGCGAGAAAAGAGGATCAGGAGTGTCTTAACACTAGTCTCTCTCTGCCTACCCTGCTACATGCAATGTGGGGACGGGCGTGAAGCTGAAAAAAGAAACCTATTACACAACATTTTACATTCCTCTACAATATAAAACATTTAAAGCATATCCAACACAGAAAATGAAATTTATTCCAAAAACCCACGAAACTCCCAGAATAAGGAGACAGGTGACTAATATTGTAAGGGATATATTCCGTCATACCCGCTCTGTTCGTGTGGAAAATACAGCTTCAACGCCAGACACTTTACTGCCTTTGATAAAATTTAAATGTGCTCGTATAAGATGTGGCATTTCAATTTGCAACGAAATTCTAGATGAGATATGTAAGCTAACATTTGTTTTGAGCAATGCTCGTTTTAATTTAACATGTAAATTGGAATGGAATTAAGGCTTACGACTTTACGAGTTGTTTCTTTTGGTGCTCTTTATTTAGATGTAATTAAATTTTCTTATAATTATGATAATATGTTTTCATTTTGACATAAAAAATAGAAGAATTTAATTTCTTAATATTAGTTTCTTATATCTTGATATTCTTTTATGATACCAGTCAGCTGTCGATAATTAATTGACAGCCACATAGAAGGAATAAAAGAGTGAATACGTGTAAAGACAAAAGCAATATAAGAAAATAATAATTAATTGCTATAAACCAAAGCAGAATGGGTAAAGGTAAAAGATAAAAGAGAGAGAGACGAAAAATCAACTGTAATTGTCGTTTCTCTAATTTACAGGTAACTTGCAACGTTTGTACATATTGTAATTATAGTTATAATAATGTTCTACTCTAATTTACAGAGAAACGAATTTAGTTAATGCATTCCAATCATCCAAACCTGATAGAAATCACATTATATATATTAAACTTTATCACCAATAACTTCTAGCTTGTTGTAATCTCAACCAAAACTTTAATCTTAGTTGGTCTTTTGTACAGTATATAATACAGTACTGTTTAAACTGCACTGCAGATAGCATTATACAGCGATCAGTTATTCATGACGTCACCTCGCCTGACGGTTATTATTATCAACATTGGGCGAGCTGGCGGCGAAATGATGAGGCAAAAGAAGGAAAATATTAAAAACATTTTGCATTGTAATGAGAAAAAAAATTTTTATTTTCATACTTATTTTGTTTTCACATATTTTTTGCGTTTTGTGGTGGTAAGCAACATTTTACTCTATGCTTACCTCCATTTTACACTTAAGGCGGAGAGAAGCTGGCAACCTAGTGTTAAGACATTCCGTTCTCATTTACATACTTCCTTTCCCCACTTTTCGCCGAATTCTGGAGACATTGTGTGTTGAGTGGCGCAACTTAACAATAGGTTCGTTCTGTCTATCTTTCTGTGCGTTGGATACAGCATGAAGCTGATTTATTTTTAATTTTTGATATAGTAATAAATTTTATAATAGTAACAGTTTATGTAAGAATTCTCCCTTTCTCTCTCCTTTGGTCTTTATGTTTCAACATAACTTTTAATAGAACTGCCGCATTCGGTCATTGTTTCTATTCCACGTGTCTCCGGCAATTTGCGTACGTGTTGAGAGTCAGGTTGCAAACAACGTCTCCCTTGTCTAATCAGATCTAGGAAATACTCATATTTGGAATTAAATCAAATAACATTGAATACATTATAAATTATATGTATATAATAAAAAGCAGTTCTACATTTTTCTCCTCATTGTAGAATAGGTAGAGTGAAGTGAACCTAGAATTAAAACAATCCGTTCTCCACTCTTCACTAAATTTTCGAGATATTGATACGTATGTTGTATGAACACAATACCGCACTTTGTCTACCAATGCACAGATAGGAAAAAAAATACACTCATAAATACACTCATTCCGTTCTATTATACTGCTACAAGACCCCCCCTCTCCCAAATATATTTTTTCAGACATCTTCCATGTATAGACGGCGATGAGTTATTTCTTTATTATATGTATAGATACTATAATTAAGAATATAATATTGCTAATTTAACTTCAAATTCTCTATAATTTAATTTGTCCACAGATTTTATTCGATAGCTTTACTCTCGGACGGTTCACTTCCTTCACTGACGATGGCTGTCCAGACGGCTATATGCAAATACAAGAGGCGAGTCGGCCACAAGTGGGAGGCTCGTGGTGCGGAACATCATGGGGCCCTTCAATTTATTACAGCGAAACGAAATCAATTACTTTAATAATACGCTTATTACATTTATCGAAGGAACAAAATAATTATAATTTTGATTTTCGTATGGCGTACAAGGTCTTGAGGAAAGAGTATGCGACGGTCAGATATGGGGGAACGCCGCCATCAGGTAACTCTTTCATTTTTTTCAACAAAATTACATATTATAATATTTTTTAGCTATGCAGTTATATAATAAATGTATATGGCTTTATAACTATATTCTACGATTAATGTTAATACGATAACAAAATCATTCAAACTTTGAAAATTCTTTCATTCTATATATTTTTTTTAGAAAAATGGCGAATTTCCTCACATTTTTCTTCAGTAACCCTAATAGCATCTAATATCATAAATATATCATAAGAAAAACCTATTTTTAATAAGCATTACTTTCAGAGCGCCCGTTTTTCAAACTAAGGCCAATGTTATATCCCGTAAACATATCACGTGAAGATACGAACGTAGGGAGGACGACAAAAACTCCGGAGTATTACCTCGGGGATTTGATCTCGGGGACTTATTGCTCTCGGATCTTTAGTGACTGCGATCGTAAAAACTGTAGATTACAGTCACCTAACTTTCCCGGAGTATACCCAAGAAACCTGACTTGTTACTATGCTGTACGCCAACACGAGGTCCCTCAAGGGAAACATGCTTTGATCGTGGTTAAGCAACCAAATGGCCAGTTGGTTTCAATCAGGAGTCAAAAAGCACTTTATGCTCCTTCTCAAAATGATAGAGAGAACAATGGTAGAGAGTTAAAATTTTGGCAAGAGTGCGACGAGGTCCAAGATTACGTGACAGTGTATGATGGGTATACAACCAGAGATCCCGTTATACTAAGATTTTGTGGGGGAGGTGTATCAGTTCCAGAAGCAATATCTAGCGGACCAGAGTTGCTTGTAGAATTCACCACATCTCCCTTTGGAACATTTCTACAACCAGCAACATTGCAATCACTGCATGGATTCCAATTAGAAGTCGAAGTAAGTCTTTTTTTATTTTTGATTGTGACTAAAAAATTGAAAGCAAACATTTACAGATAGTATTGCCTGTCGCTAGTCAATATATCTTGAAAATATCAAACGAACTATTTCTTTTTAAAAGCTCAGTTTACTAAACGAGGAAGTCAGGTAAATATTAAATAACTGCTCCTATGGATCTTTCATTGAAATATTCTATGTAATAATAATTAAGGGTTACTCGAACGTACTGTAAAAAATTGGAACAAACATTAAATGAAATATATAGCACAAATACATTGTTTTCATTTGCTATCGGATATTGGAAGAAACCAATAGAAGATAGCCTCAAAGACAATCTATTATCATTAGGGCAGCTAGGTCGCTTGATACGTGCAAGCCGGATATAATGTCGTTAAGCCAACAACGATTGAGCTTTCGTGGAGCTTTTATTACGGTATTACGTAAGCCTTAAATGAGATTAAACTTTTTACCTTTTCAAGGCAATTTCATTTTTATCGATATACTTTTAATATGAAACATTTAATAAGTATATTAATAAGAAGCTTATTTACTTGCTAACGTTGATTCTTATAAATATGTTGTGAGAAGCGAAAATAAAAGAATAAAAAAGAAAAAAGAAAAAGAAAGAATATATGTTAATTATGTATTTTTTCTTATTGAAATAAAACCAGCAAACAATATTAATAATAATGCTAACTGAAAGAACTGCTATAGTTTGCTTAATTTCACAAAATACACGCGACCTACAAAGGAAAATAAATGAATTATAAAATTAAATTCTTAGACAATTATTTTGAAAGTTCTGCGAATCGAATTTATAGCAAGCCTTTGTGCCTAAAAGCTTATAATTGTTTTTAATCTACTCAGAACGTGACCGTCCTTGAGATAAGTTTAAGCCGCCTACGGTTAAAATGTAATCACAAATGACTTTGAGCCACAAAACTTAGCAAATTTGAAATTTTATCAGCAAATGCTACTACTAAACGATTTAAAATGCAAACAACTTTCTATTAATGGATCTGTTTCGCTACACTGTTGTTTTATTTTCAACTACAGTTATAGCTGTTTTTTATTATGGTACTACTACTAGGTCTTCTGTTAGGACTTAAATCTTAACCTATATATATAAAATCGAAAGGTCACTCACTCATCATGAAATCTCAGAAACTACATGTGCTAGGAATCTCAAATTTTGCATAGGAGTTACTTATAGGACGTAGGTGCTCGCTAAGACGGGAATTTGCAATATTCGACTTCTAAGGGCTTGTTTTTGGGGTCGAAAGTTTGTATGAAACTTCGTTACTACAAATGCTAGGAGTCTCAAATTTTGCATAGACGTCACTAGGACGTAGTCATGGAGACAGAAATTAATAATAACATAGTTCACGCGGGTGTAACCACGAGCGGGCCGCTAGTGATTACAAAATTGTATTTACTTGAAATTATTATTAGACTACTTGTTGGATTTCTTGTTAGATTTCTTGTTTTTTTTTTCTGTATACAGCAGGATAGGCAGAGGGAACCTAGTGTTAAGACGCTCCGTTCCATGTGACATCACATGACTCTTTGGCGCAGTCTTACTACAAACACGATGGATGTTACTCCCACTCGGGTGTATTCATAGCGAGAATCGGAGATGCGGAATAAACAGACACTAGGTTCTCTTTGTCTACCGTGCTCCATGTGGGGTAAAGAGGGAAGCCCTAAACATTCATATAACGGATTGTAATTAAGTAAAAAAAGTAAAAATATGTCCTGTAAATATTAAAAAATACATATAATAAATGAAATTCTAAGCACCCAGTATTTGCAAAGTATATATACTCGTAAATTTACATTTTGTATTTCAATCCTTTTCGGTCCAAAGATTGTTTATTGAAAGCAACATTAGCAGGACAATTTATGATCACAGTAATATTTAAAGTTTTCCGTTATTAGCGAGTTTATAAATCAGACTCGCGAACCTCGTTTGGGTGCCCGCCAAAGCGTAATTAGTACACAGGCCGCACGGTCATTACAATGGAATGACCAAAATTTCTACAACCCCACCTTTTATTTTAATTCACCAATTCAGGTCACAGTCTTTTTTCTGTAATTTCATCAAATTTAATTTTTATGTTAGAACAAACCAGTCCTTTTACTTTAATATGTGCCTCTGTTTATCTGGACTTAAACATCGACCTAGTTTCTCTGACAAATAAGATTGTCATTTTATTATTCCCACCCGTAATGCCGACCGGCTAGTACAAGTTACACATATCTAATTTATGAAAGAGAAAAGAGATACACTATATGTGTAAAAATATAGATTAGATATTAAAATATGTTTAAAAAGATAATATTACCAAAAAATATTATTACCATTTATTTTTTAGGTGCGATTCGTGGATCAACAATCACCAACTTATGCAAAAAATAAAAGAGCATGCGAATTTTGGATAAGAGGCACTGGCAGGGGGGTCCTAGAACATCCTCAGCATTCCCTCCCGCCGAACACAACGTGTCTCTATCATATGCAGGGTATCGACACTTCTGGTCCTTCGGGCAGGAATATTATTTACAGGCGACAATTTTCCGCACCGCGATTCAGAGTGTGGTTCTCAGTATTAAAGTTTTACGTCACCAATGCTATAAATCCGAATTTGCCTGAAGATGAGTATTGTGGAAGCCATTTGAATATATGGGATGGCCCTATGAGGATATCTCCCGGCTGCAGCGATATTTTTTGGTAAAGTGGTTTCGTCAATAGTACTTTTATAGGATTTGTAAGCTTTACTCGTATATATAAACCCCCTAACTATTTAAAACCTTGTAACTAAACCTAACACTATTAATAATAAAGAAAACAAAATACGATTACATAACAAATATTTTTATAGACAATAATAGTACTACTATATGTACTATAATATATCTTGGGCATATGATGTTTTTTTTTTCAAATTTTCAATTAAAAAACCCTATTCAAGAAAATAAAAATGCAAAGGATTTCCTCTTAATTCACAGTGATAAAGAACGTTCATTGCAAATGTCACGAGCGACGTCCCCTCAATCCGTAATTGTTGGACGGCCCCCAACAAATGCAACGCTAGTCGCGAGATTCTGCAGGGAGCGTGCACCTCGAACATGCGAACACGCCTTGTTAAGGAGATCTAGGGCATGTGCCAGAACGGAAAGCTTTCTGTCTAAAGGAGACTCGTTGACTTTAGAATTAAAGTTGACTCAAGGAACCGCTCTGAAGTAAGAATTGATTTTATTTGATTTAAAAGAAAGTTTTTAAAAGTTTCAAAGTTTTTGATGAAAATCATATTTTTCTTTTCTTACTTATTTATACTTGCGGTAGTTACGTAAATTCAACAGTTCTATTCTACTTTAATGTTTTCCTCTATTTTACAATTCAAATTTAAGAAAACATTTTTTTTATTCAGTAACACATTTTAATTTCAACTTAAGTAACCAATTATAATATAAACCTTTGATTGATTTGAAAAAAAAAATACTATCATTTTTTTATTATAATATTGTCTTAATCGTTCTAGACCAGTTTTCTTCAAAGCTCTATATGAATTTGTGGATCTACACCAAGATGGGGAACCATGGGGCCGTGGACCGTGTTCGAGACGCTTTGTATCGAGATCCTTTCCTGAAGCACCGCCTGACCCACCTGTCACATTCTCTTCACCGCGAGATGTTTTCTTATATGGTAGAGGGGGCAACAGAAACATAAGGTTTTTAAAATTATTTATTTATTTAAAATAACATAGTATGGAATTAAATAAAAAATAAATGCCGCTTTGAGGTGATTAAAATGAGTGAAAAAGTAGAGAATGTAGTGACTAATTTATAGTTTTCTTTGTCTTCTTCTTCCTTACCTTATCTAAATGAAAAATAAATAATTTACGAAATATACCCAACAACTTCCTTTTCCTTAGTTGCACATATCGTTTCGAAGCAAATCCTGGTGAAGTAATACGTCTACGTGTTTGGGGAATCCGTAATGGTGGTAGACTCTGCAGATCAGTTCACTCCGCTCATTCACCGTGGTACAGATGTGGTGGCAATCCTACTGCTGCTGTTAGAATATTTGAGCGTCCGTGGAGGGATAGTGGACCCGGTATACCGAGAGACTGTTTATGCAGGTATGTAAAATTGAAAATGGTCCTTATAATTTCTTCAGCATTCATATGAAGTAAGCAATTTATTTTCAGATTTGGGCAAAGTAGAAACACGAAGAAACAACTTGATACTATGTGTTACGAAAATTCGCTACCATAATCTAGAGTAAAATTGTACCTAAATATAAAATTTCACATCTATTTCCTATTTCGACTTTCCAGTGACGTGAACGAATACGAATTTACGTCTACAGCAATGGTGACGGAGCTGAAATTCGATGTCGTAAATATGTCGGCAGTTGACGATTTTCGGTCTTTCGGCTTCGAAGCATCCGTAGAATTCATTCGACTTGACAGTGTTTGCGACAGTACACACCGAGTGTACGGTGCTAGCGGAGAAATGAGACTGTCAGCCCATTCGCCCATGTCAGATGCTGTAAGTGTTATTTAAATTGAAATGTAGAATTTTCCTACTTATTATTTTAATAAGTTTCTTAGTTTGTTAAATATTACTGGGAAATTGTAAGCATATAATTACCATAATTGTGTTGCTTTCCAGTCAAAGTAGCGGTACGCAAAATTTTGAAAATATTATGTTTTTTTCTTTCATGTTATTATTATAATAAGTTAAAATTTTAAACGTACTATTTAAACTTGAAAATTATGTTGAGAGTATACAAGAACATTTTATTTTAGTTATTATCATAAAAATGTTTTTAATAATGATGATATTTAATAGCTTGTTCATAGGTGTAATTCCTAATAGAGCTACATACCTCGATCACCACTTTTTGCGATGGTACTTGTATCGTACTTGATGCTTATTACAGTCTACTTTTTAATAAATGTATTCAAGTTAACAAATAATGTGCATTATTTTTTTAATCAATTAGTTATTAAAAAAAGTTAATTAACTTAATGTTTTGAAACTTCAGGAGCGTTGCGAGCATCGTCCTTGGCTCATAGATCCAGCGCCAGGTAGATATTTGTACTTACAAATTCAAGGAAGCATACTTAAAGAGCCGGAGCTAGACAATTTTACGCTGCAGAATAATATTACGGTTGCCCCAGATTTGGGGCACATGTGCCGAACGACGAACCGATTAGCGGTGTACGCTGGGGGCTTAACTCCAATATTCATATGCCCCAAGCCTCCTGAGGAACAGGTAAAAGCCTTATGTATAATGGACTACTTTAATGCAGTTTACTGCGTTGTTTCATTTTGTCTAATTAATATTTCTGTACATAATTACAATTATCTTATAGTGTTGTAAGAATGTTCTTTTATCAGCAAAAAATATTTTTAAAAAAAACATGCTAAAATAATATTCTGAAATTATTATTTTAAATCCAAACTCAATGTAGGTACACATATAAATATGAAACTGCATCTTTTTAAGTTCAATTATATTTATCTTTATTTTTCTTATATTTTTGCACAAGGATATTCTCAGAAATCAACTTTTGTTAACATATAGTGAATAAAAAATTAAATTGAGGATAATAACAATTAAATTAAATATTAGAATAGAATACTATCAAATAAATTAATTTTTAACAAAAGCAAAAACCGACTTCTAACAACGAACTAAAAAGTGAAAAATAATTATATAAAGATTTTATAATTTTCAAGTCGGTGCCAAGTAAAACAAACAGGCTTAGTAATTAGATATTGTAGTAA
>JAKRZM010000770.1:139457-170087 GCA_036379175.1 Heliconius cydno galanthus | reverse complement strand
TTTGACAGGTAAGTGTGTGCGTGCCTATGTTATACTTTACAAATGGCGTTTTATTTTAAAACGATAATTTTATTATTCATTTTATTTGAAAAAAAAACTTTTTCATTTTTGAGAATTATTTTTTTCCGAATTATATTAGGCTTTTATAGAATAGTTAAAACTGTGGTTTCATTTAAAGTGGCGCTGACAATTCCACCCTGTATATGTATTTTTTTAATATTTCAGGCACCCGAGCGATCGTGGCGGTGTATTCGCACTCTCCGGTGACTGCCAATACAAGTGTACATCACTAGACGCGTGTATAGAGCCATCACTATGGTGTGACGGGATAGCGCAGTGCCCGCAAGGGGAAGACGAACGTTTGTCCCAGTGTTCAGCCTTATTGAGAGTGCCCGCTCACTACGCCGCGGCGCTACTTGCCTTTACTGTGTTAGCTGTTTTTGCTGTGGTATGTCTGTTTGATTTATTTCTCTTGTTTTTTTTTGTTTTTAGCTTCGCGTTGTATAGGAATATAGCAAAGTAGGCAGAGAGAACCTAGTGTTAAGTCACTGTTCTCCATTTTCCGCTCAAATCAAATGTTTTTGTATCTTTGGTAGTTTTTATGACTATGTTAAAGTCAATATTTACAAAGTAATACTAATTTCCTAAATTTACTTATTGTATATCAATTCCAGATAGCAGCAGCGCGTTCGTGCCGCAGGCGGCGTTCAGCGCTGCAGCAGAGACTAAAAAGCCTTTCGTCCGACACGGCGATATTCGATGAGAAAGAAGTGATATGCTGACCAAGCGAGGACTCTGTGCGATACGTGGAAGTCGATAGGGTCACCACTGTCTGACTGACTTCCTGCGCAGAGTCTGGTTTTGTACCAATGTTTATTCTTATCTCCTCATTTGTGAAGATGAATGAAATAAAATGGTTTTTTTTGTATTGAGTACGTAATAGTACAATAATGATATTGTTGGTATTCAGTAATGATAATTATCATTATTGGTTGAGTCAATGATGGGAAGAGTTCAATGAACTAGCTGTGGGTTTAAATCCCAGTCGGAATAAAGATTATATTGACCCGTTTAAAAGAAATCGCAATGTTTGCTTTGCTAAAGAGTAAATTTAATATATTATTGGTTCGGAGTTTTTTTTTGTCAACTTCTTAAAATGTGAGAGGTGTATGTATGAAATCTTTTTATATTTTCCTTGACTTTTTAAATTTATTATTATTATATTTTATTAGTACTTGTAATTTATTGAAATATTATAAATATTATTTCATTAATAGTTTCTTTAAACTATGTTACATTGCTTATCAAAGAAACTGCTCAAAATTCAAATGAATATGTTCATCAAACATTAACAAATCCGTAATTTTCAATTGTATAAATAATTTCATATAAGCTATCATTTCAAATGCATTTGGACCAAATATAGTTAATTGTTTTTTTGAGTCCACGCTACAAGCCTGCCTTTTAATTTTCATTTTATTTAAGAGTCCACTAAGGTAACCGACAATATTATTCTGATATTGAGCATTAACGCACAAATATTAAAGAAAATCCGGTCAGCTCGTGGCACAAGTTCAGCTGTCAAACATGTATTACTCGATTGTGATTTTAAAAGCGTTGTACATATTTTAAATTAGAATTCCTTAAGAGATGGTAAGTGAAGTTCTTTAATAGATATGTAATTAGGCTTTACAAGGATATCGTTGTGGCAATAATTCTGTTCATATTGTGTTAAGACGATTGGTAAAACACCTGTGTTCTTATTGTTGTTCTAAATTCGTATACGTGATACTGTACTGCCATTTTATAAAACAAAAAAAAAACATGTTAATATTAAATTTACCCAAAATAATAAATATTATTTAACCAGATAAATTATTATACAAAACTAATTTATTTTACAAACAAATGATTTTTAAATGTATCGTCTATTGACGTAGATATTGCAGTTGATGGCCACAGATACGCCACAGATAAATAAATAAATATTGATCTAATATATAGAGTAAATAAAAGAAAGATTAAAAATTCCAATTATGAAATATCCTAAATTGTGTAAATAAAATTAACACTATTCATATCTTGGTAATGTATTAAAGTGATATAAAAGAAAATTGTTTCCCAAGGAAATTATTGAAATCTATAAATACATGTTAACTATTAGTGAAATTGTAGACTCGAAATCCTACGGAACACCTCGTTGTATTAACAATAAGGTAATGCGGTTTAATGAAGTTAGTTGTATTAAATTAAATATTATAAACTGTGGTTATACTTGTGTGTTTGTTTCTTCTAAAATATTATATTATAGCATATTATATTTTATTAAATTTTAATTTACCTGCGGCATCGTCCGCGCGGTAAATGAAAGTACCGTAATAAATGACAGGGTTGTGTAAGACGTATGAGTCATTCCAAGTACCCGAGGTAACCAGACCTAAGATACAGTGGTTACATCGAATCCATTAATGTCATCTTCTATATATATAAAATCGAAAGGTCACTCACTCATCACGAAATCTCAGAAACTACAAGTGCTAGGTCAAATTTTGTATAGGAGTCACTTATAGGACGTAGGTGCTCGCTAAGACGGGAATTTGCAATATTCGACTTCTAAGGGGTTGTTTTTGGGGTCGAAAGTTTGTATGAAACTTCGTTACTACAAATGCTACGAGTCTCAAATTTTGCATAGACGTCACTAGGACGTAGTCATGGAGACAGAAATTAATAATAACATAGTTCACGCGGGTGTAACCGCGAGCAGGCCGCTAGTGTAATATATAGCCTTCTTAGATAAATTAATTATATAATATAATATTTTATTCAATTTGAACCTATAGTTCCTGAGATTACCCCGTTCAAAAAGCAAACTCTTCAGCTTGTATAAACGAATATCTTTTATGTATGTGTAATTTTTATTATGTGTATTTGTACGTATAATTTGTGTCAATTTGTTTTAGGCCAATTATGGCGCAAGTGCATAAGCGTAGGACTTTAAACGAACAGGTTCGATTCCCACTCGAGGAAATGATATGTTTAATATTACCATTTCTTCGCTCTGGTGTTGAGTCAAAGCGCGGCGTTGAGTTTCGCCATTCAACACTGAATGCCTCCAAAATTCTGCGGAAAGTGGGAAGCGGAGTGTCTTAACACTAAGCTTCCTACGCTACCACATGCAGGACACAGCGTGAAGCTGAATAAAAATTATTAATTTTGTATTTGTTACACAAACAAACAAGTATATCACAGCAATATAGAATCTAAATTCGATAAAAAAAAATATATAGAAACTGTTAAACGAGGTGTAGTTGTAATTTATAAAGTGTTCTTTATCGATAAAAAAAATTGTATTACATAAGTGAAAATGATTTGAACGAGTTCGGTGTTTACGGACGGACGTTTTAAACAATTTTGTTAATTTTTAAGGTTTGTTATTATAAAAATAAATTTTTAGAAAAGTCATTTAGAAAATGTTTATATCGTCTTCCAATATGTACGTTGATTCAGGATTTTGTTTTCCTTAAGTTATTCCACTAGGATTGTTATCCACAAAGTTTTACGTTGGTTTCTATGATAGCATCGGGCTATTTTTAGCATTTGAATACGTTATTATGCTAATATACCCTATTTGTATAGATATTAGATAAAATATGTACATATCTGATTAACATTTACTATTTTAAACGTTTTATGCAACTGTTGATATATGCAGCTTCTGTTGTTTTAAACACTTATTAAAATAATATTTTTATATGTCTCACATTTTTAGTGACAAAATTTCGTTGGCATTTTATTAATATAATTGTATAAAGAGGCAGTAAGTTACAGTTTTGCTTAATAATTATTTATGGAAAATATTTCATAGAACGTTTCAAGCTTTGTGGATAATAAGACTTATTGAAAATATAAAAATAAGGTTCCACTAATGGAAGTGAACTATCCAAATCAGGTATTATCCTGGAAGACAATAATGAAGGGAAATAGCAGATTAAGCAAAAATACTAATTTCAAATCATTCAAGGCGAAATTAATGGTGATATAAGAAGTTTTTAAATAAAATTATTTATTGCATGAAAATATGTTTCATTTGAAATTTCCTCTATCCTGTACATAGAGGGAACCTAGTGTTAAAACCCTTCGTGCACCACTTCCCGCCGAATTTTTCAAGGCATTGCGTATAGCGCGGCGGAGCACAACGCCGGGCTTTAACCAAAGAGAAGAAATGAAAATATTAATAAATAATAACATTTATTTCTCCGAGTGGGGATGGAACCCATAACCGCTGCGTTTCGGTCACACCCTTGTGCCGCTGAGCCACTACGGCCTCTATTATTAAAACGGCCTTATTTATTAAAATAAATGTATATTATAATTATAGTTTTACCAAAAAATAATAATAAAGAACTGACATCGTTTTGCACGTCAAAATTATAGGTTAATATTAAGTATGACCTACTAAAATTGATGGTTTTACTTAATGTCAACTACTATATAAAAACTGTATTGTTATACTTGCTCGCATGATATTTCTTTATGATTTTTTTTCTATAACCTTACGACCAAGGTGAGATAGAGTAATTTATATTTAATACATAATTGCAACTAGTGAAACATGCGACTGTAAACGTGACATGTTGGTTCGATTCTTACTCGTGGAAATGAAATATTTAATATATTAATTTCCTAGCTCTGATAAAGTGGCTAACGGATGTGTCTTAACGGGAACGGAGTGTCTCAACACTAAGTTCCTAGATCCTCTCAGAGATACAGCGTGCAGCTAACAAAAAATTACAATGCGAATATTTCGATATAAAAATAAATGAAAAACATGTAAAATAATAAAATATTTTTAGCCTTTGCACAATAAAAAATAAATATATAAAAAAATATAAAAAATACCCTTCAAAAACTAATAAATCATCAATATATATACTTTTTTGTACAGATAATATAAATATAAATAGATATAAAACCCTTTGGTTAACGCCATTTAAAACTACAATAATCAATTAAACATTCCCTGGCATAATATTTCGTGGGCCTTAGTCACGTTATTTGTAATGTCTTCAGCAGGTTTGTTCGAAGTAACCAGCCAACTGCTTCCGCTTGCACCGCTTTCCAATGCAACAAGAAGACCTTGGACAGCTGCATCCACGCTGTAATGAAATATGGGATGTTAGTTTTGAAATGTGTATACTGAAATATATTTTATTTATTATTATAATATTAATTTATATTTTAATTTCTTTATTCTGGTTTCGAAGTAAAGGGCAGCGTTAAGTTCCGCCATTCAACACGCAATGCCGTGAAAAATTCGGCGGAAGGTGGGAAAATGCTTGAGCACTAGGTTTTCTCTGCCTATCCTGCTATGAGCGGAATATAGCGTAAAGCTGATTTTTATTTTATTTAAACCATTTATGAAGGGAGAGGGTATCTGTTATTTTTTCGTGTACCTATTTTATTTTTATTATGTAGTCGTTCTGAGCATTTACATAAATATCTAGGGAGAAGTAACCTGTAACGTAATAGATAACTATTAATACAGGTTTGTTTTTATTTTACAATTTAATAATAATTTAATGTATCGGCTATAGACTCATCTAAACATATATTCTATATTATTCCACAAATGTCCTTAATCTTTAAATTTTTAACTTCAGTTTTAGTAATGACGCATCATCTTACCTTTGATGTGGAAACAGCTTTAGGGCAGCCTCCAACTGGTCCTCGAGCTCCTCATCCAAACATCCAACTCTGCCATTGATGAGATTGGTGTCTGTGATGCCGAAGCAAATTGCAATCACGCGTACCCCTGTTCTGTCAAAATTTTCGCTTTTCTGCAAAAAATAAACAGCTACTTTTATTATTATTATTTTAATTATTATCTAGGTCGTCTAATTATTATTTAGGTCGTCATGACGGAGGGGTTCGATTGAATTAAATGTCTTAAGGCTAGGTTCCCAAGTTCCCTCTCTGCCTAACCGAGTTTTTGCAGGATACACCGTGAAGCTGATATATTAGCAATTATTATTATATATTAGCTGATATATTAGCAATTAATATTACCTACGAATAATTTTGTATTATACGTTTATATTCGGTTGTAAATTCGAATCCGATTCAATTCTCTTATTTGTAATTTAAGGTGGGCATATAAATAAAAGTATGCCTTTTTTTATAATAGAAAATTAAATTAAATTAACTATATAGAGGTGCCTTAGTGCATAATATAAAGATTTATATTATCTTTCAATAGCAACAGTTTTTTTAATTATCTTTTATATACGCTAGTAAAAATAATTCATCCATTAAGATATATTTGTAAGAAAATTTGATAAGAAATCACGGCGATAGAGATAACGCTTCGTTATGCTACTCTTTGTAATCAAAATGTTTTTTTGACACTTCTACTATCTCCCTGGAGTACTCCCGCAATTATATACAGGCTATACCATATATACCGGCTACATAGTTTTTTTAACACAAATTTACAAATAATATAAATAAATGCTTTTTAAAAAACATTAATGAAATTTACTTATATACTTTGATAATATTATTATTATTATTTTTATTTAACTCGTTAAATTTTTGAATTCTTGGTTGAATTCTGATAAACATTTAATAAATTATTTTAAGTGACATTTCTATATTGCGTTTCTATATTATTTACTGAAAACATGTTTGTAGAGTTTATCTATACTATTTTAAACAATATTTAACAAAGGTTATTGCACTGTAATAATATTCTATCTGTATCTGTGTAGCTGTCAATGTTGATAATGTTTCTGTTTAATGATGCCAGGAGGATTTTGTATTTCGTGGTTAGTTATGGTTGGTTATATATATTGTGGCAAGGAGTAGTAAGGCGAAGATTTATTTCTTAATTCTGGCAGAAAAGCAAAACCCATATAACTCGCAATGCGAATACGGCGGAGAATGAGGAAAAGCAAAAAAATATATATTTTAAATAGTGAAATCTAAATTAACACTTTATTTAACCAGATCGAAAAAAAAAACATTTTAAAAATAACTATTTCCTATGTCAAATAAGTATTTCCGAATTGAAAAATTAGGACGATTTTGTAATAAATAATACCTTATGTATACAACATTGATAATATATATATAACGTATCAGTAGATTACTGTAATTTAGCTTTATCTTACTCACTAATAATAGATAAGTACCAAGGACTCCAGGTGGGTAGAAAATTGATAACTCTTTCGTTCAATTGCAATACAAAGTTAATCTTTTAATCTTTTCTAATATTCAGCAATCCGTTGAGAACATGTTTTTTTTAGCTTCGCTTATTACTTCAGTAATTTCCTTTTTTTAATTATTTTTAAGGTGCTATTAAATACTTAGGAAAGAAACATATTTATCTAGGAAACATATAAAAAAATAGAACGTGGTGGGATTTGAAGCTTTATCTTTTCTTTCTTTATCTTTATCTTTATCTTTTCTTTCTTTAATAAGTAACGGAGTGTCTTAACACTAGATTTCCCCTGCCTGCCCTGCTTTGTGCGGGATACAGCGTGAAGCTGAATCCATTTAACTTTGAAATTGATCAATAATTTATCTATTTTTTTATAATTTTTGACAATAAAAAACTTCCAAAAGAACGAGCAAGTTTTTTAATAAAATATATATAATATCCAACACTTATCTTATTGATTCATCCAAGTCATCAATGTAAACTAAATTATTGCACATATTTTTTATACAACACCGGTTTCTATTGTTTATATGATAAAAGTTCAGAAAAAAACATTTATAAATGGTTATGTAACGTCACCAGAGCTGCGACATTAAAAATCCTCTTTGAAGCTTTTCGTAATTCGTAATGACAACGTAAAATAAATAAACGATAAATGAGAATTTTACTCGGTAGAAAGATTTTTTTTTATTTCTAGTTTTGGAAACATCTTAATTTTATAGAAACACCAAAAAAAAGAAATTGAATTAAGAACCCTTCTAGGGTAATGACTACAAAGAACAATATTGACGTCTCTATGAGAATATAACGAAATCAACTCTACCGACGTGTTCATATAAATTGTGTCTTTATATTCTATCAATCTAACACGCTCTCTGTCATTGACCGTTCATAGACCGGTTAGAACTCTACGACTGGTGCATATTTTACATTTTGCAAAATTATTATTGTTTTATTTTGGAAGAAATCCTAAAAAAATGAGGCCGTCCTGGCGCAGCGGCACAAGGGTGTGACTGTAACGCGACGGTTGTGGGTTCGATCCCCACTCGAGAGAGTGGAATATTTATTTACGTTTATATTTCCATTTCTTCGCTCTGGTGTCGAGGCAAAGTGCGATGCCTCCAGAATTCGGCAGAAAGTGGGAAACGGAGAATCTTAACACTAGGTCTTAACCCTCTGCCTACCCTGCTGTGTGCGGGATACAGCGTGAAGCTAATTTATTTTATTTTGGAATAATGAATTTATATAATTTATCATTGCCATGCCAGCCATTACATTATGGAAAAAACTAATCTGTGGGCGAGACCAGTCCGTACAGGTTGCGGGTTCGATTCCCCATTGACGAAATTAAATATTGAATATTTTCATTTCTTCCCTCTTTCTACCCTTCTACGTGCGGGATACTGCGTAAAGCTGTATAATAAGTAGGTGCGCAACTAAGTTCCTAGAGACATGAGAAATTGATTCCACTACATGCAGCGCTCGGCCTCATGTTGTGAAACCCGTTAAAACCTACATAGACACGCTCAAATGAGAAGCCTACCCTATAACCATACTCTCTTTTTATATTTATACTAGCGGCCCGCCCGCGGCTTCGCCTGCGTGAACTACGTTATTATTAATTTCTGTCTCCATGAGTACCTACGTTCTATAAGTGACGATCATAATTTGATACTCCTCGAATTTGTAGTAACGAAGTTTCATACAATTTTTCAACCCCAAAAACAAGCCCTTAGAAGTCGAATATGGCAAATTCCCGTCTTAGCAAGCACCTACGTCCTATAAGTAACTCCTATGCAAAATTTCGGATTCCTAGCACATGCAGTTTCTGAGATTTCGTGATGAGTGAGTGTCCTTTCGATTTTATATATATAGATAGAGTCAATCAAACGAAAAAAAATTAAAAATAATTATTGCTTAATATTCTTCAGTAAAAAAACATACGTAAGACAACTTCAAGAATTAAAAAAAACACTTTAAAACGTTACACAAAAAAAATAAACAAAAAATATTTCACTTACTCCAAGACAATTGCTAAACTGTAAAACTGCACTCTTAGTAGCACTGTATACGGGCAAAATATGTGACTGGAACAGGCCAACTATAGAAGAAATGTTGACTATGGTACCTCCCTTGCCTCCTTGGTCTTTTCGCATTAAAGTCAATGCTTTAACTGAACCAGTTATCAAGGCTGACTGTAACAATAAGATGGTTTGTTATGAAAAAAATATTTTTTTATATGTATATGACAAGTATTCCAGTAAAACTATTTTATATGTATTATAATTACAATTAAGTCTAGTTTCAAAATGAATTACGAAGATTTTTTCCTGCTAAACTAGTTTTTACTGACAAAAAAACCGAGAGGTTCTCAATTTTACACGTGTACGTACGTAATTAAGCTCCAACTCCAGTTTTTCTAAGTTCAACAGAAATTAATTATTTTCTGAATAATTATTTACCTCATTAAATATATTATTCGCAGTTATTAGTTAGTATAGTTATTTTGTATGAGTTCATTTTTTTATTAGAAAAAGTATTATAAAAAAAAATAAAATCTAAAAAATCATTGCACTTATCTCGTTAGACTAACTGCGGCTAGATTAAGAACATTATTATGCTAATCTTATAAAAAGTGGAGATTGTAACAATTTGTACTTTCCTTAGCATTTGTCTAATTCTTGCTTTAAAAATAAAATTAGTAATTAGATTAACATTATTATAAAGATTATTTAATTAGTTAATATTATCATAGTGTTTTTAGTCTCTTACCACATTAATAGCTATCTCCTTTTCGTATATAGTGGGATGGTCATTCATAATTCCAGCATTATTTACTAAAATATCAATATATCCAAATTGCTTAATAGTTGCGTCAAAGGCTTTGTGAAGTTCATCCGTGGTCACATCACATTTATGGAACTTCAATTTATTAGCACCATGTTTGGCATTTAATTCCTTTTCTAACGCCAAGCCTTGCTCTTCGTTTATATCTAGTACGGCTACATGCTGTAATATTGAGAATAAAGAATATAATAACAATGCATATATATATAGTTGGTATGTAGGTTCCTTAGGGGTGTAAGGGAGTACTAAAAGAGAATTTCGCGAATTTCGTACAGAAACACAAACGAAAAGACGGAATTTTACGTTTTATAACCCACGCAAACGACGATGCGAAAAAAACTAAACTATGAAAGTTTGTGAGAATCAACACAATCAATGTTCAGATATTATACTTTCACGCAAAAACTACTGAACGGATTAAGATGAATCTTTACAGTAATATAACGTATACATGAGATTAATACACGTACTACAATATTTGGCTACAAAAGCGGGCGAAGCCGCGTGTGGGCCGTTAGTATTATTAAATTATTATTAGATATACCTTTGCTCCTTTTTCTAAAAAGCCGCGGGCTACACCAGCTCCAATCCCGGTAGCGGCTCCTGTAACTAAACACACTTTGTTTGAAACACTCATATCGGTCCGTTCACTCTCGCTATCAAGCTCGACTGAGGTGGAGTACCGAGAATTCAAGTGATTGCCTCGAAATGTAACGTAATATATATAGATATACCATCTATTATAACGTTATAGATATTTTACGTCACTTGTTTGTATGCATGTAAGCATAATCTGTATTAAACATATCGCTGTTGAATTAATAATCGGCGTTGCCTATATTTAATTTCTCTTTTTGATTGAGAAACATTCACAAGTTATTTACTAGATTTTGAGCTAATTTATTGTTAGTACCAAAAAAAATTCGCTCGCATTTAATTTGGTTTTTCTTTTTATTATTTTAATGAACGACTAATTAATTACTCGGTGGTAATGGCGACGGGCCAGTTTTTCCGGGCACACCGGATGGGCAGGGAGGAGGGTACTCTGTCCACGCACTACGTGGCTACTTGACAGGATATCGACGGCGGCACAGACGTCCCCTGCAGGATTCGAACTTCAGCTCGCAGCCGTCAATCGGGCTCGGAAGTTCCCTATTCTAAGCAAATCAGCCAAGACGGAATAATATAATTAGTTCTATAGGTGATGAGGTCCTGGTCCTCAGGTCAACTGAGATCCCTTACCCATACACCACCATTGATCCGATCCACCATCGATTGCGTTACATCCTGCATATCTTCCATATATTGTACAGACATCGATCATTTCCAATTTTATTACAAGTATATATATATAAAACATTGTAGATAGGTTATTAATCAAGATCTGATAACATACATATGTTAGGTGAGTCATATTATTTTATTTTTTTTATTTTCTTTTTATTTTGTCATTTAACCTTCATCTTTGCCCTTTAGTTATCATAATACAAGAATATAAGTATGAAAAAGTACATATTTTTTTCATTCTGTGTCCCAAATACAGCGAGACATGCAGAAGGAACGTAGAGGTAAGACACTTCGTTCTCCATTTGCGTGTTCAAGGGATCACCGCTGCCCTCGGCACCCCGTAACACTAGAAAAACTATGAGTGCGTTGCCAACCTCTAGGATGGACATACATGGATTTTTTCGCTTCATGCTGTATCCTGCATATACTAAGGTAGGCAGAGGAAACCAGGCGGAATTCAGTGCCAAACCACGAGGGAATCGAACCGACAACCATTGCATTAGAGACAGTGTATGTAAAGTGGCTTACAAAGTGACTGTTGGTAGCGAAGGTAGAGCTCAATAGACTACCACTTGAGAAGCCTATACAGTATGACTTTCAAATAAAATATGAAAACGAGGTAACATAATTTTTAATATATTATTTTATAATTTATAATAAAATATGTTTAGTTGAGAATTAGTTGCAGTATTCAATATTAAAACCACAATATGTGGTAACAGAATATTACTATGAAAAATAATAACTACATTGTTAATTTATAAACACATTGTTAATAGTTTACTTTAATAGTTCATTCCCCCTAGAAAGAATCGAAGTTGCAACCCTCGTAATTAAGTAAAATAGACACGACGGCCATGAGGCCGATTATTATGAAATAAAACTATGTAACAAATATTTGACAATAAAAACTAATAAAACAAGTTAAAATACAAACGTTAACGAGATACGCTATAAATTTTGTGTCATTTTAATAGTAAAATTACTAGAAGTAAAAAAAAAATATCTCATACATTTAATAGTTTTCTTGTTTATAAACGACGTTAAAGGTTAACTGTGGTTATATCTAGTTACTTTATAATTAAAATTTGTACAGATTCTCATTTTACTTGGTAAACAAAAAAATTAAAAAGAACTAACTAACTCTTTGATTATAGTAAAATATTTATTTACATTTCCATTTTTTCTATGTTCTTATAATATCCATACCTATATTATAAATTCGAAAGTAACTCTGTCTGTCTGTCTGTTCTGTCTATCTTTTACGCAATCAGAGCCCAACCGCTCATTTAATTGTGATAAAATACTCATATAGAGATGACTTGAGGGAGGATACTTGAGGGTCTCGGGATGAACATAGGATACTTTTTTTCTCATAATTGTAATATTTTCGATATATATCAATATATTAAAATACTTATTAATTTGGCATGCAATTTATTCCGCCATGTTTATAATACACAACCGTCGCTATGCGACCGTTGCTAAGCAACGATTTGCAAAGTTTATTAGAAAACATCACCCAAAACGAGCTTGCTTAACGCATCTCTCTATTGAAAACTGAAAATAATTTCATAAATATATTTAATAAATATTCGTATAGTTCAAGCGGGCGTAGCCGCGTTCGGATCCACTAGTGATTTATAAAAAGAAAAAAAAACAAATACTTGCTCGTATGTATAAATTGGGTAATCAATCATTGTCTATTCTTATGTTCGTCCTTATTTTTTAAAGGTACGGGACAGTGTTTCCAACAACAAAACCAAAACAACAATTATAATCTCAAAAATGTGGCCTTGTGTAGAATATCATTTATCAGCATATAGAATAGATATTTCGACTAGTATAAATATATATTTTCGAATCAATTATTAATATTATTCATTCATTCTAAAATTGGGCGGAAAGTAGCAAATGGAGAGTCTTAGCTCTAGCTTTCCCCATACCTTCGCTAGTTTGCGTTTAAAAGGTTAATAAAGCTGCAAAAAAGAAAACAACGTTCCATAAGTATACGGTATATATTTTTTATCTTCATTAATTCAACCAATCTCCTTTCATAATGTTATATGCCTCATCGACTTTGTCTGTTACGTCTACTACTTTTTTCCAAACCACCCAAACACTGCCACTTTTACCAGTTTTGTAGGCCTCTATTGTACCTTGCGATGCTTCTTGTACTCTAAAATAAATATTTAAAAATTAAATTTAATATGTCTATAATATTAATAATTAAATATATTTATCTTATATATAATATTAATAATAATATGGGATCAATCTTAATTCTTTGTGCCTAGTTGGAAAATATAGCAAATACGTACATTATGTTAACAAAATAAAAAGAAATGGATGACGATAAATTTGGTCTCTTCCTTGTTTTATCGTATTTTCAATTTTTCAATAAATGTAAATGAAATCATAATTTTAATCCACAATATAATCCATCGAGTGAAACTGAACTATAAAAACTGAATATATCTTTGAAAAAGATCTCGTTTTTAAAATTTAAAGTAAAGATTTTGCAAATTTCTTACGCGAATATAAACAGGCCTTACGTAAAATTGTCCAAGTATTGAAAACTATGAGCTACAGTTGATATTAAATACGTTATTTAAATAAAAAGTAGATAATCTTTCGGCATTGGCGTCCGCCACTTAACCCGGAATGTCTCCAGAATTCGACTAAAAGTGGAGAGGGGAGTGTTTTAACATTAGGCTACCTCTGGCTACCTTGTTGTATATGGGATACAGCGTGAAATAGAAAAAAATATATATAAAAATCGAAATATTTACGTTTGCATAGGAAAATATTTCACATATTTGTCAATATTTTTGGTAATATCTTCATCGAAACTCTTGACGGCCTGTATCATGCCCGTGTCTGTTGATCCATAGCACATACAAATTGTACGAACGCCTGTTTTCGAATAGTAACCCTCTTTCTGAAAATGATATAGACACAAATTATAAAAACAACTAAACAAGTAATCTACAATCGTTAGCTTTGTTAATAATATTCAGGAGAAAATTGCTACTATATTACTAAATATTTGTTCCATATATGAGTTTAATTTTATGTATATAATTTTGTAAACAATAAAAAATATCTATTTGTGTATATAATAACTTTATCGACTCTATTTTTTATTTTAACTATAATATATATAAGAGTAAGTAATATCAAAGGTATTTATTAGGTTACTTATTAGTACAATGAATATTTACCCCAACACTGGTAGTGAAGTGAAGAACACCAGCTTTAGTAGCACCGTAAACAAACGCGTTTGGTGACAGTAAAGAAAGTGCACTAACGGACGATATATTAATAATGGTACCCCCTTTCCCTCCTTTATCTTTCCGCATCAATTCTAATCCTTTTATAGAACTTGCGATGAGAGCCGTCTGGAAATTAAATGTAAAATTAACTTATTGTCAATTTACAAATTTATATACTGACTTCAGTTTCTTATAATTTCAGATTTATTAAGTCTGTTCCCAGTTTTATTTAATATTCAATAACAAGACAAACCACGGCATTGCGGTCCGCTATTCATGCGCAATGTCTTAAAAACTCGGCAAAAACTGGGAACAGAGTTATTATTTAACCTTAGAATTCTTCTGCCTATCCTTCTTTATCCGGGATACTAAGGGAAGCTAAAATATATGTCAATTCTTTTAGTGGTAAGCAAAAAATAAAGTAGAAAAGTATGTGTATTTCTCAATTTTCGTTTATTTTATATTTGTTTTATATTATTGTTAAATGAGTTTGTCTTTAAAAATTCCACGGGACATGTAATTTAAAAAAAATGTTTTAAATAAGTACAGAAATATCTAGTTTCTCAATTTTTGTTTAAACCTTCAGGCGTTTCTAGGTCATACGAGGGTTATCAGAAATATCCGAATATGAAACCATTATTTTCTTCACTTGCGCTCGACAAGTCTTATCTTAGTGGGGCTAAGGACAACCAATGTTATAGTAGAAAGTGTAGAACAGAGTGTCTTTAATTAAATATTGTCGTTACCAATTTTGCTAAGCAGAAAAATAGAATAGAATATAATAGTATTATTTTACCAGGTTTAATTCAATTTCCTTTCTATATTCTGCATCGTTTGCGATGGCCGCGCTATTAACAATTATGTCTATGCACGAATTATCCTCAATTATCCGTCCAAAGGACCTATTTAATTGTTCCTCTTTTGTGACATCGCATTTAATAAATTGAATTCTGCTTTTGTCATATTTTTCAGTTAACTCTTGCACCAAAACGTGACCAGCATCTTCATTTATATCCAGAATGGCGACAAACTGTAAATTCAATTAATAAAATATTTAATAAAAGTTAAAATAAATTATTAATTTATTTAAATGAAGATACGTGAAATCTTCACCCTATTGTTCTGTCCTGCAGACACACAGTAGTGTAAGCAGAGAGAACCTAGTCTTATTCACCCCGTTCTCCATTTTCCGAAGAATTATTGCGTGCTGAGTGGCGGAAGTCTCCGGGCTTTACCTCGACACCAGAGCGTAGAATTGAAAATATATATTTATATAAACATTTAATTTCCTCGAGTGGGGATCGAACCTACAACCAGTGGCGTTTACAATGACACACCTGTGGCCCTGCGCCACGACTGGCCTCGAATTATATATGAGAGCTGTATGAGCAATGTGTTCTTAAAGTTATGTCCTTTTTTATTAAATTAAATATACTTAATTTATACTATTATTCCATTACAAATGTTAAATAACCCTTTCTTAGCAGGGGGGAAAAATCATAAGTACCTTATAAAATCTTATCTTATCTAATGCTACATTAAATATACTTGTAAGCTAACACTAAGCACACATCGCTCATACACCTTTCATACATATGTATGAATGGGTCCAATTCTCACTTGAGAAAATGAAATATTTAATATTTTGATTTCAATTCTCTGGTTTCCTTTCTCTGGTCTTTTCAACACCCGATACCTCCACTTTTCCAATTCCAATTCGGCGGAAAGTAGGAAACGGAAGTCTTAAAGGGAACAGAGGGAACTCTTAGTTTCCAGGTTCCCTCTGCCTATCCTGCTACGTGCGGGAGACAGCGTAAAGCTAAAAAAAAAATATTATGAAAAATGTGTAATAATAACCTTGACCTTCTGAAGATAAACACTTTGTAGTTATAAAAGTAAATTATTTATTTCTATTTTCACGTCTTCCTTCCTCTAATTTGCTAGCTTTGTTAGTTGGATATATCCAACTGTAAATTTACAAGGATTGTATCTTATCTTTAACGTTCGTAAAATTAACGTATTTTTTGCGAGGTGGCGCAGGAGAACAAGCATGTCATATGCTTGTTGTGTTGTAAACGCGATGGGTTATGGGTTTGATTCCCACTTGAGTGGAGTTGAGTTTCGCCACTTAACACGCAATCCCTCCAGAATTCGGCGGAAAGTGGGGAGCAGAGTATCTTCATACTAGGCTCACTCTGCCTACCTGCGCTAATTGCGGGGTGCAGCGTGAAGCTGAAAATAATAGATAATAAAAACAAAAAACTTCAAAATTCGAAAATTACACATTACTATCAAATTTAGAGAAAATAATAATGATTTTAATAGAAGTAATATTGTGGAGTAAATAAGAAAAAAAAAACAATAAAATATTAGGATTAAGATTAATTATAAAAAAACTAATATTTTTTTCTTACCTTCACTCCTTCTTTCAGAAAATCCCTAGCAATCCCCGCGCCGATACCTGCGGCCCCACCTGTGACTAGCGCTACTTTGTTTTTCAAACTGAACATCTTTGTTTCACAAGCGGATCTTTACAACTGACTTCCACTACTATTTTTTTTTCTTTTATAATATTTTATCGTCGTTCAAGTCAAAGTCAAAATGACTTCAAGTCAGAGACTGAAATATCGTTATAGAACACAAAAAAGAAAAAAATATGAAAAATTGTAATATAGTCCCATCTTAGATAAGAATTGATTGTAAATTATATTAAGAAAAAAGTGTGTCAAGGTTGTGCAAATAGGTAATAAATAAAATGTACGTCTACATAGGATAATTAAATATCTGTTGACCATTTATATCTATATCTGTATTTACTTATAATAAAATTTTAATTGATCGGTGTCTTGTAAATTAATGGATGGAAGATATACAGGTTTATGAGTAGAGTACTTCAGTACCTATCCATATTATATTTAGCTATTTTCAGTGAATATTTAGAAATTTGTATTTTTCTTGGAAAAAATCGTATTCTTAAACAATTTACAAATACATTCTGACAGTTGGGTCTGGGCTCGTGATGTTTTTCCGTAATATCGCATAATAATATGTCTTTCATATCATATAGTAATTTAAGACGTGGTCTGTTTTCGTGGGTAGGAGATCAAAAATTTTTTTTGTCATTATAGGACCCGAGCATGCGGTGAAGAGGAGTGCATACAATTTTTGCAAAGGGTGGTCTCTAAGACCGCGCATCCATATTAAAAGGTTAAATTTACTGATGTTACTCGAGATAAAGTCTGACATGAAATAACCATACTAAAAGAGGCTGGTGGGAGATTTTAATGAACCATCATAGTGTTTTTTGAAAGAAGGCAGCACTTCTGTATTAATAGGTGTTGGATGAAAAACGGTAATATTTATGTAATAGTTTCTGAAAGGCTTCGGACATCGAATTGAGTGTTCTTCTGAGCTGTAGACCTGCAAAATCCAAATCGCCACAAAACAATGTGCCAGTTAATAAAATCGCTCATAAGGAACAGGTATGAATGTTTACAGCGACTTCAAATTTTACTCGTAAAGAAATAATAATTTTATGTTTGTTTACGTTCTCCTTGTCAACTTTATACTGTAGTAGTAATTGTTTTTATTTTCTTGCGCATTGCGTTATTATTTTTTAGACTTTTTGTGAGTTTAAATATTTGTTACTTTTATTATTATAAATATATTTTTCTTTTTTTTATGGTTGTACGTAAAATATATTTATTTATTTATTTATATTGTTTGTTTTACTACTACGTCTTTTCAACGTTATCAATGTAATGTCTGTCTGAATTTTAAAATAAAAAGACGACAAATCAATCAATAATCAGCTTCACGCTGTATCCCGCACAGAGTAGGCAGAGAGAGAGAGAGAGACCTAGTATGAACCTAGTTTAAGACACTCTGGTCCCCACTGCCGCGTACCAGCCAGCCGGGGCGAGATAATATGTTTTTTTTTTTTTAAGATTCAATTGAATATTCTTATGGGAAGCACGAGTACAATTTAAATTTTTAATAATTTTCACATTACAAATCTTATGTGCTTTGCAAAGAAACATAAGATATATAAAAAACGAACTTTATTCAGTGTATTAAGTAAATAATTCAGTAGTATAAGCGGGTGAAGCCGCGAGCGGGTCTCTAGTAAATAACATAATATTTGGTAGTTAATGTTTATTAAATATTTTATATTACAGCTATTAATAAATAAATAATTTTTAGAACTCGCATGACTTGAACACTATTTTATTTCAATTTTATCAGTACTTTAAAAACTATAAAAAGAAACCATCCTACCAATAAGTATTTCTCATTAATTTAAAAAAGAAATATGTATAGCTTAGTAGATAAGACTGTTATTGTAGTTGGAGGTGCGAATGACATAGGTGCAGGTATTGTAAGAGTATTTCTAAAGGAAAATATTAAGGTACGGTATTTTATAAATATGTATGATTCTTATATTGTAATCATTCCAATCTTTCTCATCATCATCATCATCAAAGGCTCTACAGCCGCGGGTGGACCTTGGTCTGGTCCAGAATATCCCTCCATTCTACCTTATTCCTGGATTTCTTCTTCCAATTTTTTACGCCCAGAGTTCTCAAGTCTTGCTGAACTCCATCCAACCATTTGAGTTTTGGTCTACCTCGATTTCCCCGTCTATCTGGTGCACTATTTAACAAGGTTTTCATTTATTTAACTTTTCTGGTAAAACAAAAATATGGCGGTAAGTTTGGACACTCAGCACGTTATATACCTACATATAAAATTAGGGCGATAAGTAGAGACTAGAATTTTGACACTAATATAAGATTTTTTTAGCATATCGCAGTCATAGATTTTGACAATGCTTCTGGCGTCAAGCTTGAACGGGAAATGCATTTGATATGCAAAAAAGAAAAAATAACATTCTATAATTGTGATGTTACAAACATAGAGGCTCTTTTTCAAGTATTTGAAAATATACTAGAAAAACATAGCGCTATCCATATAGTAGTTAATAGTGCAAGCATAGAACAGGATGGTCTAGAAAATTTTAAAGTACAAATTGAAACTAACTATGTAAGTACATATATTTATTAGCTAGTTTAATCATTTTTATATAATGTTTTAATATAAATGTTAGATTATTTTTAAACGGTTTTATTTAGCTCACCCCGTTTGTTTGTTTGGGTCAAATTTAGTAATTGAAATTTAACCCTCTTCCCGTTAACCGATTGATCTGAAATTTGGTATACGCCTTTGATTCTGGTGACAATACAATTATCCATATTCAATATTATTGTGAATCCAAGATGGCCGCCGCTACAAGATGGCGGACAAGTTAGTTTTTTCGATCCCATCAATATGGGTATCAAATGAAAGGGCTTGTCAAGTAGAATTCAGTGCACTATACAAAATCAAAATCAAAGATGGCCACTGCTACAAAATGGCGGATAATGTAGTTTTCAATCCCATCAATATGGGTATCAAAATAAAGGGCTTGGTAAGTATAATACAGTATACTATACACAATTACAATATGAATCTCCCACCTAAGTCAAGATCTGGTATCCTGTCGAGGACTGTGTGGCTATAGGGTGCCTAAAAATGATACGTCGCTAGGGGTACCACCCAAGGTAAAAGGTAAAAGCGCGCCGAGAACTGTATGGCACTAGGTGGATAAAAATGATATGTCGTTAGCGTTTTCCCCTCAAGATTCAGGCACATCTTGTTGTACATAGCCTTGTCCCTCTATTGGACCTCTGGGGGGGTCGTTCGTAACATTCTCCATTAACCTTGCAATAATGAGACATCGAGCCTCATTTCAACGAATTGAATAGCATGAGAAATAAAAACTAAAAACTTAAAAATAAAAAAGTAAAAAAAAAATTTTAAGTTAAACGGTTTTATATTGCAGATAAATGTACTAAAAGCTAAAAAATAATTTCATAGAAATTATGATTACTAAAATAAAATCGTGGGGACACTTGCTACTTACCACTAGGTGGGTGAAGTCTCACGCTATGTCTTTCAATTGTAGATATTGGACGTGCCCCACGATTTTATTTTAGTAATCATAATTTCTATGAAATTATTTTTTAGCTTTTAGTACATTTATCTGCAATATAAAACCGTTTAACTTAAAATTTTTTTTTTACTTTTTTATTATTAATTATATTATAACTCTAGATATCAGAGAAACCCTCTCTCTTTTTTCTCAACATTCTACTCCCATTTGATTGTGGGACCTGCTTTCTTTGTTTGTTCCTTCGACTCGGGTACATTCGAAACGGCACATTGAAAGCGACTATGTATTCCCTATGGAAATTCATCACTCGGAGAATCCTCGGAGACTCGGAGAATAATTACATAAATGATTATTTCTCCACATATTAAAATAATAGATATTTCTTTTGAATATTTCCATATTGTGTCACGGTTTTATTGCTTATCAATGAAATTTTTGTACTAGCAAATATAAGAAAATTTATGTATGTGTGTCTAATACATAATAATTGTTTAAAAGATAATAAAAAATAGTTGTTACTTATATATATATTTTTTTCCTTTTTAAGTTTTGGATTCTTTATATCTTTGAATTTTCTATTCTTTATATTTTTAACTTTTTCAGTTATGTGATTGTCAACTTGATTCCCGCTTTAGGTAATGAATTATTTTCACTTCCTCGCAAACGACAAAAAATAATAATGCCTTGTGCGTTACATTCCACCACTCAACACTCTGTATTTAGAAAATTAGGGGTTGCTTAGGGAGCATACTCTTTACACTAGGTTCAATCTGTATATCCTGTAATATGTGGGATACAGCGTAAAACTAAAAAAAATACAAACGATAAATTAATATTATATTTGTAGACAGGAGTAGTTTCAACAACTCTTAAGGCTTTGGAAATGATGCGTAAAGACAAAGATGGTGAAGGAGGTACTATTATCAACGTAACTTCATTTGCACCCCTAACCCTTCGTCATCCGTCGTTATTCGTATATGGATCTACTCAAAGTGGTGTCCTACAGCTTACTAACTTAATAGGGGTAGGTATTTTTTCCTATCTACCTACCTACCTAGTATTCAAAACCTTGGTACCTCGTATTCAAATTATTATTATTTAAACGCTCCTTTACTATTTTTTTTTTCTTTGCAGATGCAAGAATACTATGAAACTACAAACGTTCGGACAATAACCATATGCTTTCAGTCACCTACTAATAAATTATTTTATAACAACAACGATTCTAATAAAACCTTAGGGAATTTTAATGCAGTGTGAGCTATCTTAGATTTTAAGACACTAGCTACCCAAAGTCGGTTTCGCCAGCTTATTATATTAAATCCAAATTCTTCTTTAATTCTTTAATAATTCTATTAAATCCAAAATCTTTAGATTATTTGTAATCTATGTGTTATTCTGATATATTAACAATATTATTGTAAAGTTTCATCTATGTCCGTTAAGTAGTTTTTGCGGGAAATTGTAGCAAACAAACTTCCTCACAAACTATCATATTTATAATATTAGTAGGGTTTAATCTATTATTTATATTGACCCCATCGTAATGCAATAGATAAATATAAAACAAAGTCAACGCGTAATGTCTCTAGAATTCAGCGGAAAGTGAGAAGTTGTAAACAATAAAAAATATCTATTTACTTATATAATATTTTTATTAACTCTATTTTTATATTAACTATAATATATATAAGAGTAAGTAATATTAAAGGTATTTATTAGGTTACTAATAAAAACAATGAATAATTACCCCAACACTGGTAGTGAAGTGAAGAACGCCAGCTTTAGTAGCACCGTAAACAAACGCGTTTGGTGACAGTAACGAAAGTGCACTAACGGACGATATATTAATAATGGTACCCCCTTTCCCTCCTTTATCTTTTCGCATCAATTCTAGTCCCTTTATAGAACTTGCGATGAGAGCCGTCTGGAAATTAAATGTATAAATGATCCTAATATCAATTTATATACTGACTTCAGTTTCCTATAATTTCAGATTTATATTTAAAGGTCGCCGGGGCCGTAGTGAAGGGGAACGTGACGGTTGTGAGTTCGATTCCTACTCGGGAGAATGAATTATTTAATATTCAATAACAAGACAAACCACGGCAGTGCGGTCCGCTATTCATGCGCAATGTCTTAAAAACTCGGCAAAAACTGGGAACAGAGTTATTATTTAACCTTAGAATTCTTCTGCCTATCCTTCTTTATCCGGGATACTAAGGGAAGCTAAAATATATGTCAATTCTTTTAGTGGTAAGCAAAAAATAAAGTAGAAAAATATGTGTATTTCTCAATTTTCGTTTATTTTATATTTGTTTTATATTATTGTTAAATGAGTTTGTCTTTAAAAATTCCACGGGACATGTAATTTAAAAAAATATATATAAATAAGTACAGAAATATCTAGTTTCTCAATTTTTGTTTAAACCTTCAGGCGTTTCTAGGTCATACGAGAGTTATCAGAAATATCCGAATATGAAGCCATTATTTTCTTCACTTGCGCTCGACAAGTCTTATCTTAGTGGGGCTAAGGACAACCAATGTTATAGTAGAAAGTGTAGAACGGAGTGTCTTAAATTATATTTTCTCACTGCCAATCTTGGCAAAATAGAATAAAATATAATAGTATTATTTTACCAGGTTTAATTCAATTTCCTTTCTATATTCTGCATCGTTTGCGATGGCCGCGCTATTAACAATTATGTCTATGCACGAATTATCCTCAATTATCTGTCCAAAGGACTTATTTAATTGTTCCTCTTTTGTGACATCGCATTTTATGAATTGAATTCTGCTTTTGTCATATTTTTCAGTTAACTCTTGCACCAAAACACGACCAGCATCTTCATTTATATCCAGAATGGCGACAAACTGTAATTGCAATATATTTTATTATATTTAATAAAAGTTAAAATAAATTATTAATTTATTTAAATGAAGATACGTTAAATCTTCACCGTATTGTTCTGTCCTGCAGACACACAGAAGTGTAAGCAGAGAGAACCTAGTCTTATTCACCCCGTTCTCCATTTTCCGAAGAATTATGGCGGCATTGCACGCTGAGTGGCGGAACTCTCCGGGCTTTACCTCGACACCAGAGCGTAGAATTGAAAATATATATTTATATAAACATTTAATTTTCTCGAGTGGTGATCGAACCTACAACTAATGGCGTTTACAATGACACACTTGTGGCCCTGCGCCACGACTGGCCTCGAATTATGTATGAGAGCTGTATGAGCAATGTGTTCTTAATGTTATGTCATTTCTTATTAAATTAAATATACTTAATTTATACTATTATTCCATTACAAATGTTAAATAACCCTTCCTTAGCAGTGGGGAAAAATCATAAGTACCTTATAAAATCTTATCTTATCTAATGCTACATTAAATATACTTGTAAACTAACACTAAGAGCACACATCGCTCATACACCTCTGATACATATATTGTGGGTCCAATTGTCACTTGAGAAAATGAAATATTTAATATTTTGATATCAATTCTCTGGTCTTTTCAACACGCAATACCTCCACTTTTCCAATTCCAATTCGGCGGAAAATGGGAAACGGAAGTCTTAAAGGGAACAGAGTGTGTTAATTCTTAGTTTCCAGGTTCCCTCTGCCTATCCTGCTACGTGCGGGAGACAGCGTAAAGCTAAAAAAAAAAATAGTATTATGAAAAATGTGTAATAATAACCTTGACCTTCTGAAGATAAACACTTTGTAGTTATAAAAGTAATTTTTATTTTTATTTTCACGTTTTCCTTCCTCCAATTTGCTAGCTTTGTTAGTTGGATATATCCAACTGTAAATTTACAAGGATTGTATCTTATCTTTAACGTTCGTAAAATTAACGTATTTTTTGCGAGGTGGCGCAGGAGAACAAGCATGTCATATGCTTGTTGTGTTGTAAACGCGATGGGTTATGGGTTTGATTCCCACTTGAGTGGAGTTGAGTTTCGCCACTTAACACGCAATGGGGAGCAGAGTATCTTCATACTAGGCTCACTCTGCCTAATGCCTGTGCTAATTGCGGGGTACAGCGTGAAGCTGAAAATAAATGATAATACAATCAAAACACATCAAAATTCGAAAATTACACATTACTATCAAATTTAGAGAAAATAATAAAGATTTTATTAGATAGTTAGTTAGTAATATTGTGGAGTAAATAAAAAAAAATTAAAAATAAGAATCATAATTATAAAAAAAAAATATATTTTTTTTTTTCTTCTTACCTTCACTCCTTCTTTCAGAAAGTCCCTAGCAATCCCCGCGCCGATACCTGCAGCCCCGCCCGTGACTAACGCTACTTTGTTTTTCAAACTAAACATCTTTGTTTCACAAGCGGATCTTTACAACTGACTTGCACTACTATTTTTTTTTCTTTTATAATATTTTATCGTCGTTCAAGTCATAGCCAAAATGACTTCAAGTCAGAGACTGAAATATCGTTATAAAAAACAAAAAAGAAAAAAATATGAAAAATTGTAATATAGTCCCATCTTAGATAAGAATTGATTGTAAATTGTATTAAGAAAAAAGTGTGTCAAGATTATGCAAATAGGTAATAAATAAAATGTACGTCTACATAGGATAATTAAATATCTGTTGACCATTTATATCTATATCTGTATTTACTTATAATAAAATTTTAATTGATCGGAGTCTTGTAAATTAATGGATGGAAGATATACAGGTTTATGAGTAGAGTACTTACTGAAGTAGGTACTGACCTATCCATATTATATTTAGCCATTTTCAGTGAATATTTAGAAATTTGTATTTTTTTGGAAAAAATCGTATTCTTAAACAATTTACAAATACAGTCTGACTGTTGGGTCTGGGCTGGTGATGTTTTTCTGTAATATTGCATAATAATATGCCATTCATATAATATAGTAATTTAACACGTGGTCTGTTTTCGTGGGTCAAATCAAGGAGATCAAAAAGTTTTTTTTTTGTCATTATAGGACCCGACCGAGGTGAAGATGAGTGCATACAATTTTTGCAAAGGGTCTCTAAGACCGCGCATCCATATTAAAAGGTTAAATTTACTGATGTTGTGAAAAAACCATACTAAAAGAGGCTGGTGGGAGATTTTAATGAACCATCATAGTGTTTTTTGAAAGAAGGCAGCACTTTTGTATTAATAGGTGCTGGATGAAAAACGGTAATATTTATGTAATAGTTTCTGAAGGCTTCGGACATCGAATTGAGTGTTCTTCTGAGCTGTAGACCTGCAAAATCCAAATCGCCACAAAACAATGTGCCAGTTAATAAAATCGCTCATAAGGAACAGGTATGAATGTTTCTTCTTTCACTTCAAATTTTACTCGTAAAGAAATAATAATTTTATGTTTGTTTACGTTCTCCTTGTCAACTTTATACTGTAATTGTAATTGTTTTTATTTTCTTGCGCATTGCGTTATTAATTTTTTAGACTTTTTGTGAGTTTAAATATTTGTTACTTTTATTATTATAAATATATTTTTCTTTTTTTTATGGTTGTACATAAAATATATTTATTCATTTATTTATATTGTTTGTTTTACTACTACGTCTTTTCAACGTTATCAATGTAATGTCTGTCTGAATTTTAAAATATAAAGACGACAAATCAATCAATAATCAGCTTCACGCTGTATCCCGCACAGGGTAGGCAGTATAGACAGAGGGAACCTAATATGAACCTAGTATAAGATACTCCGTTCCCCACTGCCGCGTACCGGCCAGCCAGGACGCGATAAGTTGTTTTTTTTTTTTCAAACATTCATTTGAATATTCTTATGGGAAGTACGAAAATGCAATTTAAAGTTTTAATAATTTTCACATTGGAAATCTTATGTGCTTTGCAAACAAAAACATTATATATATATATATATATATAAAAATAACGAACGTAATTCAGTGTATTAACTAATAATTCAGTAGTATAAGCGGGCGAAGCCGCGAGCTGGTCGCTAGTAAATAACATGATATTTGGTAGCTAATGTTTATTAAATACTTTATATTACAGCTATTGCGATAAATAAATAATTTTTATAACTCGCATGACTTGAACACTATTTTATTTCAATTTTATCAGTACTTTAAAAACTATAAAAAGAAACCATCCTACCTGTAAGTATTTCTCATTAATTTCAAAAAGAAATATGTATAGCTTAGTAGATAAGACTGTTATTGTAGTAGGAGGTGCGAATGATATAGGTGCAGGTATTGTAAGATTATTTCTTAAGGAAAATATTAAGGTACGGTATTTTATAAATATGTATGATTCTTATATTGTAATCATTCCAATCTTTCTCATCATCATCATCATCAAAGGCACTACAACCGGTGGACCTTGGCCTGGTCCAGAATATCCCTCCATTCTGCCTTATTCCTGGATTTCTTCTTCCAATTTTTACGCCCAGAATTCTCAAATCTTGCTGAACTCCATCCAACCATTTGAGTTTTGGTCTACCTCGATTTCCCCGTCTATCTGGTGCACTATTTAACAAGGTTTTAGTTTATTTAACTTTTCTGGTAAAACAAAAATATGGCGGTAAGTTTGGATACTCAGCACGTTATATACATATAAAATTAGGGCGATAAGTAGAGATTAGAATTTTGACACTAATATAAGATTTTTTTTAGCATATCGCAGTTATAGATTTTGACAATGCTTCTGGCGTCAAGCTTGAACGGGAAATGCATTTGATATGCAAAAAAGAAAAAATAACATTCTATAATTGTGATGTTACAAACATAGAGGCTCTTTTTCAAGTATTTGAAAATATACTAGAAAAACATGGCGCTATCCATATAGTAGTTAATAATGCAAGTATAGAACACGATGGTCTAGAAAATTTTAAAGTACAAATTGAAACTAATTATGTAAGTACATATATTTGTTAGCTATTTTAATCATTTTTATAGAATATAAATATTCGATTATTTTTATTGTGTCATTATTAGATTACATCAAACATTGTTCTTTTTAAATTTAAGCATATTTTCTGAAAAATATAATCTGTAATTAGATTTGCCTATACATATACATAAACCTGAAATTAGGTCTGGGCTCCGCCTTGATAGTGAGAAGCAATGTGAATCTCTAATAAAATTAGCAAGACGTGGTTTGTAGACAATATTTTATTTGTAAAATTAAGCCTTTTTATATTTTTTAAATAAATAACTCAGAGAATCCTTCTCTCATTCTTCTTAACATTCTACTCCCATTTGATTTCTTTCTTCGTTTGTTCCTTCGACTCAGGTCCATTCGAAATGACTATGTAAGTATGTACTATGAAAGCGACTATGTATTTCCTATGGAAATTTATCACTCGGGGAATAATAGCCTAAATGATTATTTTTCCGCTCCGCTCAAAAGTTAAATTAAAATCTAAGTGAAATTCATTTGAATTTGGAATACAGAAGCTTAATTTCGGAGCTTTTGGGTGGAATAACTTGACACTAAAATATCTACTTAAAATGTTAAGTATGTTTATACTTAACATTTTAAGTAGATATTTTACAAATAATTGTAACGAGTGCACATATTAAAATAATAGAAAAGAAAAATAACAGAAAAACTGAATATTTCCATATTGTGTCACGGTTTTATTGCTTATCAATGAAATGTTACTAATGGTAAATATAAGAAAATTTATGCATGTGGGTCTATGTACATAATAATTGTTTAAAAGATAGTAAAAAATTGTTGTTACGTATATTATATTATATATTATTTATTATATTTTTTGCCTTTTTAAGTTTTGGATTTATTATATCTTTGAATTTTCTATTCTTTATATTTTTAACTTTTTCAGTTATGTGATCGTCAGCTCGATTCCCGATTTAGATAATGACAAAAAAAAGGCTTTGTGCATTACGACTCGATACTTTATTTTTTAAAAATTAGGGGTTGCTTAGGGAACATACTCTTGACACTAGGTTCAATCTGTATATCCTGTAATATGTGGGATATAGCGTAAAACTAACAAACTTACAAACGATAATATATTATTATATTTTTAGACAGGAGTAGTTTCAACAACTCTAAAGGCTTTGGAAATGATGCGTAAAGACAAAGATGGTGAAGGGGGTACTATTATAAACGTAACTTCATTTGCACCCCTAACCCTTCGTCATCCGTCGTTATTCGTATATGGATCTACTCAAAGTGGTGTCCTACAGCTTACTAACTTAATAGGGGTAGGTATTTTTTTATTATTATTAATTTAATAGTTTATTACGTTTGTGCTATGAGTTTGTGAACTTTATTTAACCTAGTATTCAAATTATTATTATTTAAACGCTCCTTTACTATTTTTTTTTCTTTGCAGATGCAAGAATACTATAAAACTACAAACGTTCGAACAATAACCATATGCTTTCAGTCACCTACTAATAAATTATTTTATAACAACAACGATTCTAATAAAACCTTGGGGAATTTTAATGAAGTGTGAGCTATCTTAGATTTTAAGATACTAGCTACCCAAACTCGGCTTCGCCAGCTTATTATATTAAAGCCAAATTCTTAAATCTATACTTTATTTGTAATCTATGTGTTATTCTGATATATTAATAATATTACTGTAAAGTTTCATCTATGTCGGTTAAGTAGTTTTTGCGGGAAATTGTAGCAAACAAACTTCCTCATAAACTATCATATTTATAATATTAGTAGGATTTAATCTATTGTTTATATTGACCCCATCGTAATACAATCCGTACCTATATTATAATTTCGAAAGTAACTCTGTCTGTCTGTCTGTCTGTCAGGCAGGCACCAGCAGGCCCAAACTGCTAATTTAATTGTGATAAAATAGTCATATAGAGATACTTGAGGGTCTCGGGATGAACATAGGATACTTTTTTTCTCATATTTATAATATTTTCGATATATATCAATATATTAAAATACTTATTAATTTGACATGCAATTTATTCCGCCATGTTTATAACAACCACCGTTGCTAAGCAACGATTTGCAAAGTTTGTTGTTAGAAAACGTCACCCATAATGAGCTTGCTTAACGCATCTCTCTATTGAAAACTGAAAATAATTTCATAAATATATTTAATAAGTATTCGTATAGTTCAAGCGGGCGCAGCCGCGTTCAGGTCCACTAGTAGATAAATATAAAACAAAGTCAACGCGCAATGTCTCCAGAATTCAGCGGAAAGTGAGAAGCGGAAGTTAAGGACAACTTAGTGTTTTGACACTAAGTTCTCTCTGCATACCATGCCATGTGCAAGATACAGTGTGAAGCTAAAAAAATATTAAAAGAACAAATAACAGTATGCAATCATTTCGCAAATAATGTGCGAGTTAAAGTTGTTAAGGCTTTTATTAGGTCAAATTGAATTCTAAGAAAATGAATTTACTCCACTTGTAATAATGTTGAAATCTTTTTTTAATAATAGGTTTGATGTAGCAGCACAAGGTGTTGTCGAAGCCTTTAAAATTGGAGGAAGCGGAACTGCTTGGGTTATAAATAATAATAAAATCCACGAAATAACTGAAGATGTACGTCGTGCTTATAGAGTAATGTCAAACAATACATATAGTAATTACAACTTAGTGTTCAATAATAATTAATAAGATATTTATTATTTTATTACAATAAAAATATAATATTTAAAACTTAGTTTATTTTTATACACCTATTTTAAAGAATTGATTCATTGAAATTTGTTAATCTTTAAGCTTTTCTTGTACTAACTTTATCTTTCAATTTAAAAAACAAAAAGAATTATATAGATACTAGCGGACCCGGACGCGGCTACGCCTGCTTGAAATATAAGAATATAAATTCTACAGAAATATAATTTCAATCTAGATGAAATGCTAAAAGTGACTATTATATTTATTTTCATAAGGATGAATATCAAAACGACGCGGTAACGAACGCGGTCGCGTAGCGACGACGGTTGTTATTAACATGGCAGAATAAATTGCATGTCAAATTAGAAAGTATTTTAATTTATTAGTATATATGTGTAATGTAAT
>JAKRZM010000770.1:55933-138218 GCA_036379175.1 Heliconius cydno galanthus | reverse complement strand
TTTTTTTTGTATCAAATTTCATATAATATGCAACAAACACGATTCATAAATGTTTGTATCTTTTTACTGTGCTGCTGATAGATGTTTGATTTTATGTGCTCTAAGGGGTATATAGACCTGAATATTTGATATTAATTTCAGCTTGATACCTCCATGTGCAATAAAAAAGTGTAATCTGAGACAACAGAGATTGCATACTGTATATTTCGAATGTGTCCCTATAAGAAATATGTATTGAAAAGTACTTCAATCAACCATCAGCCTATCGCCGTCCACTGCTGAACGTAGGCCTCCCTCATCAAGAGCCAGCCATCCGGTGCCAGCCACCTTCTTTAAATCGTCTGTCGAAAGTACTTATTACATATGTATCTTCTTTATAATTATTGTCAGACAGCAGTCATATCCTCAACGTGTAAAGCTATAGACATGATGCGTGAAGATGCTGGTGGGAAAGGAGGAACTGTCATAAACATATCATCAATGGCTGCCTTTCTACAAAATTCGCCAACAGCGTTTGTTTACGCTGGAACTAAAAATGCTGTGCTTTATTTTAGCAACTGTATTGGGGTGAGTTTTTGCTACAACAAAAATATTTATGTTTAACGCCGCCGCAATGTTTTAACAATTGAACGAGAAGTGGGGAATGGAATATCTTAAACTTGGTTCCCTCCGCCTTAACTGCTTTATATAGAACACAGCATGAAGCTATAGATGTTTATCTTGTAACTTAAAATCAAATTAAAATGAAATTAATTATTAAATAAATATTTAAAATTCTTTATTATCAATTTTCTTTCATAAATTAGCACTACATTTGAGACGTGCAACTGATTTGGTCACTGAAATAATGCTAAAATTTATTTATTTATATGAATATTCTTCAATTTTAATAAAACAAATGCGAGATGTTGAGAACTAAATATATGTCATATATAAACTAGAGTCTCTTAATAAAATAGAGGACGTTAATAAATATGACCTTTTGTTCACTCATCACGAAATTTCAGAAACTACATGTGCTAGGAATCTCAAATTTTGTATAGGAGTTATTTATAGGACGTAGGTACTCGCTAAGACGGGAATTTGCAATATTCGACTTTTAAGGGGTTGTTTTTGGGGTTGAAAGTTTGTATGAAACTTCATTACTACAAATGCTAGGAGTCTCAAATTTTGCATGGTCGTCACTTATAGGACGTAGCCACTCATGGAGACAGAAATTAATAATAACGTAGTTTATGCAGGCGAAGCCGCGGGCGGGCCGCTAGTAATTTTATATATTAGGACACTAATATCGGTTTTCCATTGATTTCTAGTTCTCTGTTTCATGGTATGTTTTTAAATTTTCTTTTTTTTCCAGGGGGATGAATACTACCAACGCACTAAAGTACGCGTAATGGCGGTGTGTTTTGGAATAACAACTACTGCCATAATACAAAAATTTGACAGTTTCGATCGAAATGCTGTAGATACTTTTCATACTGAAGTTTGGTCAACTATTGTAAAGCATAAACTATGGCAAACGTACGTACTTTATTAGTATTTAACATTTCTTAGCCTCAAGTTATCTGTATAAACATAAAATTGAGAATTGAGTGTGCTACACTAAATTTTCAATGCCTACCCTCCTAAAAAAGTAAATGTGAAAAAGTTAGAAATTGGCAATTGAGTTTTACTGCCAACAAAGAAGGTTTATTTAATGGTGAAGTATTAGACAGAATGACCTCTAGATATTCAGTACAACTAGTCCCTCCGCTCTGAAAAGCAAAACAGAGCACTCAAGTTTTGGAAAAACATGAATGTTAATTATCCATACCTATATATTATAAATCTGAAAGTAACTCTGTCTGTCTGTCTGTCTGTCTGTCTCTCTCTGTCTTTTACGCAATTAGGGCCAAGCCGCTAATTTAATTGTGATAAAATACTCATATAGAGATACTTGAGGGTCTCGGGATGAACATAGGATACTTTTATCCTCATATTTGTAATATTTTCTATATATATATCAATATATTAAAATACTTATTAATTTGACATGCAATTTATTAACGATTTGCAAAGTTTGTTGTTAGAAAACGTCACCAAAAATGAACTTGCTTAACGCATCTCTCTATTGGAAATAGAAAATAATTTCATAGATATATTTAATAAATATTCATATAGTTTAAGCGGGCGTAGCCGCGTTCGGGTCCACTAGTATTAATATATGTTGCTTTATATTTATAGACCTGAGGCAGCAGCTGCAGGTGTACATATGAGTTACAAAAATGGTAAAAGCGGTAGCACGTGGGTTGTCAACGAAAGCATAGCACGAGACATTACTAAACAAGTACACGAAGCTTTTGACATTATGACCAATGCTATTAAAGGAGTTTAGTACTAATTGCTGGGCCCAGAAATATATTGGTTAGAAGTATTATTTCTATATGATATATTAAAATAACTAATTTCCGTTTAATACGATCTACGGTTGATATCCTCAACCAATATTTTTTTTTACTTATCTATTGGTGCATGCCGAGGTTATTTTCACTCGGGATACAAATTCTAGCTCCAAAGTTCACTGGGAATTTTACTGGGAACTGGTAATTGTCAAGTGAAATTTTTTGCAGAGGAAATACGAAACTCGACACCCATATAGATCTCCCATTCTTTTGTCGATGGGAACGTCGCATTACTTTACATTTAACTTGGCTGTTATTTTATAGTTATATTTATATTTTTTATGGTATATCGTTACTTTTTGTAATGAAATTATTATTATTTTTTAAACTTTATTTTGCTTCTTTTTGTGATCTAACTTTCATATTTTTTTCTTTTCATATTTCATTAATAATTATCAGTTTTTACATATTTTTCTGTATACAGGATGAACGTATCAGCGAACCATTTACGGAGACCGCATATAGTTTTTGTTTTTAAAATTCTTTATTAATAAATAAGTAAGATAACAAACATAACTTAAGCTAGAAAATATGTTGTTAACATAATTTAAAAGAAAAGGTACTTTATCAGGATAATAATTGCCTCCAAAAGTTTACAAACTGTAGGTTAAAGAACTTATTAAACAACTTTTTAAGTTTNGCATTGTTTTTATAACTCGCATGACTTGAACACTATTTTATTTCAATTTTATCAGTACTTTAAAAACTATAAAAAGAAACCATCCTACCTATAAGTATTTCTCATTAATTTCAAAAAGAAATATGTATAGCTTAGTAGATAAGACTGTTATTGTAGTAGGAGGTGCGAATGATATAGGTGCAGGTATTCTCAACAGTTTGGACGTTTGTACCATTAGCGGTTGCGGCTGTGCGTGCGTCAATCAGTGGGAATCTCAATCCTCTCCAAAAATTAAATTATATTATCTAACATATTTTCTTTATAACTATATATTTGTTTTCCCAAAAATAAAAAAATATATACGAAAAAACAAAACAAAAACAATATTTTTACAGTATTAATTAAAAACTAATTCAGTAAGAATGGAATAAGCTTTCTTAATAACATCAGTAATATCTTTTACAGGCTCGTCCGCTTTAGATAACCACGTGGAACCACTTTCACCTTTCTTTATAGCCTCTAAAGTCGCCGTGGCTGCCGATTCTACCCTGTAATATCAGAAAATTTTAAATTTATTATAAACCGATGATTTAATATAGACCGCAATTCGATTCCAAGTTGGGGAAATTAATTGTTTTCATTAACTCGCTCACTCATAACTAAACAAAGCCAGCGGTGGACGCAATGTTCCAAAATTGGCCGAGCAGTTGGGAATGGAATACCTTAAGACTAGGTTTTGCTATAATAACGTGAAGCTAATCTCTGGTATATTTATTGTGCTTGATGAACCTAACTGCAGGTACAGTGAATCACATTGTAAAGGTTGCCGTGACGACATAGCCATCAATTTGAATCTGTAGTCTCTGTAAATAGCGTTTTCAACCAAATTAACTATTTCACTTTCATAGTAATAGTATAGATAGACATTTAACAACTAATTTGCGAAGAAAATACTTACTTTTGTAAACGATGAACGCTAATATCAGCAACCAGTTCTTTTTCAATTTTCTTATCGAAGTTGCCTAATTTCTCTTTAGAAAGAAGTGAAGTATTCGTGGCTCCAAAACATATAGTCAATACACGTACTCCAGTTCTGTTGTAATACGCCGGAAGCTAAAAATTTTAAAAAATATAATTTTGTAAAATAAGTTATCCTTTACGCTAAATGTAATTTAACTTCATGTAATCGTCGTCATATTAGGCAGTCAGAAAGAAAAAAAGAAATTAATTAAGGTAAACAGCTTTTATTGCCCTTACTGTCGGCCGAATTCTGGAAGCATTGAAGAAATGGAAATATAAATTTAAATTAAAATTGTATTTCCTCGAGTGGGGATAGAACCCACAACCAATGGCGTTTACAGTGACACTTTGTGCCCCTGCGCCAGCTGCCCGCAGCCTATAAATATTCTTATAAATTGTAAGAATATTTACTTACCCCAATGCAATTACTAAACTGCAAAACTGCACTTTTAGTTGCAAAATATACTGGAAGAAAATGGTCTTGAAATAAAGCTGCAATCGATGACATGTTTAGTACCACTCCTCCCTTACCGCCGTTTTCCTTACTCATTATATCTATAGCTTTTAATGTAATCGTTGTTACCGCCGTCTGAAATAATAAGAAATACATTATAAATTCTAGTTAACCCAAATGTTTAATGTACATATTTCCTTTTTTTTTAACATCACACAGATACAGCACACATATAGCAGGGTAGACAGAGGGAACCTTTGAAGCTAGTGTTAAGATACTCTATTCCCTATTGGGATATTTCTGTTCCCCAACTTCCACCTAACTCTGAAAATGGAACTTTCTCAGAACTAGGAATTCTCTACAAATAAAAAAAATCCTACTATTACCAATAAGTTAAATGTTGTTTGTTATAGCCATTTAAAATATACAATGAAACAGTGTAAAGCTAAAAAAGAAAATATTATTATAATATCTACTTAAACAATTAAGTACTATATAATTATAGTCTCACCAGATTAATTTCTATTTCTTTCTTGTACATTTCTTTACTATCGTTCATGATTCCAGCATTGTTAACTACAACGTCGACGTATCCGTAATCTTTTAAGATGGCATCAAAAGCTCCCGTAAGGTGGTCTTCATTTGTGACGTCACCCTTTATAAATCTAATTTTATTTGCTCCGTACTTCTCGTTGAGTGCATTTTGCAAAGGCAAAGCCTTATCGACTGCGATGTCTAAAGCTGTTATATGCTGTAATAAAAAAGCAATAATTTATAGTACTATAGTACTTAACTGTGTAATAAAAATGAAGAAAATATAAAAATAGATATAGTAGAAGATGTATTTATATCTATACCAATATTTATATATCTACATATATGTTAAGTTAGAAAGTCCTTTTACTTTGTAGTATGTAAACAAGACTCTCGAACCTTATCTATAAGACGTCTATTGGAGATAATTATGATATTAAGTTCAGTTTGATACCTCCACATAATCTCGAGTTGATCTTGAAAGACGGATAAAAAAGTGATCCTAAGGGTTCCGTTTTTATCCGTTCCGTTCCGTTTTTGAGGTACGGAACGCTAAAAAGTATAATTTGCTTATACAATTCCTACCACTTACATTATATTCATTTACTTTACATTATATTCTGCACATAGCATGGTAGGCAGAGGGAACCTAGTGTTAATACACTCTGTTTTCCATTTTTACCGAATTCTAGTCATTGGTAGTTGAGTGTCAAAACTCAACGCCGCACGAACCCAGAACCAGTGGATTTCACACAGCTACAGTCGCTTTATTTATTAAGTTTAAATAAAATAATATATACTGTACCTATGGTAGCTTTCTTTAGGCTCAAAAGATTCTACTGATGTATTAAGTTATTAATGTATTATAAATAAGCATATAAAATATGTTTTTATAACCTTAACGTGAATTATATAATTGTTTATAATGATTACAGAAGATGATAAGATTCATGTATAATGACGCATCTCAGTTAAGTAGTCGTTCGATTTATAGATAACGTAATATAATCTATTTACTGCAAAATGGTCTTATCTACAATGACAAATAATCACAGAATTTTAGAACAATACTGAGTAAAATTTAAAAAGGTTGGTAAAATACCACAAAGATCGCTCTAAGCTTCGATTGTTTTAGAAAACGATCGACAAAGCTGATGTCGTTTCATAAAATGTGGTGTCTGGCTCTTTCAATGCGCCACTCAAAGAGCCACTTTTTGTTTTTAGGGTTCCGTACATCGAAAGGAAAAAACGAAATACCCTTATAGGATCACTTCAAAGATCACGAGGTTTGAAGCTGAAATTAATACCAAATATTCAGGTCTATGATTCCTTAAAGCACAGGATAAAGGATAATTACTGTGGACCTGCAGTCATTAGAACAAACAAAAGAAAAATTCCGATAAGTGTAAATTTTATATGTATTTCAGAGAAAAAAATCATTAGCAAATTTAAGTTGATAAACTATAGTATATAAGTTGCACTTCCCGTTGACCTGACAATCCTGAAATAGGTACGGAAACCTCGGTGGGCGATTTTGACTCGCACTTAACTGGTGTTTTTGTATAAAGGGTGAATTTAGATATCAAAATGTTCTTTTATCGAAATATAGTTGTTTTTTTTTTATATTTTTAAAAGTGGAATTCCATACTTATGAAAGAAAAATACTTATTGTATGTCAAAGACTATGAAGCAAGTCCATCATTGATAGGTAAACCGTATAGTTTTGTATGTTCTAACAAATAAATATATACTCCTATATTATTCACCACCACCTATAAGATGCGAATACAATTATATTTATGACAAATGATATCTTTAGAAATCAATAGTTTTATCATTGTCTCGTTTTATGTAAAGGTTTTCTTGTAATAGAAAATTGACACAAACTTCAAATAATAAGTAATAGATACGTATACTTAAAAATATATACGTAAAGTGCATTAGAGGTTTACGAGTATACTATTATATAAAAATGGAAAATTTATTAATAATAAAAAAAATAACAAAAAAAATCGAAAATTTAAAAAAATCTTTAGAATACAGCAGTAGAATAATAATTAAGAAAGTTCACTATTCTCATTAACACGAGTCCTACAACTGATATATATACAATTATTTTAGTTAACGCTTTAATTTATTTTGTATAAACTATATTTTGTAACTAACCTTGACTTTTTCATGAAGCATAAACTCAATTACTTTAGCGCCTATCCCAATGGATCCTCCAGTAATAAATACAATTTTATCTTTAAAATCAAACATTGCGAATAAGCTGAGACGTCCTACACAATGTCTTACGCGTAATTGACTTACGCTGTCTGAATGGATACATGGTAGATGATGTATAAGTCTAGATTACTAACGACCCGCTTGTGGCTTCGCCCGCTTTAACTACGCAATAATTATTATAATTAACTATGTTTTTATTTTTATAGTGCACATATAAAGTTAGTTGTAATTTTGCTTATTGATTTTTATTAGAAACGAAACCGACTGTTTCAACTCACGTCGTTTATGTTTCTTGTTATTTTTTTTAATAAAACTCTTTAAACGGATTATATTAAATTACCATTTAAAATAGTTTGCTAAATAATTCTCATACACCAAGTATATATTAATTCGAAATTTACTTGGTACTTCTTCATAAAAAACGCTGATAAGAACTCCGATGATTACCATAATATGTTAGTTAAACCTAATATGGTAATAATTATAATATCTAGTATTTCTTGACCGATCTCAACTACTAAATCGTTGTATATAGATTTTATATACTCCATATTTTTTACATTTTCTCGAAGAATACCCTTAACACTAGAAGTGCCGAAGATTGAGACCCCCCTTGAACCGCCGTCGTGACAAATTTGTCCCATTCTACTTATTATGTTGATTTTTGGTATAATACAAAAAAATATTATTAAAATAATTCGTAAAATATGTAGATCATCTTTAATAATCAATTTTTGTTCTTTAACACACATAAAAGTATCAAAAAACGAAACACAAAGAAAGAATCAAATATTTCAAATACGTTCTAAGGTCGTGACAACTAACTGAATAACTCTTACAAAATCGTAAGTTATTGAAATTAGTTAATATTATTATTAGGCCAAGCAATTCATTAATATATTCTTCATCAGTGATACATCACAGATGATTTATAACATTGCATAGTAATGGCTCCAGAATTCGGCGGAAAATGCCAGCGGAGTGCATAGCACTAGGTTCCCAGGTTCCCTCCACCTACCCTACAATTTCCCACATTTGGTATCGAGTGTTTTTCTAAAATTCAAGCCTAGCTTAGTCATCCTTTCATCAACTGCTATAAAATTATTAATATTTTTTATTAAATAAAGGTGTAAAATTGGTAATAGTCAAAAAGTTTCATCTACTATACATTAACAAACAAAAAAGTTATAAACAATCAACCTTGCGTTTGGGACAAAAATGGGACGGCGGCGCTTCTAGTGTTAATGTGAGGAGAAGTTCACAAAAATATAATAGTGAAAACTGTATTTAAATCGGTTAAGCCGTGTCTGTGATGTATTGCCCTCCATAAAAGTTTTTCTCATATATTTTCCATATATACCTATATATGGAAAATATATGAGACCTACCTATATATTTTCTACCTATATATTTTCCATATATTCCATATATACCTATATAGGAATAGTTACATTTTTATATATATGAATAAGATATGAATACATAAACATATGGATAGTATCCTTATTATGTATGCAGCTTGCATTGTCAGAGGCTAGCTTGTACCTACCACTATATTATAATATCTATTGGATTGACCTTTTAACCATAAACAGCATTATGTTTACTATTAATTATGTTTTATATGTACATGTATTTAAATTATAACTAATCACAGGATTAGAAGCGTCTGCGCTCCTTTTAGGGAAACAGAAAAAAAAATGCAGTCGAATTGATAACCTCCTTTTCTTACAGAAGTCGGTTAAAAATATTTCAAACCCATACCTAAATAAATTAACAATGACAAAACAAACTCTGTACAACTATATTATATGACTAGCGGACGCGCGCAGCTTCGCTTGCTTATTGCTTAGGGGTGAATTCTAATAAACTTTGAAACACGTGTTCAATAAAATATTTTTAAGAGTCTCAATTTCAAATTTTATAAAAATCAGTGGCGATTTAAAGATTTTTCTATATAAACTTTCAACCCCTTATTTACACCCCTAGGGGATGAATTAAAATAAACCACGAAACTTATGTTCAATGAGATATTTTTAAGAGTCTAAATTAAAAATTTTATAATAATCGGTGGCGTTTTAAAGATTTTTCCATACAAACTTTGAACCCCTTATTTGCACCCTTAGGGGAAGAATTCTAGAAAACTATGAAACATGTGTTCAATTAAATACTTTTAAGAGTCTGAATTTCAAATTTTATAAAAATTGGTGCCGATTTAAAAAAAAATCTATACAAACTTTCAACCCCTTATTTGCACCCTTAGGGGGAGAATTCTAGAAAACGATGAAACACGTGTTCAATTAAATACTTTTCAAAATCTAAATTTCAAATTTTATAAAAATCGGTGCCGATTTAATTTTTTTTCTATATAAACTTTGAACCCCTATTTCACCCCTTTAGGGTAAAAATTTTTCAAAATCCCTTCTTAGTGGATGGCCAGATTACGAAAGTAAATATCTGTCCAAATTTCACGTTCCTACGCACAGCGGTTATGGCTGTGCGTGCGTCTTACCTCAGTCAGTGAGGAGAAGTCCTTTTATATATATAGATTATTTTTAGTAATTTAATATTTATTTAAATTAAATTTCCATTTCTTCGTTCAGGTGTCGAGGTCAAGCTGATTAGTTCCGTCACTCTACAATGCAAATAAAAAAGTTAAAATTCAATAAAAAATAATTTATAGGTAGGTATTTAACAGAAAAATATATTACAAACTTATATTTGTAGTTCGGTTCATACAAAATGAGTGAGTTTACATATTTGTATTTTCCGTTTAACCTACGACCCTGAATATTGTACGGAACCATCAATGGGCGAATAGAACTCGCCTTAACCGTTTTTTTAAAGATATATTTTATTACAATCAATTTTAATTTTGCCGTCGTGGCGCAGCGACCCAAGGGTGTGACTGTAAAGCGACGGTTGTGAGTTCGATCCCCACTTGAGAAAGTGAAATATTTATTTACGTTTATGCTTCCATTTCTTCTCTCTGGTGTCGAGGCAAAGCGCGCCGTTGAGTTCCGCTACTTAACACGCAAAGTCTCCAAAATGGACCGAAACTGGGAAACGGAGTGTCTTAACACTAGGTTCTCCCTGTTTACCCTTCTGTGTGCGTATACCATATATAGCAGGGTAGCTTCTACTACCCTGCTATATGCTCCTTTCAAGTGAGCAATATTACAATAAAATATATTGCAATAATATTTTATCAGGCACAAAATGTTGTTGTTGTTGTTCTTTAATTATGGCAATCCGAGCGTTCCAGTACAGCACTAATCACTTCGCCAATGTCGTTGAATGGAAAACACACAAAGGGACATAAAATGTTAAATATTATTATTATAGACCATTATTATAGACAAGGATATCGGAACCTGGAATCCAGAGGTCGCTTTGGAATAGATTATTTCAATTAATGTCAATAGATGTCGCTACAAATTGAATACTGACAATAATATTGAATTTATTTATTAGCTTTATTTATAACAGTTAATATAAAACTATATTTATCACAAATAATTTATTGTATAGCTCATAATTTTTTTTATATATTTTTCGTAATCCATTCTTCACTGTCTGTGGTATTTTTCTCTGACTGACTCTGTGGTACTCTAAATCCGATTGCCACACACGAACAGTGACTGACTTACTGTCACTGTCACTTGTCAGGTGAAAACGAAAATTCCAACAAGAACTCTCTACCAGACAGTAGTTAATCAGTTATCTTTTTACTGAACACAAAGTACCACATATACATATACTACTAGATATTCAGATACGTTTCACAACCAGTGTCAAGTGAGCGTCTTTACAGTTTAAATAAAAAACAACGTGTTTATTTTACGAGACAAAATCTTTACTATATTAATTACTTTTATATCGACGTTTTTTGTAGGTACTTAATAGCAACGCGTACTTAACTACTTCAAAATGAATCCTTACCAAGTAAGTAATGTGTGAAAGTGTATCCTATAAGTAGTTTTGCTCGTTTTGTTTATCACAAAATGAATGGATTACACCCTTCGAGAAGGTAATATAGATTTATGTAGATATTTATTTCATTTTAAGGGTCCGCAAAGATACCTTCACAATATTGGATTTAGCAATGCCGCTCCGCAATCGTTCGGAAACCCTATGCCAATGCCAGGCATGCCAACGATGGGTTATCCGGCACCCCCGGCCGGTTACCCTGGTTCAGGCTATCCTCAACCACAAGGCCTACCGCAACCGGGTGGCTATCCCGGCCAGGGTTATCCTTCACCAAGTTCCGCTCAAGGCTACCCTCCTGCTCAAGGCTATTCCTCTCCTCAAGGCTACCCTCCCGCTCAAGGCTATCCCTCTGCTCAAGGCTATCCCTCTGCTCAAGGCTATCCCTCTGCTCAAGGCTATCCCTCTGCCCAAGGCTATCCTTCTGCTCAAGGCTACCCATCCTCTCAGTCAGCATATTCTCATGGATCTTCATCAGGGCCCCCAGTAGTACAGGTAGGTTTCAGAACAAAAGGTACTAAGTCTGTAAGCAGTGTAGCTATATCCTGTATCTATTTATTATTTTGTGATAAGCAAAACATTGTTGTAGGGTTTTAAAATGCTTTATTAAATGTGCATTTCTGTGGATTTTTTAAAAATGAATTTAACCAAATAACGGGAAGTGTTGTAAATCATTTTAGAAAGCTTATTCAGAAGGATATAATTTGGATAGCTTAACTAACTTTTGCTTAGAACTTCTTAACAAACATCTATTTTTAATGAATAACCTATTTATATCATTACATTTCCATATTTTTCTTTTAATATTGTTTTTATATTCTTTCATCACCCACATTGCACTGTTATTTTATATACTTTGAAAAGGCGAAGTGAAAATTTTACATGGCAAGACTTATTTAATGTTATAATTTAATATTTAATTGATCTACATATCCCTAACAAAGTAATTATAATATAACATAGAATATTAGGCCTTACACCGAATATTCTATAAGCATCTTGGTATATATTTTTGAATATTGACAAAACTGTTCTGCCAGTGTGTGATGTAAATCACAAAAAACTTGTATCAATGGAAGTCAGGAAGTTGGTATTATTATTTTAACTTATTACTACAGACATATTACAACTTTTGTATGTTGACTTCACACAAGGGTTACAGAACATTTAAAAGACCAGAAGAAAAATATCCTTCCGTACGATGACCCGTCGCTTCTAAATTTAAATTAAAGTAAAAAGTTATAAATTTCATAACATAATAGACTTTACGTACCAAAGACATTTTTTTATAAGATAATTAAAAATATATGATAAATTTTCAATCAAGTATTTGGTATTCAGCCGAATAATATCAGAATTAAATACAATAAAATTGGCCCAATAGGCTAAATTACCTAATAGCAGCCAAATATTTATTGCAAGTCTATTCATTAACTAAGAATTATTTTATGTAAATGAAATGTAAAAAGTTATTATGTAATAATTGTTAATTATCACAAAATAAATTTAAGAACTAAATATTGATATCAATGGTACTAAACTATTCATCCATTATTACCATTTTTTATATACATATTATTATTTATCATGAGGATGTGAGGAAGTAACAAATTTAAATGAAGTTAAAATATTTCATAAAACAGTTTCCAATTAGTCATCATAACACAGTGATTCACACTACACACTATTGTACTATTTTAGTGAGATTACATAGTGATAAGTGGCTTGAGTCCAATTGTTTTGTATTGAATGAAAATGCCGTTCATACATCCCGTTTATGATTATACTTCTACCTCATACATTTTATTTATCTTCAAAAATTTGTATAAAAATATTTTAAATTTCATTAGTTTTTACTTATAAAGTAAAAAGTTTACATATACATTAATTTTCTATGTACCTTGTATATTCTATATACCGTTTATAATACCGTGACCTAGATCCACTTATAAAACTCTTTGAAGTAACATGTTAACCAAGTAATTAATAATATTTTTTAATAATAGTTGAAGTATAGAATTAAACTGTTTAATACAGAATTTAACTTTAGAATAAAATAGTACACATTTTCAGTACTTGCTACCGGTAGTTTTAAATTAAGTTTCGTTTTTAAAAATGAATATTACTTAGTCCAAGATATAGGTTTCATTACGTCAAGGTATCGTGGCTTTAAAAATAACATTAGAGCTTTGTACATCACCGAATCTAATAATTATAGAAATATTTTATCCTAGTTGGGAAAAGGACAGGACATTCTTATATTAGTTAAATAATTTATAATTACGTAAATATCGTATTTTGTTAACTATTAACAAGTTGAAAATGTATCATATCATATATTCGACATCAGCTATAAGATGCTCGTACCGTACCTATACGCAGTGGCTCTATTCAAGGAACAGTTTACTGCAATTACATTGTTATGCTCACTTCGTCTCATACATTTATCACAATAAGCGATTCAGTCTTCTCTCTGGCCCCCACTATGGATGTAGTTTAATAGACTGAGTTTTTTTCTTTCAAAATATCTGGTTAATTTGTGTTGGTGTTGTGATGACTGTGCACGAGAGCTTCCTTATATGATTATATCGTGAAAGTCCACTTTGAAACAATTAACATGTCCTCGGTCACGTCGAATTCCAGTATGCGTAGCGTTTACAGAGCATCCATTGGTATACGGCGTGGGTTCAAGTCGTTTCGTTATACGGTAATTCCCTTTCTTGCATTTGCTTGAAATGTGAATAATGGCAAGATATGCTAATTAGGATGTACATCCTGATCCTGATTATAGGATCTGCATTTGCATAATATTTTGTCCTTTGTCTGCGTTACAGGAGGAATTATGAGTTGTTAGTAATGAGATGAACATTCGTTTAATATATATTTTTTTATTTAGAAGATATTGCTAAATCATTATTTAAAGTCTGCTTTTGTCGCTAACAAATTGTATTATAACATTTCTAATCTTTTACTAATATATCACGATTAAATGAAAGGAAATGCAAACTTTCATATATTCCATTTGTCCAACAGTCCAAACCAACTGTCGTCCCCGTCAACCCCTTCGACCCCCGCGACGATGCTGCAGTCCTACGCAAGGCTATGAAAGGATTCGGTACTGATGAGAAGGCGATTATACAAGTGTTGACCAGACGAAGCAACGAGCAACGTCTGCGAATTGCCTTCGAGTTCAAAACATTGTATGGAAAGGTATGTAATTTATTTTAGCTCTACGCAATCTCCGCTTTTAGCAGGATGAAAAGACTGAAAGAGCAAGTGTCAAGAATATTTTAGCCCATTGTTATTTCACGCTGTATCCCGCAAATAACAGAGTAGGCAGAGGGAACCTGGAAATCGATTTTGTTAAAACACTTCCGTTATCCAAAATCCGCCGAAGTCTCGAATAATGGAACTCTACGCCGATTGTTCTTGATTTACCAAAACGTAATGGAAGTATACGGAAGTAAAACGTAATGGAAGTAAATTTACATATTTTAGATATAAGCTATTATTAACTATACTATAGTACTAAAGATGAATAATATTGTTTTCGTCTTTACGAGATAAATGCTTGCCTTAAAGTACAAACGTCAATGAAGGCTACTCTAAGTAATTACCGTTTGTCTACTTTCTCACAGTGTGCCAAATTTGGTCTATTACGTTACTTTGACCTATATGTTTATATTACAATATTTTAAATTAAAAGATTTATTGTACCAAAAAATTGGCTATATAAGGACAGACAGACAATCGATAATCAATTTGCATTTTAGTTAATTCAAAAATAATATTACAAAAATAAAAAGGAATAATGGGAGAGATTTGTAATTTCATGAAATAATATTTTATTGTCTTTTTAATAATTTGTAACAATTAATGTGTTTTTTAAGATTCTTCAGTTCAGTTCGGTTCTTAGTTTAAGCCATGCCTTAAGGATTCTTAAATTTTTATATGTTATTGATTTCTATCATTACCGTGGCCGCCGAATACTTTATTTCCGAGTGAACTACGCGCATAGGTTCAGAAAACCTAACTTCAGGGCGGCCACGACTTGTTGACCGTACTGTACGAGCAAATTGACTTAATCAGTCAATGTCAGCTGATGTGCTGTCAACCTATGACATTTGAGCTTCCTTTATAAATAACTATAAATGTATATAAATCATTTACGTAATATTGTTTACATAATATAATAAGTTTATCTATAATCTAATGTTGCTCTGCATTTTATGTTTAGGCATGTTTTCAGGATGAAGATATAAAATTTTATGACTTGTTTTACTTTACCGATATGGCTTCCAAGACAACTTCGTTACTTTATAATAATAATAATAACCATTCAATAAAATTGAAAAGCCAAAAAGTTCCTTATAAAATATTATTTGAGGCTCATTAATACTGATTTAAAAGTCTATAACGCTTTTCTTTCTTCACAGGACCTAGTATCAGACCTAAAAAGTGAAACCAGTGGTAAATTTGAAGATCTCCTAGTGGCTCTCATGACTCCCCTACCCCAGTTCTATGCAAAGGAACTCCATGACGCCACAGCTGGTATTGGAACAGATGAAGATGTGCTCATCGAAGTCATGTGCACCATGTCCAACCACGAGATTAATGTTATCAAGCAAGCGTATACTGCTAGTGAGTATTCTTTTAAAAGTTAATGTTTTTTCTTTCTTCTATGTAGGTAGTGATTGTTTTTCATAGCTTTCAATTCATATAAGATTATGTCTTCATATTTTTCATTTTCCTAATTACATAGTTTATCGTATATTTGTTTCATAGTAAAATTGATCCTACGATGGTTTTTTTTTGTTTCATTGGCTCTCTCTTAATATGATGATTTATCATTTTATTTTAATGTTTATAAAATAAATAAATCGGCTTTACGCTGTATCCCGCACACAGCACGGTAGACAGAAGGAACTTAGTGTTACGACACCCGTTCCCCGCTTTCTGCCGAATTCTGGAGGCATTGCTTGTTGAGTAGCAGAACTTTTATAATATATCCTTTTTCTTTGTTTATTTAGGTTTGTTTGGTTTATACCTTGTATAAATATTTTAAACTTAGATACACAATGACTAACCTCATGTATATAAAAGCCAAGATACGTTCTATTAAATTAACTTCCTAACCAATTACTATTTGATTTCGCGTCATTCGAAAATGAGCATAATTCTGAAGCAAATATAGGATACAAGCAATTCTAAGTGAATGAGCGAATATGCTATCGTTACCGTGAAATCCACATACTTGCATTGTGCTAAACATCCTTGAACAGAAATGAACTGTTTCCTCCACATGTACTAAACGTTCCTAAAATAAGAACGTTTCATTATTATGCGCGTAACTAAGTTCTAATATTAAAAAATAGTTTAGTAGAAATATAACATACTAGCGACCCGCTCGCGGTTTCACCCGCGTGAACTATGTTATTATTAATTTATGTCTCCATGACTACGTCCTAGTGACCAAGTGAAAATTTGAGACTCCTAGCATTTGTAGTAACGCAGTTTCATACAAACTTTCGACCCCAAAAACAACCCCTTAGAAGTCGAATATTGCAAATTCCCGTCTTAGCGAGCACCTACGTCCTATAAGTAACTCCTATGCAAAATTTGAGATTCCTAGCACATGTAGTTTCTGAGATTTCGTGATGAGTGAGTGACCTTTCGATTTTATATATATAGATTAACCACTAATATAACAGAAGTATAACATATTAACCACTAATATAGTAGAAGCCATTCGTGGCGCAGGGTCACAAAGTGTGACTAAACGCGACTGGTTGTGGGTTCGATCTCTACTCGAGGCAATTTAATATTTATTTAAATTTATATTTCCATTTCTTCCCTCTAGTGTCGAGGTAAAACTCGGCGTTGAGTTTCGCCACTCACACAGGTTTTAAGTGTTAAGTTGCGTTCTCAACTTTCGCACAAATTTTAAGACCATCCACTGCCTACTTTATTTCATGCGGGATACTGCATGAAACTAAAACAATATATCAATATATCAATATATCAATATATTATTTCAGTTAAACGTGAATTCCAGTATTTATAATTACAATGTAAACTGTATTAATGCCTACATCTAAAGTAATTTGCAATGCATTTGTGTTGTTAATGACGTTACAAGGTCAAACGTCATACTCTAACAATTGGTTATTTATGAATGTTATAAGTAGTATAGATATTATATAGGATATTACTATTTAAATAATTTTCTTCCTAGGTAAAATAATATACAAAATTTCAAGTATTTTTTAATACTGATTTATTTACAAATTCAAATGATGTCAGTTTGAATGTTTATCAATTGATCTTTGTATATATATATTTAGAAATATACAGCCTTAAGAGAAAATTGTTATTATTACAAGGTGACTGTAACGGGATTTCATTTAATATTTTCATTTCTTCGCATTGGCAAGGCAAAAAGCTCGGCGTTGAGTTTCGCCACTCAACACGCAATGCCCCGAAAAGTTTGGCGGAAAGTGGGGGACGGAGTGTTTTAACAGTTCCCTCTGCCTACCCTGCTGTATGCGGGATACAGCGTGAAGCTAGTATTGTATTGTATATACTCACTATCTGAAAGCAAGTATGACTCGTAATTGGGTAAACACAATTAAAATGTTTGAAATGCTCCTTATTTACACTGATAAGGCCTATTGATGAATCATTTAAATATGAACTTCAGTTATTCTTTTCAAACTGTCATGACTGTAAACATAGTAAATCTTACATACTTTTATTAAATTAGTTAATCAATTTTACATTTTTAAATATAAATTATTATAAAAAAGATACATTTAAAAATATAAAAAAAAAAAAAATATTATTAATTAGTATATTTTAGTACATAACCATTTAGTTATATTTATAGTTGAAGAATATTTATTTATTTATTTTTTTCATTGATATTTTTGTTATCGTTCTCTTTATAAATAGAAATAATATATTTAATTAATACATTTTTGCTGATTGTGGCCATATAAAAATGACGGATGCAGGGTAACAGCCTTTTTAATAAACGTACTCTATCTATGTAAGATGAATTGCTATCATCGCTCTCACTTGACCTATTTTCATGTTAGACCATTAATCGATTGTCCCGTTTGCCAGTGGATAGCTATTAGGCTGTTTGGAACGTAACGTTTCGAAGGTGAGTCTATCGAACGTACAGATATATTATTACTTTGTCATTGCAAATTTTCTGGTGGAACTTAACGCTGCAATAATACATTCCCCCGAGTGGGAGTCAAACCCTCAATCATAAAGGTTGCCAACTGCTGCCATTACTGCCCCATTTGGAAATCAAGTGATGAAGCACTCAGGGCGATAACCTGTTTTTGAAATTAGTCACCTCGAGATAGTTGTTAAGTCTTATATAGGTATGTGGTATTTTTATAGCCTGTGTTATGTTTTTAACTAAGATTGTTAAAGTTGATACTTATATAGCTCTCAGCTAAGTAAATTAAATAGATGACTGTGAAATCCAAAACTAGTTTAGTACAACGAATTGAAGTTGCTTCTCGCCAATATATGCTAAGATCTTTCAAATAATGAACGAAAGTTTTTTATGCGGTATTTTTCATTAAAAAATAAGATGATTCAAGAGGAAGGTTCATGTGTATATGTACTTAATTTATTTACATTTATTTTTTATTGATACTGAAAATATTAATTTGTTTTGTGATGCCGTAATATAGTAGATGCGATGATTTTATAATAAAGTAGGTTCGCGCGGGCGAAGCCGCAAACGGAACACTCTTAACACATTTAAAAGATTATAAGAATAATCTTTACTGTTCAACAAACAAACAACTTGGTAGTACCACCTAGTTCTAGGGCCGATAATGCTGACTTTTATCTTGATTGACGATTCAAAATTGTTTGAAAAGACTAGGAGTAATAGTGTAGTAATTAACTACCGTATAATTTTAAATTCATGATTTTTGATAAAGTTAATAACATAACTCAATGAAGGCTTGGAGAAATTGGTGGCTCTTTTTGGCAGAGATAACCTAGTGTCAGAACTCTATTACCAATTTTCCGTATAATTATCGATACATTATTGATTCACGTAACTCAACGCCATGATTTTTCTTACTGGGACCCATATTCATTGTGTTTGCACTTAGAAGCTGTGTCATTACATGACGATATTCATTAGATCTTATTAAATTAATAGTTTTTATACCTATGTTCTTATACATCCTATAATATAATTACATAGTTATATTTTTTTCCTCGTAGTCGCCGGTGAGTCATCAGTGACGTGGAATTATTATTGTGAAAGAGGAAAACGTTACTTATATAGGGCTCGGTTGTTTCGTTGCCAAATGGTCTATTAATGATGTTTTTTTTATATAGAGGCCTTTTACAGTGTTTCTTATAAATAAATATTAAATATATTTTTTGTAGTTTCACGCTGTATCCATCACATGACAGAGTAGCCAGGGAAAACTGGGGAATATCCCTCACATGACAGAGTAGCCAGGGAGAACTGGGGAACACTTTCGAAACTTTAGAATTAATATTTTAATTTATAATTTCTTTTTATATTGACCTCTTACAATGCCTGGTAAGAATAAGAAAGGAGGTTAAAGGCTTATAATCTATATATATAAAAGGACTTGTCCTCACTGACTGAGGTAAGACGCACGCACAGCCGTAACCGCTGATGGTAGAAACGTTAAATTTGGACAAAAGTTTACTTTCGTAATCTGGACATCCACTAAGAAGGGATTTTGAAAAATTTTAACCCTAAAGGGGTGAAATAGGGGTTCAAAGTTTGTATGGAAAAAAATTTAAATCGGCACCGATTTTTATAAAATTTGAAATTTAGATTTTTAAAAGTATTTAATTGAACACGTGTTTCATCGTTTTCTAGAATTCTCCCCCTAAGGGTGCAAATAAGGGGTTGAAAGTTTGTATAGGTTTTTTTTAAATCGTCACCAATTTTTATAAAATTTGAAATTCAGACTCTTAAACGTATATAATTAAACACATGTTTCATGGTTTTCTAGAATTCACCCCCTAAGGGTGCAAATAAGGGGTTGAAAGTTTGTATGGGAAAATTCTTAAATCGCCACCGATTTTTATAAAATTTGATATTTAGACTCTTAAAAATATTTAATTGAACATATGTTTCATGGTTTTCTAGAATTCACCCCCTAAGGGTGCAAATAAGGGGTTGAAAGTTTGTATGGGAAAATTCTTAAATCGCCACCGATTTTTATAAAATTTGATATTTAGACTCTTAAAAATATTTAATTGAACATATGTTTCATGGTTTTCTAGAATTCACCCCCTAAGGGTGCAAATAAGGGGTTGAAAGTTTGTATGGAAAAATCTTTAAATCGCCACCGATTTTTATAAAATTTGAAATTTAGACTCTTAAAAATATTTCATTGAACACATGTTTCATGGGTTATTAGAATTCACCCTTAAATACGCAAGCGAAGCTGCGCGCGTCCGCTAGTAGGTTATAAAATCTCCTTTTAATATTCGACGTTACTTTCGCCAGCATTGTGTACCTACTATGAATAATTTATGAGAACGTACACCGAAATGTTACTTTCACAACATAATACGTTTATGACGGCTGGGACGAAATAAAAAATATACGAGTATGTGAATTTTCTTAACTTAATTTTTATTTGGTTCAAGTTCACTTTTCTCCATTTTGCATGATAGGCTAAGATACAGTATTATATACTTGGTATTGCACGCCATTATTTTTTATATAGTATATAAATGGTATATGTATATGATTGACATACGTTTGTTTCGTAGAATCGTAGAACGGGTTATTAATAACATCGATTCACATTATTTTCTATACTATGCCGCCAATAAATCTTTAAAAGAATTATTATAGGTTTAAGTTAATTAATATTAAAAGCGGGAGAAAGCGGAAGAATCACTAACTATAAGAGTAGATAAACGGGATCATCATATAATGAATGTAGGTAATTTACGTATTTTCTTACTGTGTCATTTGATAGAGTCGTGTCATTAAATTTCTCCCTACATAGAAAATGATTTACAATGAATTATCTTGGCTTTTTTAGTTTAACACTGTCCCGAATATAGCAGGAGTACCTACTTGCCGTCTCTCTCATGTTGCATACATGCGAAAAGTGTTCGCCAATTTTAGAGGCATTGCGTGTTGAGTGGCGGAATTCAACGCCGGGCTTCGCCTTGTTATTAAACTGAGGAAATGAAAAAATACCAATTCATTACTCCAAGTGGGGATCGAACCCACAACCTTGAAGCTTGAAGTCAAACGCTTGTACCACTGCACCACGATGTCCTCAAAATGATAACTATCCTAGTTTTTCCTGCATAACATGAAAAATAGGAGACAAAAGAAAATATGCTGTTATGTATAAATTGTAGGTATGCTTACACTTACATAAAATCGCTCTTAGAACAAATTAATCAAATAATTGCACATACTATACTAACCTACGTACTTATATCAACATAGATATATATGTTTTGCTATACGATCACAGACTAGGTACTGTTGTTTCATTTATGTATTGCTTTAGTAATTTATTATTCTCTATGCCTAGGAATTATGAATCAACTAAGTGCTTCTAACTGTACATACAATAATATTTTTTAGTTCGAATCTAATACTTAGTTTAATATGTCAATTTTTTTTAGATATATCTATATAATTTTATAGATTTATAGATATATTTTAATTGTAACTATTTTTTACGTTAATAGGTAGTTTACGTCTACATAAAATAATAATCCACTACTAATTGTGTTTAAATTAGCTAATGGAAAACGAAAGCTATCAATTAATTAGATTAAAAAGTAGCTTCAATTTATATATAGCAATTCAAAGTAATTGATTCGAAATGGTCTCTACTATATCTATTTATCGATGCCATCGTGGATTGGCGACGCGGCGCAGGTTCTGGGTTCGATTCCCATATGGGGATAAGTATTTTCATTTTCTGGTTCCGGTAACGAGCCTAAAGGGCGGCGTTTAGTACCGCCACGCAATGCCTCCGAACGGAGTGTCTTGACTAGGTCGTCTATCTATTTATGTTTATTTACAATTACTTAAAGCTATTATTTATTTTTGTATATGACACTTGTTTACACGTTTATATATTTTTTCAGTGTACGGAACTCTTCTTGAGGATGACTTACGCGGTGACACCTCAGGCAACTTTAAGAGACTAATGACTTCACTATGCATGGTAAGTCCATTGTGAACTCATATTAATAATGTGAATGTATTAAGAACAACTAGGTATTGTTTGCTAAAAAAACTTTGATTAAATTAAAAAAAAAAAACTTTTATTACATTTTTTTAGTAATAATAATTGGATGATTGTGGGTTCGAACCCTACTCAATAAACTGAAGGAAATATCGTTACCCTCGTCAAATCAAATAAAGTTCCATCTTCTTAAATCAAATGACTATATTTATTAGTAAAAAGTAAGTACATAACTAGAAAAGCGATGATGATCTTCAAACGATTAATCATATTTTGAATCATGGCTAAGCTAACATTCTCGATTAAGACACCTTACAATTTAAAAAAAACAAACGAGCTACGATGCTATAGACAGGCATACAGATACACAAACTTTGCACTTCTCTGGTAACATGAACAATTGAGTGATTTATAGTTAGGTTGTCCACCATTGGTTTTGGATACGAATCATATTAGAATTGGTTGGCATATTAGAATTGGTTGAATTACTAGAATCTCTGTATTTAAAATATTATAGTTTTTGTTATTTTTGTGGTTTGGTTATAAAAAGTGGCGTTTGGTTCTGCCACATAAAATGTGATGTCAAGTTTAGGAGAAGAGAACGGAGTGATTTCTAACTGGGTTCTCTCTGCGCACTTAATAAAATAAGGGAAAAGCGTAAAACATAAACAAAATATAATATAGGTGGCCAACTATTTAAAGTTATAGGAAGTTTTCACATTTAAATCAAGTAAGTGATAAAATGCATGCCCTGTAATATTTTAATATCACTAACTACTTACTATGTTTATTTATTATATATGCATATGCAGTACGTCACTAATAATATCTTGTAATATTATTTTAAGCTACTTTTTGCATGTTAGATACTCTTTTCTCATTTGCTTCTTTCTATCCTCATAGTTATTTAGATTTTCTTTTCTCTCTTCTTCTTTGTTTCTTTTTCGTTTTCCTTTTATTTACATTGCTTTTGTTAAAAGATGTTTTTTTTTTTATTTCATTTTTTATTTTAGTCACACATTTTGCAAGCTTATTTGAGTTGATTTTGGCAATAAATAAAGGGAAAATGATACGACCTATCGGTTCTACATATAATTTTTCAATGTTGTTAAGTATAGCTTTTACAGGGTAACCGGTCTGAAGAATTCCACGTGGACCAGGAGAGGGCTAGAGAAGACGCCAGAAGCCTGCTGCAAGCTGGTATGTCGTTTTAAATTAATTTCTTTATTCAAGTTAGTCTGCAATTAAATAGAACTACACATCGTCGGCTTGGAGTGTACATCTGTTAAATCCCATTTTTGTTTCTTCGTTATGTACATTTTTTTCTATTTGAAAGTATTAAAAATACATAATTGACCTTCGATTGGTTCATATTTCTTTACCTATATATGTATGCTATATATACTATATAATTAATTACTTTTTTGTGCTTAAATTATTCAACTGAGTCTAATGCATAGAATCTATTATCTGATAACTGATATTGACGATATTTATAATAAATTTACAGGTGAACTCCGTCTAGGAACAGATGAGTCGGTGTTCAACGCAGTGTTATGTTCTCGCTCTTTTCCTCAACTGGCTGCCATATTTCAAGAATATCATTTCCTTACTGGTCATGATATTGATGATGCCATTAAGGCTGAGTTTTCTGGTGATCTGGAGAAAGCCATGCGAGCTATTGGTAAGGACCTTTTGTTGAAATTAATAGATTATAGGACATGCTTGGATATTAAAACATTCTTTTTTTTTTTTTTATTAATAAAATTTTATAACATTTATAATTGTTATTTTGTTATTTGACAATGAATAATAACAGAAATACAATTTAATTTGTTATTAGGATACTAAAAACGAATATACTTAAATTATTTTACAGTAAAAGTGGTACGCAACAAGCCACTATTCTTCGCGGAACGCCTCCACAAGTCGATGAAGGGTTTAGGCACAAACGATCGTCAATTAATACGCATAATGGTGACCCGATGTGAAGTTGACCTTGGGGACATAGCTGACATGTTCCAATCGAAATATGGAGAAACCTTGCAGAGTTGGATAGAGGTGGGTTTACTTTATATTCTATCGAATACTAAAAATAAAAAATAAATTAAATCAGCTTCACGCTGTATCCCGCACACTGCAGGTTAGGCAGAAGAAACCTAGTGTTAAGACACTTTCAATTCAGGAGTATTGCGTATTGAGTGACGTAACTCAAAGCTGCACTTTGATTCGACACCAGAGCAAAGAAATGAAAATGCAAATGGCCAAATTAATTCATGGATTGTCGCTTTGACAACCACCGAGGTATGAGACGGTGCCTTGATACAAGATTTTCTTTTTCTGCAAATGTGGTCATTTTCGCTAATTCTGGTTTTTATTTTCTGGTTGAAGATTATTATTTCGTAATAAATGAGGGTGGCGAGCCCCCATACACTGAATCCAAATAGAAAATAGATTTTCTATTTTCACAAGAAGATTCACACCCGTTACACAAATAACTAACTGCGCGTCCAAAATGGCAGAAACTTGAACAACTAAATTCATTAGCTTTTATTTAAGAATACTGTTTGACGTTGAGGTTGGAAACTTTTCAGACCACCTTCGTAGGTACAATAGCCACAGCAGTATAATAAAAATAATTGTATTATAACTTTGTGATCTTGAATAATTATATTTTATCATTTTGACCTATTTTAACCATTTATTTGTCAATTTTATGACAGTAAGCCTTGGAAGTCATGATGAGAAACGTATTTTTTATTATGAGATTAACTAAAACTCACATGACGAATAAAACATTGGATTAGAAAATCCTTTTGCAAGCATATTCATAAGCATATATTATGTTTGAATAGACATAGGAAATATAGTGAAAGAATGTAATAATTAAGGCTGATTGTGTTTTAGAAGTATAGTCGTATGATTCTTTAATATTTATTCAAAGATAAAGCATGTAATAAACCATTTTTTGTGCTTGTATCACTATGAGTAATTTTGTAATCATTTTTATGACATAGTTCACACATCTCTGTTATTCTTTAGAACAAAAAGACCCAAATTTTAGTAAAAGGTATCTCTGAAATCCATTTTCTTTTGCGGATTCGATGCCCAATCGTGGAAATGGTTATATTCAAATTATTTTCTATTTTCCGCTGAGGTGGACTGAACGCGGTGTTCAGTTTCACTACTCAACACACAATGTCTCGAAAATTGGGCGTAGACTGAATGTCTTAACATGTACCCAGCTAGGCGGAGACGAGCGTGATGCTGTAAAATAATTATAATTATATAAAATAACTATAATTAGGCTTCGACGGCCATCATCGCTAAAGATTTTAATTTTGTTTCAGGATGATTGTTCCGGATACTACAAGAAGTGTCTTCTGGGTTTACTCGGCCTTTACTAGGCTGAAAGAGACAAAGGGAAACACGAAATATGTTGAATCTATGGATGTTTTTGCCACCGTCAATCTCTTTAAGATCTTTATTTACACTTCTAATAGCTTTTTTATTTAAAACTTTTTTTAAATACTACTTTTTAATTAAATTAGATTTTTTATCATTTTCCTTTCTTTGAAAAGATAAATTTATGTATAAGAAAATTATAATAGTATTCTTAGGTTTTAGATTGCTCAGTTAGCACTTTTGATTATGTGTTTTGTTACTATTTTATTTCAATTGATAAAGTTTTGCGGGTAACGATGTTGTAAACATATAATAAATTTATTTTTACCATGATAATCTGTGGTATATTGGCTGCCAGTCTAAATAAAAAAATGAAAAGTTAAAAAAAATATAATAAAAGATAGATTGAGAACATAACATTGACCGAATGTTATGTTCCTGAGAATACAGTAAAACTGAAAACATTATATTATATATAGCTAATCTACAATATTTAGAATATACGAATGGTTATATTGTTCAATACAATTAGTTTGTGCTTAAAGTGCCTTTAGACTTGTATAGAGATTTAGCTTTTTGCATTAAAAGTAAGATGTTTATAAATTATAGTGTCTTCATAGGTTTAATTAAAAATCGAAATATTATAATAATACAAAATACATATATTTATCTGCTTTTCTTACTCTTATATATTTGAAGCCTTAGTGCAAGCAAACCACCAAAATACAAAATTTTGAAGTACATGTTGAATTTTATGTAAATGACTTCAAATATATGTCACAAATTCATAATTTAATTAAGTATATAAAGTACAATTTTTTAAACCATTTATGATGTTACTCGATCGGGATTTTAGCATTAATATCATACACACTAAGCACTCGACATATTGAATGAAAATGTAAAAAAAAATCTTATAAAAGGACATTTTTGAACTCTATACATTCAAAGCGAAAGAAGCAAGACTACGTCTGTAGTACAGTTTATAGAATTTAGGGAATGAATGGAAGTAAAACCTGCACTTTTAAAAAATCTACGTGTTTAAATAACAATATTTTTCATATGTGTACTAGTAAGTATTTTTTGTAAGAAAATATATTGTTATACTGCTTTTGCTTTAATGTAAACCTATATATAAGACAATAACTATTATGTAATTTACACAATTATTGCCCCAATAATTAATAAGAAATTCTATAAGAAATGCATAAAAGTTAGCCTAAATTACCGACTGTGTATTGAAGACTTAAAAAAAAACTTAAAAATTCTGCATTATTTAGATATTATTTATAATACAAATCTATTATTCTATTATGATTTGTATATGTTATATAGTGATTAAACTCTTCCTAGTGTGGTGTTATAAATATATGCAAAAATAGTTTTTTTTTTTGGTAATTGTCGTTACCTTGAATGATATAATTTTATATTCAGAATACTATTCTTACTAGAAAGACTTAGTCTTAGACTAAAGTCAATAATGTTTGAATGTTGATTTTTACCTTAAATTTTATAGAAATTGTTAAAATTACTGCTAATCACTAACTAAAATAGATTTAAGTGCATATTGATTATATTATATGTTTTATACTTATTAAAATAATATTAAGCTTACGGCCATTTTATTTCATTTTACACAATAATATTAGATTGTTTGACGCAAATAATTTCCATATTTATTTACTTTGTTTTAATACTTGAATCTCTGCATATTTATTGTATTTTTTTATAAAAAAATAAAATAAATATTATTAAAAAAAATATATCGTGTAAAATTATCTAATTTAAAATTAAAATTGTTTTTATTGTTTAGTTAAAAGGAATATTTATATTTTTTATAATTATCTGTGTATAATATGTCTAACAAGTAAATTCTAAAATGTGTCATATAAAGCAATATTTTTTTTTCAAGGAAACAGTAATATATGTGATTCATATAATTATTAACACACATTCAGCTTCGTCCTTGTTGATATAAGTGCCTATGGAAACTTCAATAGACTTAAAAGAAAGCATTTTATAATTACAATAAATATAATATTAAGTCAAAAAGTACATTTTTCACAATTTACAACCATTTATGTAATGATTCATCTCTATAATATTTATTATATAAAAATGGCTAAATCACTTGTGTACGCTTTAAATGTATAACCGACAGTGCTAATTGCGGCCAACGTTTTTTATATAAGTTACATTTCTTTATGAATAAATTTTATTATTAATCACCAAAGTCTTTTATTTATTTAATAGTTTTATTAGTAGACAGAGAAAACCTAGTTGCTGCACTGTTTTTTCTTTTTTTTTTTTGTTTAAAATATCATGTACGGCGTGGCAGAATAAAGATGGCGATAAACGCCGTAGTCTGCTTCATAACACGAATTCATCTAAATTGTAGTGTTTATTTATAAACAATTGCCAAGCGAAATTTTCTTTGATAAATTTCGTATGTATATCCAGCTTTAATAATAAAAATTCTTGATTTGAACTTGTAATAATGAGAAACCTACTTCATTAGCAAATAAAGCATAAACATAAATCGTTAAATCAAAAAAATTGCGTATAATATACTATACGTATTTAAGGACTACGCTATTCTAGGCACAGTTTTATTTTACCAAACAATTTCGTATTTCTAAAATTGTCATTAATATAATTGAAATAAACAAAATCAGTTAAAACATTTATTTTGAATCAAAACAACAATAAAATTGATTGATTTGTAGCAAAAATCCTTTTGAAAGTAAAATACCAAAAAAAATATATAATAAATTAATATTTCTTTATTATCTGTAACACAAAACTTCGTAATAAAATTAACATAACGGCGGTAAGTTTCATTTACAAATTAATAGACGAGTGATGGATCATCGCATTCGCGAGACAATAAAAATGACCGCCCAAATTTCCTTGATGAATGAGGTATCAGATATGCAAGCTATCACTCCTGGGTTGACGTTTTTACTTAATAAATTTATATTTTGTGTTAGCTTGTTTTCGCTGTAGTGTTTTGTTTCAATTTTATAATGTTAAAAATCAGCTTCACGCTGTATCCCGCACACAACAGGGTAGACAGAGGGAACCTAGTGTTACGACATTCCGTTCCGTTCCGTTGTCCAACACGCAATATCGAATAGAGATAGAAGAGTAGAATTTCGATAGAGAGACTAAAAAAATATAAAGTGCGGGTTAAAATAAAATTAAAATTAAAAAATTTTGGTATGTACATAAAATTGATTAATAAATTCAATTTAATCATTATTTTTAAACAGGAACTTAAATGGTATTAATAGGTTAGTTATGAAGTGTACAAAGTGCACGTCATCTAACAAATTACAGATAGATTGTAGATCAAAGTCACGGCTCTAGGGTACGCTTTTAAGTCATTAGTATTCCGTTTCTAGATATATCGAGGGAATAAGAACTTTACCAGGACATATCAGTATTAAAACATTCATAATATTTGTAGGAATAGAATATCCACCTAATTAGTACTTAGTAGGATGATAAATGATAATTAATAGGTGGAGTTACAATATCAAGGTATATAAAAACTATTTAGGCTGCGGCCGTCGTGATGCAGCGGCACAAAAGTGTGGCTGTAACGCGACGGTGGTGGGTTCGATCCCCACTCGAGGAAGTGAAATATTTATTTACGTTTATATTTCCATTTCTTCGCTGTGGTGTCGAGGCAAAGTGCGGCGTTGAGTTCTGCCACTGCCTCCAGAATTCGGCAGAAAGGGAGGAACGGAGTGTCTTAACACTAGGTTCCCTCTGCCTACCCCGCTGTGTGCGGGATACAGCGTGAAGCTGATTTATTTGATTTTATTCAAAAACTATTTATCGAATGCTTAATGAGAGGATAACATAAATACCTAATGTAACAAATATTCCATTACCCTGTATAACAGTAGAGCGTGATTTAGAAATGATTTCAAATACTCCTATAATTTGGGCCTCAAATGAGATTTCAGTGATTGAAAATGTTTAAAGTATTTATATGATTTTACGGAGCTGCATTTCTCTTTATCGCTATCTGTATCGAGAACGAGCCAGGAGAATAAGTACTTTACATAGATTTTCACGATTTTAACACGTTTTAAATAAAACTCTTATGCCGCATTAGTAAATGCGTATATTTAATATTAAGCATTTTATTTATTTATTCAAGTAACCTTTGGTCGCGGGCTTAAAAAGGTAAAATTGCCTTGTTAACTGTCGTTATTTATGCTAAAACAGCAACGAATATTTATATAATTAGTATCTATATAATTATAAAACTATATTATATAATTATTAATAAATACCATATAGCATTTTTTTGTAGATACCTACAGTTTTTTTATACTTCTTTAACATTTTTAAGGCCAGAAAAAAACATCATCGAATATGTCATAAAACTGTGTCGATAAAAACATTTTGAAATGAACATAGTAATTTATTTTCGTGTTTTTTCAACAAAAACTCTATAAAACGACATCGAGTGAAATAAATGACTCGAGACTAATGAGCTAAAATACACGGGCGGCCATTGCGTTCATCACTTTGTATTCTATTTTATATAAAGAAATATTTGAAATGTATATTAAAAATATTTTACTTTTCCTGGTCTCTGTTTGGGAGGAAATTAGATAACAGAAAATCATATATGGGTTGTTCTTCTTCTTCGTGTCAATGCTTGGAGAATTCATATCATATTTTGCCATTTTGAACATTCCAATTCATTGTGGGGACAGGATCAGTCAGCCTAGGCCCTGCGTTACCGGACCTAGCTGCTTCCAGGGTGCACCACGTGGAGGCTATGGGTTGTTAGACATGTAAGATAAGACATGTAAAAGTAGAAAAAAAATCTTAAACGATTTCATCACAGCGCTTGACTAAACTAATAAAGACATAATGTGATGAACATTCTACTTTTTATAATTTTCGTGTATTAAAAAATAAGTTTTTTCTTTTTTGTTTATCTACTAATGTTATCTATACTATCTCTATGTTAATACCATTCGAAAGTGTAAAAAAAATACAAAATTGACCTTTGTTTTATGTCATATAGTGGGAAGTACAAAACTATTTTAGAAATTATTAAGATGAAATAGAAAGATGAATATTTTAACATTGACGTTGTAAACGCTAGTGAGAAAACGTGATATTGGCACCTGTATACCCTTCTTGAGAGATGCCCAATTTTCCGCTACATGAGAAAACCGATGGAGTAATTCAAGAGCCCACTAACCCTTTTTCTGCGCCTTTTTATTTAAACTTATCCTGAGACCTGCTTTGAATTTATCAAGATTATATTGAGAATATGCTGTGTATTTTAGAAATTATTTAATATTCTTTTTATTTTGTGAACTTATTATTATATAAAAACTTATTATTAAATTATTATTATATTAAAAAAGCGTGTGATTGCAAATAATGGCTATCGGTTCGATCACTAGGATGCTTAATATAAAATAGAGAAATGAAAGACTGAAAAATTTCCCACACATAGCAGGGTAGACAGAGGGAACCTGGGAACCATGATAAGACACTCCGTTCCCCTCAAGACATTTCTGTTTCCCACTTTAAGTCGAATTCTGGAGGCACTGCGTGTTTAGTAGAGTAACTGAACGTCGCGCTTTGCGTCGTTACAAAAGGGAAGAAAATAAAATGTAAAATATTACATTTTCTCGAGTGGAAAATGAAAGCACCTACGTTTTCCAAAATATATATTATATACTTTTTCTGCTTTGGCAAGACAAACCGCAAGTCTGAGCCACTGAACAAGTAATATCTCCAATTCGGGCGGGAAGCGGAGAACGGAATGTCTTTATAGTAGATTTTCTCTCCCTGCTATGCAAGGTATCTTCGGACATATGTCGTAACCGTAGTGCAGCCGGCCATTATAACAAATACCTTTAAATTTGGAAAAAGTTTAAAACGAAATAACTTGTCGACTGTTATATATTCTTCCTTATACAAGTTCGGTTATTTCAAGTACAGCGTTAAGTTGCGTCACTCAATTCATATCTATATTTAGACACCAAGTTTAAATTTAAATTCATTCAATTCACAAATAATACTTATGATTATTATTGTTATCTTTCGAGTTAATATTACTTTTGTTTCTATAACAACGCTCTGGTAAGTCATTAGTTATTTCTGCAAGGCCCATCATTAGTTAGATGTACCAATAATTTATATATATCAAATTTCTCATCTACACAGTCGCTGTCAGATCTGATAATAACGTGAGCCTACAATAAAACCGCAACCCTCAGAATATCTTATTTATTGCTTATAGAGAATCATTAGAATATATCTTCATAAATATAATCAATACATATATTATATGTATTGATATATGTATGTCATATCTACATACATTTTCAATTAGAACCAGTGAGTGATTTGAGGATTATCTATATCTATCCTGCATAGCAGAGTAGGTATAAATTGGTGTTTGTTGGGTTTATGCTTCTTCTATATTTTTAATTTTTTTTGTTAGTTTTAGTAGTAGTTTTCTGGGATGGGCACAACCTACCCGGTCCCTCCCTATTCCTACGCCCATGGTTGTTGACGAGTATATAGATCGTGGTACATATCTATATGCCATTATAGCATTCATGTTGCATAAAAATCACAGTTTTTATTATTTACATAGTATGTAAAAGGAAAATGAATATTTAAAGTTATTAACCAGCATAATTGTAGTAAATAATAAGCAACAATACATCGTTCACATTCATTATTCGTTAATTAAGAGTTAAAAGTAGACTCAAATGTAACACGCTTTCCAATTATTGAATATTAATTTAAATTTATATTATGCGCGACGTTAACTCTGCATATGTCCGCGATAATTTTCGATTCACTAATTATAAGATTTACATGTAAATATTTTATTTAATTTTAAGCTTTTACGTAATTTATGTTTTAACTTACTCTTGTATATCGACGGGGTTGGCAGAGATAAGTTAGTGTCAAAACACTCTGTTTTCCGCTCTTGTTCTGGGATATTTCCTGTTGGAACCCAACGTCATGCTGGAAAGGGCGAGGAATTGTAACAAATTTTCATGGATCTTCAGTTATCACTTCTCTAAAATCACCTTTTGTCCCATTATATGATAAAATTAAAATTTTAAAATGAAAATTTAATCTATTTTTATCAATGTCATTAAGACATCTTATATAGACCACTAAAAGAAAATATACTTTTGTTATGTTCCTTTAAATACTTAAACCGTTGCCAATAAAACACTTTGTGGGCAATATCTGTAAAACAGGCTGTTACAACGAAAACAAGCATTTGCCTTTCTTTAACATAAAATTATAAGACTAAAATTATTCCTTATGTAATTTTCAGGCATTCTGAATTCTTTTTAAAGGAGAGACTGTAATTTTTCAGATTCATTATAGCATATATCGTTATTCATAGTCTTTATATTTACGAGTATATCGATTTGTTAGTGATGAGTAAAGCTTTCGAAGTTTCTAAGTTTATAACTTACATAAAATTATATTAGTTTTTATTTAATTGAAGAAATTAAAAAAAAATATTTCTCACATTTAATGTTTTAATTTTATTTAAAAATAGATTTTATTACACAAAATATAAAATATGAAATTTCCCCCTTAAACATCTATAATAAAGTCCGTAGGGCCTTTTAATTAGGAATTGAGTAAAGCAGGAGAGCAATAGAACCGTGAAGATGTTTGTTCTACATTGAACAATTGTTTGGGGACCCCTCAGGACGGAGATAGCAAAATAAGACAGTGTTTTTAGCTGAAATTAAATATCATTTTTGTTGATATAATTTTGTCATTATAATATTAATTAGATTCTATGATACTTATAAATAATAAGTTTTTTTGTTTTTTATGCTAACATTTTTTCAATATCATTATTTAGACATTTGAACGCTTTACCTCGACACCAGAGCAAAGAATTGGAAATACAAATTTAAATAAAAATTCCTCGAGCGAGGTTCGAACCCACAATCAGTCGCGTTTAGTCACTCATCGTGCTCCTGCGCTACAGGCTTCTAAAGTTTTATTAGTAATGTATTATTGTTTTTTTAACTATAACTAATTGATTTTTTTTTAATTAGAGTAAAATATGTAAGGTATGATGATAAGTTAATGTTTTATATTCTACTATTTTAATAGGAGACACCTTATGATACAACGTATAACGTATGATGACTAAAAATACATTGAAGAGGTAGGTAGGTTTCAATATCTTATATAAATGTATTTATTTGAAAAGTCTAGATAAAATTCGTGTTAGCCCATATAAATTTTCGTACCTAGATTCATTTGAAGAAACTATTTTACTAATCTGCGTAAAAAACCATTTCCACCATTTTACTGAGCTGAACTTATCTAGACAAATGGTAGTATCGTTCATTATTTAACCTTAGATTAAAGTTGTCTCTTATTCTAAATTGTAATTTAAATTAATTTATTTCAAATTAATCCAAATTCGTTTTTATTCGATTTGATAAAGTGTATTGTTTTTGTGATGTTCACCGATCTCTGTTTCACGGAATGTCTCAGCACTAGGTTCACAGGTTCCATCTACCTAGCCTGTTAAGTGCGGGATACAGCGTGAAGTTAAAAGAAATAAAACAAAAAACTATCCGACTGTAAATTTACATATAAAAATAGAATTTCGGCGTCCATCAGCAATTTATTTGAAAGTTAATCAACAGTGCAAATATGTGCGTGATTCGCGTGATTTATCGAGCGCAGTCAGATTTAATTCATACGACAAATAAATGATCTCAAATTGAGCGTGAAACATTGCCTTCATTGATTCATAATTCCCGTACGAATTTAATTTGAATTTACGATTCATGTATTTAAACGAGATTTAACCATTTGTGGGGTACAGTGTGTTATTTAAATTTGTTAATTATTATCTATAGTAACGTGGTACGGTTTATTTTTATATTTAATTCAATAGAATTCGGGAATCGAACTCACACTATAGTTTGATAAAGTTTGACGGTGGTTGAATCTACCATTTATATTTCTAATCCCTCCACCATTCCACCCACCAAGAATGGTATGAGTACCTTGGCCTAACACTATAAAAGATGCATGAAGAAGAAAAATAAGTCCAATTTTCGAAATATATTAAAACATATAAAAAAATACAGAATTGAATGTACTTAAACACGTTTTTTTATTTAATCAATTAATTTAAATATACATACATTCTCATTACAAATATTTATTGTATAACATTATTGTTTATTTAATCTGAAGAATACATTAAATAATGAATTGAATAAAACTACACAAGCACTTTCGTATTGCAAAAACTGTATCGGTAAGCAATACAAAGGAATATTTCACATCTTTTTTATTTACATACCAATACGGCCGGCGTCAGACAGCGTTACGCATCTTTACCCATAGAATGAATATTCTAAGGAATCTATGTTATAAAGGCAAAAGAAAGGCAAATTCTGTTTCTGTTTCTCCTCCAAAGGGAAGGTTGAGTGAAGTCATGCCCTCATAAAACGACAGATTGGGATCCGAATCTGTTCGAGAAGTGTTTCATTTTGTATAACATCTTTTGTAGCTTTGTAAACATTGTCTTAACTATTGACATACAAGAAATATAAAACAATCCCAGGCGGCTTTTTTATGTGATATTTTCTTATTTGCTAGCCTTTTTGTACTTTTTTAATGTGGCTTTGATATTTTTTATAAACTTATGTTGTTTGTAATTAGATACAAAGCATGTTGATGTACTTCTTAAAGTTCCTATAGAAATCTTTACTTCTAATTATATTTGAATCCAATGGGTGTTTTTAATAATTCTTAAACCATTTTTTCTGCACACTGTATCCTGCATGTGGCTGGGTAGGCAGAGTTACCTTAGTGCTAAGAAACTCCATTCCACTTTCCACCGAATTCCGGAGGCATTACTAGCAGAACTGCTTAGTAGCGCTATCGCTTTGCCTCGACACCAGAACGAAGAAATTAAAATATGAAATATTTCATTTCCTCTAGTGGATATTGAGGCCACGAACTGTTGCGTTCTACACGCTTATGCCACTACGCCACTACTGCCTTCGTTTTTTAATTAATAATTACATTAAAAAAATACCAAATTACATTAATTAGTATTAATAATTCGTCATCAATTCAGCTTTTCAGCAAATGAACGCGCTAAGCTCTATGAGTATGACACACGTAGACACTTGTCAGCCGTCAGTCAGTTCAGTATAACTTTCAGCGATGTCAGACACCTATCATATTCATGCGACTGACACGGCTAAAGTTTGATATCTAATTGTTCTACTCTATTTTGTACGTTGAAATAATTATATATACATAGATAGATAGATATAAATACATTTTTAGTAATAAGAAAAAAAATATTTTTTTAATATTTTTTACATTTGCGGTAGATAAAAAACCTAGTATGCTCTAACACTCTAGTTCCGTTTTCCACCCAATTTTCCAGACATTGTCTATTAAATGACGGATCACAACGCCGCATTTTGCCTTTTTATCAGAACGTGTAAATGTTAATAATTCCTTTTTCACAATAAATAGTAATCATACAATAAATATTTTAGTTAAATATTTAATGGTATTGTAAATTTTAGTTCGGCTATGTGGTAGGTACATTAACGGCTTACTACAAAGCTGTTAATCTCTTAAAATGTAAAGTTAAAGTTTACAGAGTCATGTTTACATGATTTCAATAAGTTATCTATAGTTTTTTTTTATTAGTTTGAGGCATTTACATTGGTTTTGTAGTTTATAAATTAATTTTTAATTTGTAGATTAAATAAAAATTATGGCATTTATGATATTTAAAAATTCAGAAATTAATCCTTATTTTACTATGCGTCTATTAAAATTAAGCTTTGCTAAATAAGCAAGCACTAAAATCATGATTCGCGGTAACTTTGGTTTTGATTTATACCAAACTAGAATATTGTAAATTTTGTAAATATAACGTACGTTTAATTAACACGATGTAATATTTGCATAAATGTCAGTTTTCGAGTAACAATCCAAATTATATTTAAAATATGGAATTACAATGTGGAGATCAGTGGTACAGAGGTTGTGGGTTCGATTCCCATTCAAGGGAATAAAATATTTAATATTTTCATTTCTACGGCCTGGTGGCTAGGCAAAAAAAACACGGCGTTGAATTCCGTTACTCAAGACGCATTGCAGCTGATAAGGAAATGTTATTTAATTAGGTAAGTATTTTAAATTTTATTTAATTTAAACCTTTAAGTAGAATAAGTAATTATTATTTTTTGTTTACAAACTTTTTCATAATTTTGATCGAATCAAAAAAAATATTAAGGAAAAGTTAAGTTTAAGGAAATGAAAATAATTCATACCCCCGGCTAGAAATCGAATCCACAACTGCCTCCATGTACATAGTATTTAAAGTGAGCCTTAATTTTTAAGCTGTAGAGGAAGTTGGCATTTAGTTTGTAGCGAAAACTTATCGTAGGTAAGTGACCGTATGAAAATAATTTCAAGAAATTATTTATTCAAAGTCAAGACTTTTAAAACGGGTTTTTTAATAACTCATTTTGATTCAACAGTGTTAACTGAGCAAAAACAGTAAGATTTAGGTCGGGCAAAGTTATAAATCCTATAAAGTAAACTCGACTTATACCAAATGTAAAGTAAATAAGCATAAGGTCATATTTGTTCGTACAAAAGACATTATGTTGACACAAATATTTGCGTTCTAACGATGTGAGTTGTTTTATTTGGCTTTGTAGCAGAGCAAATGCAAACCAATAGAAATAATTTACGAATCCGCTCTCTTATCCCTCATAGTTTTTATTTTTTTTTACTTTTACATAATTTAAAATGTATTACTTGTTTTCTTTCTCATATATCTAGGTGCCAAAGACGATTTACAAGCCTGAATTCCGTAACTTAGAAATATTTTATTAAATTATTGATTTATTATGTTATACCTACGTATATGTAATTTTTTTATTTTCCTTATTTCCCACGTATAAGTAATACTAGAAGGAACTTAATGGTAGCATACTAGGTACATCCTTCGCTTTCCACCCTCTGTTTACAGTTGACTACCAATCCAAGTTAATCCAAGTGTTATTTCATCAGTGTATTCAAATAATATTGTAACTAAATATCGTATATAAATAACTCTTATTAGTTCCAATAAAAAAAAATTGTATTAGTCATATAAAAAAAATCATATACACATTTTATATATTTCTATTTCTTCTTACACTAATATTTCGCATTACTTGGAATTTAACAAAAGAAATTCGTTCCTCTCTCCGTTTTTTGTAAGCGATAACGCAAAGTGCGTAGCTATTACAATATTCATTCTACCGCGTCTCTCACTAACGCTGTTCCTTGGAGTGTTCTGCATTTTTTACAACTTCCATAAAATATCCATTTTCCATTTACGTCGATGATACAGTCGTCAACGGCCTGAATGTGAGGCGTATAAGAAATTCGATACCAAAAATTATATAGGTATATTAGTAGGTATTTGTTTTTAACTTTACGCTCTATACCGTACATAGCAAGGTAGACAGAGGGAACCTAGTGTCAAGTCACTCCCCCCATTCATTATTTAATAAACAAATTATAATTCCTATAAATACATAGTCATTTATTTCGCTTGATTAACAATGTTCACATACATGAAGTGACCGGCGCTTCGCTTCCTGTCTCAATACTATTTTTCTCAATGTTTCTCGTTTTTTAGCTCATTTCATTCAATGAAGTAGGCCTTTTGTTTATGTTAACGCCTGAGGCTTGATTAAAGTACTGTTATACTTTAAGAGCTTATAAATACAAATTGTAAATTAGGTTAACGTGAATAATATTTTTTAATATATTAATATTAACGATGTTATGATATACTGGTCGACATTAAGTGCGAGGGTGATGGGTTCGAATCCCATTCGGAGCAAATAGCTATTTTTATTGCGTCGCTGCGTTAATAAGGTTTTGTTGCACAGAATTTTTGTTCTATAGCTTCATTCTGCAGCATTCTGCTTATAGCGGGGTAGGTTGAGTGAAAATAGGCATTAAGCTCAACGTCGGGCTTTTGTTTTGGTTCCAGAGCGAAGAAATGAAAATATTAATAAATAATATTTATTTTTTCCGAGTGGGAATCGAACGAACATTCGTCGCGTTATAGTCACATCCTTATGCCCCAGTCACGATGTCCTCTAACGAATTATTAAATTTGCAATATATGATATATTGCTATAGCAAGTGAATGAAGAAAACACAGATCTACATAGATCTGTCTGTTATACTTAATTTTATATAAAAAATGTATAATCAAATTGATATCTAACGCAACGCTCTTGGGGTCGCCGCTATAAAATTTTACTGCTTCCATGGTTTCTATAGAGTATTTGGGATTTGCACGGTATTAGGTTAGTATTTCAATTTAGTTTATATAAAGGGTTCAGTTCAGTACCTTTCAGTTGAAGATTATTGCGGTTCTGATTTTATATTTTCATGGCGTTTTTATAGAAACATGTACTTACCTCCTAAAAAATTTCGCGTAGAGCGTTTTTTTAGCAAAAAATTAAAATATTATCATCAATTAAGTACGTCTAAGTATCTCTATATATATAAAATCAAAAGGTCACTCACTCATCACGAAATCTCAGAAACTACAAGTGCTAGGAATCACAAATTTTGCATAGGAGTTATTTATAGGACGTAGGTGCTCGCTAAGACGGGAATTTACAATATTCGACTTGTAAGAGGTTGTTTTTGGGGTTGAAAGTTTGTATGATACTTCATTACTACAAATGCTAGGAGTCTCAAATTTTGCATGGACGTCACTTATAGGACGTAGGTACTCATGGAGACGGAAATTAATAATAATGTAGTGCACGCAGGCGAAGCCGCGGGCGGGCCGCTAGTAAACTTATAAAACCCGATACGTTAAAATCTTAATACATTTTCTGACAAAAACCTATGTGAATTGTTTTCGTATTTCTCTCACTATTAATTACTTTGCTATAACTTACCCACCAGTATACTTATTAATATTCGAACCCGCAACCATTGTAAGCCACTAATTTTCCTCTCAATTGCAATATTCATTATAAAAAGTAATTTCAAATAATACGAAGATAAAACGTACGTTATAATGAACGAATAAATAACATATTCAATAACAACTTTTAATCAACAAGTAACTTTAACCCAAACAAACTAACAGACTGTAAATCTCGTGTATAAATCGACCTTCTATATATTGAAATTTAACGAGAGTGTTTTGGATTTAAATATCTGCTTAAATTACTAACTTTGAACTGTATAGTATTAATTTAATGTATTATATATACGTAGATATAGAAATTAGATTTCTAAGTTATGTAATTTTTATTATTTTTAACCGACTTTAAAAATAAGGAGGTCATCAATTCGACTGTATTTTTTTATTGTGACATATTTAAAATTGTACTATGAAGTTTACATTCCGATTGAGATGAATGCGGCCATTTAAAATGCTGCTACAGATAATATTTCGTCTTGTTGTATCTACATAATACCTACAGTAGCCATTCGTGGTACAGTCGGGCATGGGCACAAAGTATGACTGTAATCGCGACAGGTTCTGGGTTCGATTTCCACTCGAGGAAATGAAATATTTAATCCCACCTTCCAACACGCAATGTCTCCGGAATTCGGCGGAAATTGGGGAATGGAGTGTATTAACACGAGGTGCCCTCTGCCTACCCTACTGTGTGCGGGATACAGCGTGAAGCTGAAAAAAAAGTAACGGTTAGCAAGTATTGGTAAAAAAGACTTTTTTAAAGTAAATTATGAATGTTTGGCTCAGTCAGAAATTCTAGACAGAGTTGAAAGTGAACATGTCAGAAACAAACGACGTCCGCCAACGTAAGCCATTTCAGTCAGGTGCCTGTATAAATAAATATCGCCATACAAAAGTTCAATATATTATGATAAAGTCATTTAAAAGTGTAGGATATTTTAAGATTATTTGTCTATTTCTTTTTTTTATAATTAATTAATTAATTTATCAAAAATTATGACATAAAAAAGTTTTTCAGTTGTCTTTTATAGGAGAGCCACAAGCAGCCATACTTTCGTTGTTTTATATAACTGATGAAATTAAGATGGTGGTTACTTTGACAGTTATAAGGTAAATAAAGTATATAAAATAATATACAGATACTTTGATTATATTATAAACTAGTAATAGATAGTTTCGTGTAATAATTTAACATTTCCTGGTATGAAATATTTTCATATAAGTTCCTGCTGAATTTGGTACTTTGGTTCCTCGAATGGCGACCACGTCTCGGCAAAAGGAGTAGAGGCCGCCCTCCAACCATGTGGACCGACGACCTCAAGAAGACAGCGAGAACCCGCTGGATTCAAAGAGCGCAGGACCGGACGGAGTGGTGAGCATTGGGGGAGGCCTATGTCCAGCAGTGGACTTTAAAAGGCTGATGGATGGACAGACTAGAAAGTAATTTAAATTATATTGATACATTAGGTATATATTAGTGGTAATAGTATGAACAAAAATCTTTAAATAAATTTAAAAATGTTTATAAATAAATCTTGATTTGAGTGTCGTAAAGTAATTACTTTGGATTAGAATTCAAATTGGTATTTATCTACTTAGCATGTAGATATATACACTCTATGAGGTGGGAAAACATAATTTACTTGAGATCACTCAAAAAACCCCAAATTTACCGTACTTTTGATATTGGGAAAGCTTTTAGGAATTTACTGTTTTTTTTATATACGATTTTAAATATTAAAGACGATAAAAATGTAAAAAACGCGTATAGTTAAGTTTCTAGAAACTAATGTTTCCAATTGTTTTTTCAAAGAAAAAAAACTGAAAATGGACTAATTACAAATAATAATTTAGTATTGAATCTTTTATTATTATCATTGTTCTCCCCCTTTCCTCTCCTTATTTATTTACTTAAATTTTACCAATTAATATAAAAATGGCATTGTCCATGACATATTTAAGCATGTGTAGCTTGAGGTATGTGGTAAAAATAAGCCCCAGGCAAGGGATTTGGTACGAATAATTTATACCTTCGGAAGGTGCTGCCGGTGTCTTGCTGAGTGTGTTCGAAAACAAATAATATGTAAATATTACAAATGCTACATCAACAAAATAAAGGTTAAACTTTGATATTTATGTTCGATGTCGCTTATTGTTAACTTATTATTTAATATACGAGAAAAAAACAAAACGAACTTCACGCTGTATCCCGCACACATCAGGGTAGGCAGAAGGAATCAAGTGTTAAGAAATTCCGTTTATCATTTTCCGCCCAATTCTAGAGGCCTCGATACCAAAAATATTTAATTTCCCCGATGGGGAAGGAACCGGAGGTCACACACTTGTCCCCTGCGCCACGACTGGCGAACATTCACTAATATCTAGCTTTATGTAAAATAGATACAAATTATCTTAGACTAGAGTCAAAAATATTATAGCTTATATAACGAAATATAATAACAACATGTAAAGTACACGTGGAAGTGTCAAGGCGGGAATTGGACACTAGTTTTCAATATAAATTAAAAATTAATATTTAAAAAAAAATAATAAATTAATATTTATTGATCATAGTTTAAAAAATAATATAAGAAATTGACATGCAGAAAAGCTGCATTTCTATGAGGAGCAAGTAATACATATATTAGAATACCTTACAATAAAATGAGAATGCATTATCTATTATTCTATTCCAATGCTTTTGTTATACGCTCTATTTGTTTTGAAATCACAACCTATTTTATTTTTAGCTTCAAAACACAAGTTATTGAGCTATACCTACAGAGGAAAATATCTTTCTGGTAGAACGAAACGCGACGTCAAGATTGGCCACCCAATGTCTCGAAGAATGGAGTGTCTTAACACTAAGCTCTGTTAATTTCACTTTGTGGAAAAAACATGAAGCTTAAAAATTTTGAATTTTGTTTTGTAATATATAGAATTAATTGTTTATTTTGCATTTTGGTGTGATTTAAAAGTTTCTTACACTCATATACTGTATTATTCTTATAAAGTTATTTGTATGTCCATTCTGAATAAATATAACAATAAACATACTATAATATATTTATATAATATCATAGAAGGCCACAATACAAATATTAAAATATTCTTCTAGTAAAATGAAGCTATTAAATTCCAATTGAGAGGTAACCAAGTTTATCAAAATTCTTGAGTCTATTATATTATTATTAAACAATATAAAATACCCACCAATAACGTTTAACATTTTATTATTCTAATATAATACAAAATAATCTCAACTTAATCTGGTAAATTATGTTTTCCACCAGTACCTACTTATTGTCATCAAAATACATAAATATTATGATACCGGCACAGTTTATCCAATATTGGTAATATAGAGGCTCCATGGGCCTTATTTTATTGAATATTATTGAACTTCTACAGAATTGGAATTCTAGTTGAACAAATTTGCATATGAATATGAATTGAATTAAGACAAAAGTTCAAAGGAGAAATCCCGGAAGTTTTAGCAATTCCGTTAACATTGGTTAAAAGAAAACACTGCGCTACGTTGAATTATTTAATAGAAATATTTGATTAAAATAAACTTGCACGCATTTTTATGTAAATTTATTTCAGTTAAATATATAAATGATAAGGAAAATTACTTTTAATTAAAAAACAAAGTGGGCAAAGGCGGAAAGGTGTGACTGTAAATGCGAATAAAATATATTCATTTTCTTCTAGTGCTGAATGGAAGAGGGAAGTATCTTAATGGGGAACGGAGTGTCAATATCAGGTTCCCAGGTTCCCTATATCTACTTTGCTATGTGCAGGATACAGTGTGAATATGTTTTTACAGCACACCATGAAGTTATACATCAATTTTAGAATTTTACTTCTCTAATCTTTAATATTTAAAATATCCAGTATATTTTCTCGAAGCCGTAACTTTAACTCTTTAAAACTCCTCCTGTTATCCAAAATTGCATTCAGGTTCTTCAATTTATCTTGCACTAAATCGAATCACGTCCGAAGTACTCCCACGAAAAGTACTTGGCGACTTCTTTAAAAATATTGTGTCGTATATAATTTAATAAGCGACATATATTCTATAAAGATTCTTTGTTCTTCTTACAGGTGCATCCCGCGTATAGCGGGGTAGGCAGGGGAACCGGGGAACCTAGTGTTAAGGCATTCTGTTTCTATATATTTTTCCCCTACAGCCCCTGAAAGCATTGGTTACAATTTAACTTTTTAAGGAACGGTTTTTTATTTCCATGTTATTTTAAGATTAACAGAAGTTTTAAATGATCTATCTACCCTGCTATGTATGAAATACAGTGTGACGATAAACTTACAAAAACGTTCATATTATTAAGAAAATTTGACTTCTAAATAAGATTCTGAAATGGAATTTATAATGTGGTTGGAGATTGTGTAGAAGTAATTCTTATGCATTTTATATGAAAGTTTATATTTTTATATTTAAAATATCTTATATATTTACCAAATAATATTTTATACAATTTAAATTAGTTTTATAATTACATCCAACAAAAGCTTGAACACAATGCCTTCCAAGATATTCCAGACTTAAGTCATAGATTCTGTCAATAAGTGCCATTCTTGTTAAAGAATCTACTTGAAAATGACCACTCCTCTATTACAAATAGTTCAATGTTTCATAATAAGAAAGTTTTCAACTCAATGGGTTCTTAAACATAATATCTTTTTTTTTCAATTAAATTATAGAAACTGGATTTTATGCTAAATGAAATATGTAATTGTATTTTTAAGAAAATGGTTTATTTCATGGAATACTTTCGCTCCTATTCTTTTAATATTTTAGCATATATTTGTTTTGCTCTTACCAGCCAATAATAAACATCACAGATAAAAAATATAACTAACGCAAAACTTTAAGTTTGTATTGACGATAGGAATATTTTTATCTGTACTCATAAAACTAATAATGATTTGACAAATTCAAAATGTGATTGACAATTTTTAATCTTTTACCTTATTTTTGTGTTTCGTGTTTATTTATAAAATTATAATAATGGCAATGGCTGAAAAGAAAAACGAATATCCGCCGAGCGTGGAGGCGGACAGACGCTTGTTGCCTTTCGATACATGGGAAGATTACTTGGATTCCCTCATAGAAATTGCTGATCTGTGTAATCTCAGGAGTATCCAATCCGCTCGTACTGTAGCTGCTCTTGGTTATAGGTACAATCTTTGTGAACTCTTCATAAAATACGTTTACGTTCTATTTTATGTTTCTTTAGTAATATTTTGGAAATAATTTTTAGTTAAAAAATTATTATTGATTTTTTTAATGCGTTTTATCTACATTAATATAAAAAAATATTAGAATTTCAAGTTTCTATATCTTTTTATATATATTCTTTGTATAGAATGAATGCGACTGTGAAGACTGTAGATACATATCATTCCTTTTTTGTAAAGGAATAGATAGTGTGGATAGATAAATCAAATAACTACTATTTATTTCATTTATATTTATAAATAAAATATAAGAGTTTCTAGTTACTTAGTTTCGCCTAGTTATAAAACGTGCAGTTATGAATTACGGCATCTAAAACGTACCGTCTATAAATTAGACAAAAATTGTAAAAGTAAGAGAACTACTAAAATATTGTTTACCTATTGTTCATATCAAAGAAATTCTCATATTTATTTCGTTTTATTACAAAAAAAAAAAATTATAAAAATATCTGAAATCAGAGCCAATGGCGATACGTTAACCGAAAAAGAGTTCTACGCTCGTCGAGCTGTCATACACAGTATAGTGTACCCCGTGGTGCGGCCCCACGTGCTGGTCAGCGAGGGGGCGAGGATCGAGGATCCCTTTAACCGCGAGCTGGCTGCGCGGGAGAGGGCCAATAGAGTTGGGGCTTTACAGGTATTAGTTATAATGATTTTGAATTTTTTATTACATATTTTCATAAGAAGTTGTTAAATATATTTTTATGTATATTTTTTTTATTTTTTAGCTTTACGGTATATCTCGCATGTAGCAGGGTAGGTAGAGGGAACCTTTTCCAAGTTCCCTGGTGTTAAGGAATTGTCGTAAATATCATCATGTCGCTTAAAGCTTTATTTTTGAGTTCCATGCTGTATATCGCTGTAGCAGGGTAGGCAAAGGGAACCTAGTGTTAAGACACTCCGCTACCCACTTTTCGTTAAATTTTCTTAACATTACGTGTGTTGTTATAACAAAATCTGTAATATTTATAATAGCTACCTAATATATAAATAATATAAATAACTTGAAGCTTGCACATAAAATTATATTTAAATTTTATCGACTAACAAAGATGACCATTCGGATTTCAGTCCATAATTTTCATTCGTCACTTCACCAAAGGCGGTTTCGAAATATCCGGCTACATAGACTACGCGCATCGACTCCTGACTGAGGATTGGGGGACGTTTTTCCGACGTAATAAAATGTTGTGGCCGAGAGACAACGATTTAGGATATTATCATTGGCGACATGGCACCGTTAGGAGCAATATTAGTAGAAATTATAAGGTAATTGTATATTTGAACTTAACTACTGTCCAGGGGCACTAGTGAATGGCTGTTGCGGGTTCGATTCCGACTTGAGGGTATGAAATATTTAATATTTTAATCTCCTCGCTCTGGTACCCAGTCAGAGCGCGCCGGTGATTTCAGAGATTGCTTTCTATATTTTCCCACTTTCTATGATTTTTATTTTTTTATCTTATTATACAAAATGTAGTGTGTATAGAGTAGAGAATTTTTAATTATAATTTTATGTAATATGATAATATATCCATTATATTATTTTATAAAATGATAAAATAAATCTAATAATGTTATATATTTTAATTAAATTATCATTAAATTTTATCTTGCTTTCCTTTTAAGGGACACTTTACATCTACAACAAAAGAAAATTACTATCGCCATTTTCTGTCAAAAGATATTAACATCGCACTAAAGATAATAGGGTAGCGTAAGGAACTTTGTCACCTGACAATAGAGTTTTGGATAATTAAAAAAAATAAAAGTAAAATATTTTATAATCAACATTTTTATTATTAAGATTAATTTTCTCTTCCTGAGGCACAGGGGCACAAAGCGTGACTGTAAACGCGACAGGTTGTGGATTCCATTCCCACTCGAGGAAATGAATGTGAGCTCCGTTACTCAACACGCAATGCCTCCAGAATTCGGTGAAAGTGACTTAACACTAGGTTCCCTCTGCCTCTGGATATAGTGTGATGCTAAAAAAGGCTAAAATAAAATCTAGATTTTCCATGTGAAATTCGAAAGTGATATAAGTTAACTATAATAATAACAACGTGCCATACTAGTATAACGACGATCGTCAACATGTCAACCAAATATTTTGTATCTATACTAATAATATAAAGCCGAAGAGTTTGTTTGTTTAACCGCACTAATCTCAGAAACAAATAGTTTGAATCGAAGAATTGTTTTTGTATTAAATTTTGTATTTATCGAGGAAAGCTAGGTTATGTTACGTTTCAGTGTAACTCACTGTTGGTATTTGAGGTCGGGTTTACCTCTGACTCTTAGAATGTCTCATATGTCTCACGTATCTCTTAGTTATTTGTATTTGACCACAAGGTTGAAGACGTTGTTAAATATGTGATATGTATATATTAATAAAATATGGATATTCATATTGATCTGTTATATACATATCTACTAGCGACACTCCGCTCTCCGCTTCCCCTTTTCCGCCGAATTCTGGAAGCATGGCGTGTTGAGTAGCGGAATTAAACACCGCGGTTGGCCTTGAACCAGTGTGAAGAAATGAAAATATTAAACTCAACTACTTATTTACACATATGTGTAGTTTGACATAGCAAGTACATGTTTACATTTTGCATAAACAACTGTAATAAATATTTTAAAAAAATGTTTTTTTACAGCCAGTAATGGATCCAGATCGGGGTCTTCTATTCCAAAATCGCCATGACCATAAAATCATATGCCCCGACCCGCGCCATGACCCCGGACAGAATACAACCAAGAGAAGGATTTACTCACCGAAGTACACCCAAATTGAAATATACGATCATCTTGTTAGAAGGAAAACTTAAGTATTTTTGGTAGTAATTTAATATTTTTTTCATTGTTTTTATAGTTTTGAATAATATATTTGGATATTGTAATATATTGTATATAGGTCATGGATTGACTAATAAAGTATTTGACCAAATTATGATTTTTTAAATTTTCGATACAAAAGCGAAGGCTAGGAGACATGAGCTTAATTGGCACGACGACGATTAATGCATGAATTATTATTTATTAACATTTTCATTTCTTCGCTCTGGCATTACGGCAGAATCTTTTCGCTGAGTTCCATACCTCAACACGTTATCGCGAAAAGTGGAGAACGGAGTGTCTTAGCACTAGGTTCCCTCTGCCTGCCCTGCTGTGTGCGGGGGATACAGAGTAAAGCTATTTTTTTTAATAAAATGAAAACATTTAATATAAATAAAAGATAATATAATGTGAATGTCATTTTATTGTAATGTGCTTATTTACTTTGGTCGCTTCAAAACCTTCATAATAATCAGTTATATTCTTATTCTATTCTAATATCTAATTATATATCGACTTTATACAAAAAAAGTCTTTTTGATATTATTTTCATATAATATTTATGCAATTCTGGCGTCAAACTTAAAGTCTATGTGAAATCGAGACATCAATAACAATTTAGGTACATAATGTTAAGCTGGAATTGAACCTACTACTCTAATGCGCAGTCATGTTACTTTTATATTATTATGATTTTTAAGAAATTAAAAAATTCTAATTATTATACTGTAATTTTCTTAGAGATTCAGTAGGATGAAGAATATTAAAAGATCTTCTGATTATAAGATTTTTCATTTATTTGATCTCGTATAAATAAATCTATGAATACTGTTTATTAAAATAGCCGTGAATATTATACGTAACTAACTAATAAAGTAGAAACATATTGTTATAATATAATAAAAATGTAAAGGAAAGGAAAAAAAAGTTTAAATATCAAGCAAATATGTTTCTCTCCGTTTTCTTCCAAATATGTGAAAAATATTTGGCAAGATTGTACTTCTTATTAAACAAAAAATATATGTAAATTAATGTCACATTTATAAAAATAGCATAATTTTAGTTATATAATATTTATTATAATGTTTTCTTTAATTAATAAGCTATGATCCGGATTCGAATCTTGTCCTTTTCGCCGTTTCTCTTGAAGCTTTGTGAACAATAGAAGTACGTAGTGTTATACCAAATATATCTTCGTGATATCTGTTTTCGTCCTGTAAGATAAATATAATTTGATTAAAATAATAATATCGAATATAAACATTTAGGACAGATAGGTTGTGGGTTCGATCCCACTAGAGGAAAATAAATATTAAATATTTTCATTTCCTCGCTCTGGTAACGAGTAAACATGCGGCGTTGAGTTCTGCCAAGTTCAGTAAATAATCAGAAAGAGAATCATGATTCATAATTTTCTCCAGGACCTTCCATATTCCATCCAAATCCAAAAATATTTACAATATTTTTTTATTATACATAAGTGAGGCCACGTGACCCAAAAAAAATATATATTTACCATTAAGTATAATATAAAGTCTTCAACTTCCTCTTCACTTAAATTTGCATACAGTTTGATAACTTCTTTTAACTTCTGTTGCACCTCCTCCGCCATCTTGCAATCACCGCACACGTAAAAATGGCCACCCTCGTCCATTAACATGCGAGTTATGTCCGCACCTTCGTCTTGTAAGAGAGCTTGGACGTGTTTCTGTGAGAGAGACAAATATCATTAAATAAATCATTATCTATTTTATATATTAAGGCTTTTGCGGTTAGGGCGTCCAATCCCGCGATCAGAATTCAATCTCGAAATGCGGGACTCGGAATTTTTAATCTCGCGGGATCCCGCATATAGAAAATTGTATAATTAGTTTAAATTCTATTATATCGAAGGTAAATCAACGATTTAACCAACATACATAGCTCCAAGTAAAATTAAATTTAAATTGCTATTGGCACGAGAACAACGAAAATATACAGCTTAAATATTATAAGTAACTAATTTTAAAAACCCAAATAAATAATAATTCATATATTATTTATTTCGGTTATTTTGTGTGTAATGTGCAAATGACAGCATAATAGTATTCGCATTAGCATTATCGGTGAATTGTAATGAAAATATGCAATTATAACTTATTGTCAAACTTTATATAACGTTTTCATATGCACGAACAATATAAAACCGTACTTAAATTATTAATTTACCAGATTTCTCTGGTAAATTAATAATTTAATTCAATATATTATTATTATTTAATTATTAACTAATTTAATAATTACCAGATTTTTATTTAATATCTAATCAACTTACTTTATTAGAACCTTTCTCTCTAGACAAAGCGAGTAGAGACTTGGTGATGACACCGTCTTCTACGGCTTTCTCCTTTTCATCTTTATATAAATCCATGCCTTTGTATCGACAGCCGAAGAACAAATATATAGGGCCGGGTTTCTTAACACTCTCTCTCATAAGACTTCGCCTGTGATGCCAGAAGCCTCTGAACGGAGCTATTCCTGAACCAGGTCCTACCAGAATAAGTGGTGTTGATATGTCTTGTGGCATGTGGAATGTTGGTGCCCTGTCAATAAAAAATATTTTTTTTAACTTCACGCTGTACCCTGCATATAGCAGAGGCAGAGGGAACCTAGTGTTTACGTTTCTCAATTTACGAGACATTACGTGTTGAGTTGCGGAACTCATCGCTGTGCTTTGCTTTGTTACCAGAACGAGAAGATGAAAATAGTTAATTGGACTGAGTGGGACTTAGATGCTGGGCGGCCTGGCCACGACGAATATTAATGGAATACATGAGTAAAACATTAAATGCACTTTTTATGCTTGCAAAAAACAGAATTCTTATTAAAAATACATATAAACAGCGTCGACTGAACTGAACTGAACTGACTGAGTTAAAAATTTAAACGCGCGTCTGTTACAATTCAACAAAGCTTAATCGAACGGAGAATGAATAACAACAAAATAACTAGAGCCGATTACATAGTTTTTATATGTACCTATGTTAGATAAATAACATAAACTAAGGTCATCGTGGTTTAGGGGCATAAGCGTGCGGAATAAACGCAACAGTAGTTGGTTCGATTCCCATTCGAAGAAATAAAATATTTAATATTTTTATTTCTTTGCTCTGGTGTCGAGGGTGAATTTGGCGGAAAGGGAGTGTCTTAACACTAGGTAACCTCTGCTTACTCTGCAGAGGATACATGCGGGATAGAGCGTGAAGCTAAAATAAAGACAAAATTATTATTATAAATTAAAGTATAAGAGTAAAGCAGTAACTGATTTTCTTATCAATATAATAACGTAATAATCGTATACAATATCATTTCACAAAGGTACAATATAAATTTATTTGCATTGTATATATTATAATAGTTTCTATTGATTTATAACGCTTTACGATAATTCAATTTGATTTTATGGCAGATTACATTTGTATCGAGTAGGTAGTATCGACGATTTACGAGTATGTTGCAGCTGTCACGTTTGAACTACAAATTTAGTAGATAAGCCTTTAATATTAACGGCTCCCTTGGTGAGTTTTAACTTTTATAAAAACAATATTTTATATATTTAGAAATCAATAAAAATATGTTAAAGTTGTATATAATTTTATTATAAAATTATATGTCGATTAATAATGATTATATATTTAAATAAGATTATTTATTCGCTTCATACTATATTCCGTATATAGCATGGTAGGCAGGGGGAACCTAAATCGCTTAGTGTTAAGAAATTTCGTTCCCCATTTTGCGCAGAATTATCGGGTGGCAAAATTCGATGTGCTTTTTATTTTACTAGAGCAAAGATATAATAATATTTAATAACTCATTTTCTGGAATGAGAATCGAACCAACAAGTTATGCGTTTACAATCCACACGCTGCTACTGCGCCACGATGGTCTCGTAATATAAATCTTACAATTTTTTAAATACGGAAAAATGATAGGTAAACGAAAAATATTGGCAATATGGGATCATATATATCATAAAGAATATTAACAACCATTCATATGTTAGAACTGTTTGAAATTGATCATACTGGAAAAGTATAATTTTAAACCAATTATAATATAAAGATATGACATCTCAGTGAACACTGGTAAGAGAAAAATTTTATATACAGAAGAATGTTCAAGACAGTAAATACGCTACTTGAATTGCATTCAGCTTTGAAATTGTGAACTGTGTCTAATTGTATTCTCGATGGTTGAGGGTTCAATCCCTCTTTGGAGAATGAATTAAATTCATTTCCCTTAGTAAGAACAGTTTTTCACTAAGTTCTACCATGTCAATATCTTAAAATCGGGTAGAAAGTGGAGAATTCGTATAATAATGTCTTGGTATGAAAGTAAAAATGTAATGAATATTCATTAAAAATGTCTAAAACAGAAAGAAAATGTAGACATTGTTGAAGTTATTCTATTGTTAATTACAATACTTACCGCCTTATAAAAGCGTAAACTTCATCGCCAGGTTTCAAACTTTCTAAATAAGTTGAACAGACACCGTAATGAGTTGGGCCTTCACCGTCTGAAACAATTTGTTACATGAATATTATATATTTTTAAAACTTAAAATTTACATGTAAATCAGGTTTTATGAAATAGATTAAGAGTAAAAAATGTGTTTGTTTTAATCTGTATAAAAGAAAGTATAGGCCTTACTAACTCTACTAAATTTATATAAATATACATATTGCAATTATGATTATCTACAATTCGAGGAAGCACGATTCATATATTATAAAAATATAAATATTAAATTAATATTCCTTAATAATATATGGTGAAAATAGATAATAAAATTAAATTAGGGTATAACTATTGTCTATTATACGGAAAGCTAATTTTAGTGATAATTACCGAATATTTTGCTTACAAAGTCAGTGATGTGAAAACATTAGTGTGTTCCTGTTCTAAAAACAACGCAGATAGTGAAATTGGGTCATAGAGAAAGATTTTACTTCCTATGCATATAATAAAACTGTAATAGGGGATCTTTTCTATATGTCGTTAAAATTTGGGGGATAGATATTGATTAAACTTTTTTGTTTTTGAGTTTCTGATACTACGATGTAAAATCTCAGGTTCTCGAAGGAAATGAGGCAAGATGGTTTATGCGGCTTTTCTCTATATACTGATAAGTATAAATGAATGTGGAATGATTAATAGAAATATCATATCGGGTTGTAAATGGAAATAGTATGGCAAAAGTCATAAAGTTAACGCGAACGAAGTTGCGGGCGGCTACTGATAATATAATAGTAATTTCAATGTTGCTTGCAGGATGTGTTACATACAAAGTTGTAGACGCTTACAGTTTTAAGTTTTCTTATTAATATATCATTTAAGTATATAGAGTATATTCAACACACGTTTCGAATTCTGGTGAAAAATGGTATGACATGAAATGAAATGGTATTAGGCTATCTTTGTCTATTGTACTATACGGGAAAAAAATGGTAGTACATTTCGAAATACAAAATGTAACTTAATTAGTGTTTTATAAATAACAACAGTTAAATGAAAGTGACTCCCGTTTTTTGTCAGTTAAAATGACACAGAAAATAATAATATCGACTTCAATTCATTCGACATTCCTTAATTAGGAGAAATGGTTATATTTAACTAGCGGACGCGCGCAGCTTCGCTTACGTATTTAGGGGTGAATTCTAATAAACCATGAAACATGTGTTCAATGAAATATTTTTAAGAGTCTAAATTTCAAATTTTATAAAAATCGGTGGCGTTTTAAAGATTTTTACAAAAAGACTTTCAACCCCCTATTTACATCTTTAGGGGGTGAATTCTAGAAAACACATGTTCAATTAAATATTTTTAAGAGTCTAAATTTCAAATTTTATAAAAATCGGTGACGATTTAAGAATATAGATAAACTTTTAAGATAAACTTTCAACCCTTATTTGCACCTTTAGGGGAAGAATTCTAGAAAACAATGAAACACGTGTTCAATTAAATACTTTTAAAAATCTAAATTTCAAATTTTATAAGAATCGGTGCCGGTTAAAATTTTTTTCCATACAAACTTTGAGCCCCTATTTTACCCCTTTAGGGTTAAAATTTTTCAAAATCCCTTCTTAGTGGATGTCCAGATTACGAAAGTAAACATATGTCCAAATTTCAAGTTTCTACCATCAGCGGTTACGGCTGTGCGTGCGTCTTACCTCAGTCAGTGAGGACAAGTCCTTTTATATATATAGATTACTCAGCTCTGCCAAAACAAGCCGCGGTGTTAAATTCCGCTACTCGATACACAATGTATTAATTTCAATCAGAAAGCGGTAAAAAGAATTGACGCATAGCTATATTATTTGTAAAGTTGTTTTTTTATATAAATCAAAATTTAACTTACTCTGCGTCTTATAAACGACGACAGCAACAGTTAAATGCAAGTGTCCCTTGTGTGCCCTCGGCGAGGACGACACAGAGTAGTACCGCGGGCGCAGAGGTGGCAACAGTGCTGCGAGTAACGCTGCGTGAGCTCGACATGACTGCACGCGGTCTACCACTTCTGCTAAGTTGGGGGCGTGGTGGTGACTCCACTCGTCGTATTTGTTGGAGTCCTTTTGAATAAAATTGTTTATTATATAGGATTGCTTTGGATATCGATATTAAAAATATATTTTGGTAGAAGCGCTTCCAAGCTTTACGTAGAATTTTGGATAGTTTCATACATTTCATGATTTTCAATTGAATAAAGATATTAACATTCTGGAGCAGTTAGATAATTCATTTCTTTTTAACTTATATAAATGCTTAATTCCATACAGCAGTTCTATAAATCTTAATTTGAACGTAACCTAACATTTCTACTGCAATTATCTCTCCAAAAACACATAATTCATTAATATAAATAATATAAATAATATATAAATAATATATAAAAAAATATTGACAAAAAAAAATTCATTAATATAAATAATATAAATAATATATAAAAAAATATTGACAAAAAAAAATTCATTAATGGAAAATATTGACAAAAATCACTTATGTTTTTGCAATATAATATTTAATGATATACACCATTTCTACCATTCTTACCTCAATAAGTTCCCTCAAATAATCCGCCTCGCTCTGTTCACTGCACACTGAGGCGAGGTACTTCAACACCTTGGTGGAGGGCGGTGATGTGATGTCCAGGAACCGCGTGTATATCTCTCGGACTGTCAGCGCCGGGAGACGCTCGTGGAACTCCCAGGACTTGACCGCACCTGATTAGGATTATTTAAAGATTTTTAAGGGTTAGAGGGATGAAGAAAAATAATAATACTATATACATAACTTATGTATGTGCTATTTTATATAAAACAACTAGTTCCCGTTTGATGAGATCTGACTCGATTTACTGAATAGAAAATATGAAAAGAATAGAAGAATTTAATTATCCAGATATGCTCCATTGTCAACTTTTCGCCCATTTTACAAATTTAGGCGCAGAATATAATATCAAAGTTTGATCAGACTGAAAAACGCTTTTATTTCAATCATAAAACATTTTTGGCCATTTGGCCCCAATTCATCCTTTTCAGTTGGACAGTAGGTCAACATTGCGACATCTATTTTTTTAATTCCGTGCTCTATCACGGGATACCACGAGAGGTCGACCGAACCTAGAGTTAAGACTCTCCTTTCCACAACTTTTCGCTTTTTTGAGACATTGCGTGTTGAGTGGTGAAACTCAACGCCGCACTTTGCCGTGTCACCAGAGCGAGGAAATGAAAATATTAAATCATATATAACTCATTTCTTTGAATGGGAATCGAAGGTACTTAATAAATATTATGTTTTTATTTAATAAAAAAAATAATACCAGTAGGCGTAAGAGTTTCCTTCATAACCTTTAATTGCACGGGTTTGTCGAAATTGTCGACTCCCTTTAACCTTTCTAGCACAGCGTCGACGATCCCCTTCCTATTGCACGCCATTATACCGACGTGGTCGCCGGGTTCGTATTTGAGTTCAGACTGAAATAAATAAATTATATTAAATGCATGAAAGATATAGTGAAGAAAGAAAGTAAAATAGTACTTTTATTGTACTTTGGCCTTTTTATAATAAAATGAACTTGTTATATTTAAGATCCATAGATATTTTCGTAATATGTTATGTGCTTATTTGATTAATATTAAAAATACACAAAAATTGGAATATATTTAATTTAAATATGTAGTAGAATAAGATGTCATGTTACAGTAAATTAAAAAAATAGTGTTCCCTATATTGTAAAAGACAAATTTTAGATGATAATAATTCACAAATAATATACTACTTAATAAAATACTTGCGAGGCATGTTGTGATAGAATGTGAGTGATTTAGTGATAGTGGCACATCACTCTATTGATATAACTTAACTTATAATGTTCGAACAAATTTCAACCGCATCATAAACAATGTTAGATAACCTTATATTTAATACTTACATCCGATTCCATATCAATAAATATGGTAGATCTATCATTAGTTGATTCTCCAAGATATTTATTTTCACTTATTTTGCAAGTAATAAAATTTTTTTTATTACTATATTCGAGTGCAGATTTCATATCTCTTTTACTATCAGTTCTACTGAATTTCACAGTTTCTTCAGTCAACGGTATTTTACCGAAAGCCTTCTTAGCATCTTTTACCATATCGTTTTCTTCTAGACAGAACGTTTCGCAAGCAACCTGAGATATAAAAGGTTTTTATATAAATTATGAAATGACTATTCATTTTATTTTAGCTTTTTTTCCTGTTTTCCGTTTATAGCAATGTATATAGAGGTAACCTAAACAATTCTCCCCAATTTTCGAGTCAATGTCTGTTGAATAGCGAAACTTAACGCTGTTTTTTTGTGGTAGGTACAAGGAAAAGAAAATAAAATTTATTCCACTGATTGGAAGTCGAACTCACACCCCACCTTCACGTTATAATATGTGCTCTTATAAGTTTTTTTCACTTACTCGTATTACATAGAATATCTTATAAAGTATTTACACTTACATGAAATATATTAGACGACCAAACACGAAACTGTTGCTCCTGCCCACACATTTCATCCCCACAGTTCACTTCCAATAGTCTCTCCCCTCCCAAATCTTCCAAAATTTTATCAACAGTTTTACCAAATTGACAATATTTTGGGTAAACACTAGACCCAAGAGCAAATACTGCATAGCATACGTTACTTAGTGGTCCTATGTTTTCTGCTGATGACGTCACTGTTATACTACCTAATATGAAATAAAATATAAATATTACATAAATATTGCAATATTTTGAAGATTTTTAGTGTTATTTTAGATTTAAAAAATATTTTAGCAGAGTAAACAGAGGGAACCTAGTGTTACGACACTCCGTTCTCCACTTTTTACCGAATTCTGAAGGCATTGCGTCTTGAATGGCGGATTTCTATTAAATATTTCATTTTCTCAAGTAGAAATCGAATCCACAAGGGCCACGACTGCCATCTGACTTTTTTACTTAATTTACATTTTCTCACATTTATTTCAAGAAACAACACATTTATTTCTAAAGTACTAAGTACTATCAGATTTACTTTTAATTAAAGATAACATTTAACTTACTCTTATTAGATTCTAGCCTCGACAATTGCCTTTTATAATCATTAACATTAGTTTTATTGGACTCCATACGTGAAAGCTGTTTCTTATATTCAATGCTGGGAGTCACACTGTTTGTACGCATTAGAGATTTTGGCGTCGGTAATTTTGTGGGGCTGTTAAAATAAATGTGAATATTATTATATATGCTGGAAAAAGAATTTAAAATATCGTGACGAATTAGTATAGAATTATAGGTTCAAATTACATTCGGAGAAATATTAAGTAATGTTTATAGTTGCATAGGGAACCTGTGAACCCAGTGGTAAGATATACCGTTCTCATGGAGACACTTCAGTTCTCCATTTTCCGCTATATTTTGAAGGGATTACGTGTTCTGTGGCAGAACTCAACGACGCTCTTTGCCTTAACACCAGAGCGAAGAAATGAAAATATTAAAAATTTAATTTGTATGCCCCTGGGCGACGACCATAAATTTTAATGACTTTAAAAGGCTTTCTATATTACTAAATACTCACCCAGCACTGTCAGTTTGATCGCCAGAATTCTTCTTCTCATTACACAGCATCTGGCAAAGGTGTTTAGCGAAACCCTGTGAAATACCATATTATTTATACTTAGAATTCAAAACATATGACTTCGCAAATAAATATGAAAAATAACACCTATTTTGTAACTACATATATATTGTTTAAATACGAGTTAAATGGATATATTGGGAATATTGTTCTATCTCATCGTTATATGTGGCTTTTAAGAATTTATGCTTTACTAGGCACCCGCTCGCGGCTTCGCTTGCTTTAACTACTGAATTATTCATATAATGTATGTTTGCAAAGCACTTAAGATAATGTGAAAATTAATTTAACCTTACTGCAACCCGCATTTTCGTAGTTCCAATAAGGATTTTCCAATTGTTTTTAAAAAAAACACACTTAAATAAATAACACAATTATAGATTGGAAAAATATTTTATAGATGATATTTGGGCGCCATTTTAGCACAGTGGCATAGTACTTAGACAGGAGAGTAGTGGTTATGGGTTCGATTCTTATTTTTCCTTACGTTTCAATGCTTGAAGCTAATAAAATATTGTATTTAATAAATATTTCTTTATAGCTCGATAAACGCCATTACTGATTATAGCGTTTATGTATTCATATTACACACACATAGACACACTCGGATAATTAGTTATAATAATTTTATAGGCGATATAAAATATATGAGTATAAACAACTTCTAGTTTTATTATGGTACAATAACTTAGGAAGTGAGAAGTGTAATTATATTTTACTTCTTATTCATAACTATAAATTCAATTAGTTTATTCAAGTAATTGTAATAGTTTTCAATAATTGCTCTTTGAATAAAAAAAAACTCTATTACTAAATAAAAAAGTACAATATAAGGCCAGTCGTGGCGCAGGGGTACAAAGTGTGACTGTAACGCGACTGGTTCTGGGTTCGATCCCCACTCGAGGAAATATAATATTTTTTTTAGAAATACAGAAACATATTTTTTGTATTTCTCATAGACAATATTTTTTTAATCCACACTTCCATATAAAAGTCTTCACGATTTTTAATCATTAAGAGATGTACATACTTCTCCATTAGCCGGTGGTTCGCCGTTGCCAAACGTTGAGGTGACAATCAACAAGAGAGTTTCATGCTCTATGGAGAACACATCGTACTCTGACATACAGTGAACCTGAGAATAATACAATAGTTTTTTTATTATATTTTTGAGGCTATAATCGCGAGGATTGCGGGTTCAATTTCCTATTAGGTTTTATTTTTTTCATAACTAGCAAGGAGTCCATTAATATATTAAATATTCTATAGGTTCAGTTGCAGCTTCTATTTAACATTTAATTGTGCGTATTTTTCAATCAATTTATTATTATTTATATGCACCACTTATATGAAATATTTTTCCACCTATCATTAAACAGTAAAAATATAAGTAAAAACATTAAAAAAGACTTACTTGAGCATTAAAAGCATGACCAAATATAGTGCCAAGTTCCTTAGCGTATTGTTCAGATTTGCCAGTTTCAGTCGCGTAGAGGATCGTCGCCTTAATTCTCTTAGAGAGCGCTTGTCCGAACAGCTTGGATGTAAATTTGACAGCTCGAGCTATTTGCTTGAAATGGAACTTTCTAGTTTTAGGTCTACCTTCGTCCTTGGTCCATTGGTGGGTTTTCCATGCTGGTTCCTGGTGGTTTAATAATTGTGTATAAATATTTATTACTATTTTAGTTTTTTACAATTTCTTTCTTATTTTACTTTTTTTTACTTTTTCCGGGATAACCAGGGATAACAATGGGACTCAAAGTCTTTTCTGAATTAAATGTTAAACTATAGCACATGGTTTTAAATTATACGTTCAATGCGTCCTCAATTTATATTTACGTAAAGATTAAATAGCTTAATTCTGAAAACAGAATATAATTTAGATTATAAGCCAAATTATTTACAAAAATGTCATCCAATTAGTAACATTTTGTTATTATTATTCATTATACAGATGATATATTCCATGTTTATTAACCAACTTACCTGATAATCGTACGAAGGCCTTATGTAATATAATGCCATTTCTTGATGGAAAACCGAAGTAAGCGATGACGACATCGGCGGAACTATCCAAACCCAGTCTGACGGACATCCTCCCCTGTTCATAAATAATAATTATGTTTATCAAATATATAGTAAGTAAAATTATTAAAACAGTTAATGAGAATTGAGTTATTTTAAATCCTTAAATTTCATTGAATCTGAAGGCGTCTACAGAGTGTCTCCCTGTGAAAATTGCACATGTGTAAAAACGCCATAGAGACCCAACGGCCCAGACTTGGTTAAGGTTATAGGTTTGATTCTCATTCATGGGAATGGACTGTTTTCATATCCTCACATAAAAACACGGCGTTAAGTTCCGTGACCCCATACGCAATTTCTTGAAAATTTTGCGGTGCGTGGGGAACGCAGTGTCTTAACAGTAAATGTCTTCTGCTTACCATGTTAAATGCGAGATATAGCAGAAAGCTAAAAAAATATTATCCATATCAAACACACAGTAAGAAAATTTTATTAATTGTATTATAACAATTAGGTAGGTACAATACAATTATACAGGAATAGTCAATAACAAATTATGGATTGCCATATAATCACACTATGTAATATTAAAAATGTAATGTAAGTTTGTTTGTTAAAGTTTCAAGCCAAAACTACTCAACCGATTATTACGCACAAATTCTTAGATAAATAAAGGACATAGACTAAAAAATGATATGAAGACAAAAAAATATTATTCTTTTTTTATATAAAAATAAGCGAGAGAAGCTACACAATTAATGCAAGATTGCAATTTATGACCATGTCTTTATTTGATTGATATTTATTAGTGTGAGGTCAAAAAATTGACTGTAAAATATTTTTTGCGAATTGATCCTCGTTCTTATTGTAAGTGCTTAAATAAAATTTCAATTGAAAATAACAAGGGAGAATTGGCTGTTACTGGTCTTCGACCTAAAAATTATCAAAATAAATGTAGGTATACCTAAAAATGGAATTTAATTTCCAATTGTACATAGGTTATTCATCTTCAGGAACAATTAAAATGCTAAGGAACACATTTTAACTAAATGAAAATATAAAAACAAGGTCAATTCCATCCATTAACCACCGGATTTCAAGGCAAAAAAGAATTAAAAAAAATTCAGGAATTATGTACGGGCGTGAATTTACTTAGAAAATAAATAAATGCCTCGACAACGTTATATAGTACTAAATACTTCAAAAATTTCGTAAATAAATGGTATATTGCAATATGTTTATTTTATAATATATCACAGTACACGGTCTCTAGAGTTATACTTTATATTTTTAAAGTAAAATTATATAAATATTGAAGACAGTAGAAGAACGTTTTACGATTTTAGCTTCAGCATATTCCACAAAATTTCATATTTTACATCAATTCGACGCTCTGCGATTCTGCAGTTATTTGCAAAGAGAAGCTTCGATATTAAATGTGCAATGAACAAAATTAAATTAGTAATATAAAAAGTTTTCTTTATATTATATATGTATACAAATTATTTCTATTATTATTTTATTAAATACTCTTTACTAATTATGTTATTATAAATTTTTTTAATAAAATTATTAAAAATATTTTTTAAAAAATGTTACCTGCTTTTGTTTTCGTTATCCAGATGTTTTATGAACTGCTCGGAAGCGGAATGGTGGTCCACTATAGACACATTGTCTCTGTGAAAGCTGTGCAGCACTGCAATGTTCACTTCCACTAACGCTTTGTCCTTCCATAGGGAGACGAATGAGTTTGTGTCTAACCCTAATTTTGTGGCTACGCTCTGAAAAATGTTATTGAAATTGTAAAAATGTACAATATATAATAAAAAAGTAAGTTCAATTGTGAAAAAAATAATTTATGTTTTATTTCATGTAATTAAGCTAAGCTTCGGAATAGTTCCTATCTTACTGAAGTAGTCGCCCTAGTGCAGTAGTGAGCGGCGAAACTTAACGCCAAGCTTTGCCTTTCCAGACCATGAAATAAAATTATTTTTAAACAATCTTTGTCCTAACTTGGAATAGAACCTTTAACCCATTCGCAGTCACGTTACATTATCTACAAATAGTATTTACTTTTTATTTATTTTTTTAACATATAGTTGAGCAAACCAAAGTTTTTGACAATCCCATTAGCCCATTTAAACAAAAAGATATGCAATAAAATGAACCTTTTCAAATCTATACTAAGACTTTGAGTTATTTTAAATGTAAAGAGCGATATTAAAAAAAGTCTTTTATGTAAAGTAATTTATAAAAGCTCGACTTCAAGGAGCTTTCTAACGATACCCAGCAAATTGAAGTAACGGAAACACAATAATCCCCACTCTATATTAGGACAGGTCTTTCAAAATTGAAAGCTAAATGTGAAATGAGTTTTATATTTGAAATGTTTATTTTATAAAGTTTTAAATATAAGAAATAAGTTAAATTTAAATTGTAGTTAGCAAATATTTTATAATTTAATTTTTAAATAAATACTAGCGGACCCGGACGCGGCTGCGCCTGCTTGAAATATAAGAATATAATTTCTATAGAAATATAATTTCAATCTAGATGAAATGCTAAAAGTGACTATTTTATTTATTTTCATAAGGATGAATATCAAAATGACGCGGTAACGCGGAACGCGGTCGCGAAGCGACGACGGTTGTTATTAACATCGCAGAATAAATTGCATGTCAAATTAGAAAGTACTTTAAAATATATTAGTTTATATGTGTAATGTTATATTATGTAGCCTATAGCACTTCTGAAGAATGCAGCTTTCATACAAAACAAAAACAAAGTAAATCGATCCAGTGGATCCAGAGATCTTAGCGTTCAAACAAACAAACAAACAAACAAACTCTTCCGCTTTATTATATTAGTATAGAAGTATAGATTATAAGCTTAATTTCTGAGATGGTTTCTTGGTGTATTATAAAAGATTTTTATTACGTGGCATTGCGTGTTGAGTGACGTAACTCAACGTACGTAATAAGAACTTTACTTCGACTATTGTAAAATAATAAAATTAACAATAAGAAAACACCAAAAATCAAACAGCCATTTATTTACAGCAAACTTTATGGAGGCCACAACAACGGTAGACGACTACCATACTATACATAAATTAACATATTCTTACCTCAATAATATTAAGTCTGTTAGAATCACACAAATTCCTGCATCCAATCTCAGTGCCCATGTACCAGCCGTTGAACGCAGTGCCCGTGAACTCCAGACCACCGCAGTCGAACCGCATGTTAGACACAGCGGGAAGGGCGTACCATTTGAGACCTAGGTCCTTGAACCAGTCGTATCTAAAAATTGTAATAGTAACGTAAATAATAATCATTTACACATATATGAGGCCGTCGTTATAAACACAATGGTTCGATTATCGCTTATGGGTTTGAATTATTTTTGTTTCCTGGCTCTGGTAGCAAGACAAAGCGCGTCGACCGACACTCAACAAGTAATGTCACGAAAATTGGGAGGAAAGTGGGGATGAGAGTGCCCTACACTAGGTTCCCTTTTCTTACCCTGCTATATCCATATAAAAAGATATCTAATACCCTCAATTTACGTAAAATAACAAGAAAACATAAGTTAATACACCTACCCACATATTTTGTAAAACAAATCTTACGCGTACATTAAGATTGTAAAACAACGTAATGCCGTTTAATATTTTAACCCAAAGTTCATGAAACATTTGCATCATTAATTACAACTTAAACCAAGTTTACACAATTCTATGAGTTTTAAGGTATTGAAATTACAAAGTTAATTTGTAGAGAGAATTAGTAAGTTAGAAACATTAGCGATTCTCTAAAGTACATTTAAATAGTCTGTAAGAAGTCATCGTGGTACAATACGATAGAGTCTGTTGCGATAATTGTGGATTCGATGTCTAATAACAGGTATGATTTTTTTCATTGCATCGTGAAGACAGGCGGCGTTAAGTTCTGCTGCCAATGCTATGTCTTGAATCCTCGGAGATAGCAGAGAAGAAATTGTCTCGACACGTCCATTCTGCTACGCTGTAGAGCTAGAACTATTCTTTTATTTATTAAGTTTTATTTTCACTTACTGTGGGTGTTCCATTTCAATTTCCATTATAATTTCACGTGGTATATCAAAATATTCGGGGTCTTTTCCGTCTGCTGACACCACTAAGGGTAGAACATCCCACGCTGTTCGAGGCGCTTTCCATCCAAGCTTCATGCATATCTAAAATTTTGTTGATATTTTATATATTAAGTTCGATAAAAATAGTGTATATAAACAATGAGGTTATAATTTATGTCGAAAATTTGAATATGAAAATAGCATTAGGTGATAATCAAATATATACATATACACATATTTATAAAAAAAACTAGATTACATAAAAATGTAAATGAAAAAAATCAAGCCTAAAGCTTGCAGAGGAACGGAAGAAAAATTCTAAATAACAGTCGGTTTTGGTCTCTCGGGTAATCAATTATAGTAGCCATTCATGCTCTTAATGAAAAAAAGGCTAAAAACTTTTCTGAAAACTAAAGAATCTTAGGTAAAAGTATTTTTTCAATAATATTTTTAAGATTAAAGATTTTTATTTAGTATCGTCCATCAATTTAATTACAAAGTTAAAATATGCTTGCGTGAAAGAACAAACAAATAAGTAACCTTCGTTACAAGGGAAAACGCAAACAAGTACCAGAATTGCGAAATAAATTAATCTTTATTAGGGTACCAGCGATTTTAGAATTAACGTAAGTTTTCGTATAAACATCGTCACTATTATGCTCGATTTGTTAAAGGTTGTTGTTGTCTTTTCTCTATTAAATCACTATTAAAGTCATTGAAGAAGAAAATTAAATTAGCTTCGCACTATACAGTATGATACACACAGCAGGATAGGTAAGGTAGTGTTAAAACACTCCGTTCCGCCGAATTCTGGAGGCATTGCGTTTTGAGTGCCGCTACTCATCGCGGCGCTTTACCTCGTTATCAGAAAGAAGAAATAACAATATTGAATATATCATTTTCTCGAGTGGGATTCGAACACACATCCTGCCGCGTTTACAATCGCACGCTTGTGCTAGTACTAGGCTGCAAATAATAGTATTTACGAGAAAATTATCCTGAAATAAAAAATTACCAGCGAATATCTTTGCCAATATTTTAACTATTATTAAATACTCATTACTCATTTTTATAACATCAATTTTAATATAATAGCACAGAAAAATAAAAAAAAACACATACCTCAGTAAACTCAACTCTAGCCGAGTCACCCAGCACAGTCCCATCTGGCTCGACGTAGCCAGCGTAGTTGATGAGTTGCGGATTCCATATCCTGTAGTCGTGCTTGCCGTCTGTACGTTGTGGAAATATGGTTATCGCCGACCTACAAATACGAATTGATAATTAACTTGTTAAACAACAAGCATATACATATACTAGCGGACCCGGACGCGGCTACGCCTGCTTGAAATATAAGAATATAATTTCTATAGAAATATAATTTCAATCTAGATGAAATGCTAAAAGTGACTATTATATTTATTTTCATAAGGATAAATATCAAAATGACGCGGTAACGAACGCGCTCACGTAGCGACGACGGTTGTTATTAACATGGCAGAATAAATTGCATGTCAAATTAGAAAGTATTTTAATTTATTAGTTTATAAGTGTAATGTGATGTTATATAGCCTATAGTACTTCTGAAGAATGCAGCTTTCATACAAAACAAAAACAAAGTAAATCGATCCAGTAGATCCAGAGATCTTAGCGTTCAAACAAACAAACAAACAAACTCTTCCGCTTTATTATATTAGTATAGATAAACATATATTTTGATAAAAAATAAATAGTATATTTTTAGCCTCACTGTTTAGACTATGAGAACGTAGACTTAAGACACTCCGTTCTCCGTTGAAATAAGATAGATATAAGACGTAAAGTTTTATGTAAGTGTATTTTTTATTCTTGACTGGCTAGTTTCTGAGATTAGCGCGTTTAACCAAACAAATTACCATTAGATATACACACAATCAACAAAAAAATAAATATTTACACCAAACGGGAATTGAACCAATGAATTTAAGTACAATCAACAATTTCTAAGTTTAACTTTAAAATTAAGCATATCAATTTACTCGCTGCCAGCTTTGTCTGTGTTAAATTACGAGTACTTGTAGTAGCGACGAGAGGCTAGCATTTTCTAAAAGAGTTAATAAGAGTTTAAATGGAAATAGTTTTAAAAAGTACTTTTAGTTTTTAGTTTTATGTTGTTTAGCAGTTAAGTAATGAAAAATTAAATCCAATGAAAAGATAAGTTTTAAAGTCATCCTGGAGTTATGGAACAGGGTTCGATTGTAAACGCGAAAGTTGGTGGTTCGATGCCCATTTGTGGAATTGTAGCACATAGTGGAAACAAATTCCATTTTTATTTTTTCTATTATATCTATCATTACAGAGTTTTGTTTAAATGAATTTACATCTATGATATTAATTGTAAAACTATGCAAAAATATCAACGCAACACTATTTATTTATATAAAAAAATCAGCTTCACGCTGTATCCCGCACACAGCAGGGTAGGCAGAGGGAACCTAGTGTTAAGACACTCCGTTCCCCACTTTCTGCCGAATTCTGGAGGCATTGCGTGATGAGTGGCAGGTTTTAACGCTGCGCTTGGCTTCGACACCAGGGCGAAGAAAATGAAAGTATAAACGTAAATAAATATTTCACTTCCTCGAGTGGGGATCGAACCCACAACCGTCACGTTACAGTCACACCCTTGTGCCGCTGGGCCTCTTATTTACATAAAATATGTAAAAAATGTTTAAAAACTAGATATAACTATGCATATAATACATTAAATAAAAAATAAAGTCAGGTCAGCCATACAAAATATACCCCTTTGTTTCACATAATGGGTGTATATAAAAAAGTTGTCCACCCATTCATTCATTAAGACAATTGTCAACTTTACCCTTCCTTTTAATTTGCTTTGTTATAACTTTCATTACGCGTTTTGTTTTGGGTAAAAGGAAACAAAAGGAAACAAACAGATATGTTAAAAAAAACTTATTGAGTGCTAATCCATTCATGTTTCTAATGATGGTTTCTTCGGAAACTATATCATTGTCATTATGTTATATTTTTTTATTATTTACATATTTACAAGTATTAAGTACTAATTCCGATTTTTAATGCAATGTAATAGTTAAAATTAATTTAATATTTTGCTAGGTAAACAAAACAAAGTTCGTTTGACAGGGTAGGCAGAGGGAACCTGGTAACCTAGTATTATAATCATCCGTTCCCATTAAGTTGCCTACTTTCAAATTCTGGAGGCATTGCGTGTTGAATGCAGCGGACGCAACAGAGAGAAAATGCATATATTTAATATCTAATTTCCCCAAAGGGGAAGCGAACCGACAAACATAGCTTTTAGAATCACATGCTTTTACCATTGCGCCACGGTAGCCTCAAGAATTAACCAACATAATATAAAGAAACCTCCTTGTCGGTCTTACAATTAATATTAAAAATATTTAATATAAATATTAATCTTATATAACGCATAAATCAAATTACAAAATGAAAAATGAAAAAAAATTCTATCATTTACTAATAATTTGTAACTTATATATATAAACAATTAAATCTTCATTAGAATTTGAATATTGACACTTTACTACTAATGATTCAATATTCATATTAATTGAACCAATGAAATAAATGACAGTAAATTCTAAACGCGGGTGGCGTCGTCTAGATATATTGCGTGACAATAAATCAGTATTGCCATACAAATGGGTTTGAGGAATATTATTCTCCAATATATAAATACCTTACCTTATGTTCCCTTTGTTTGTGGCGTACTTGATGTGATTGCAGAGAGCCTCGAACATGCCGCTCGCGGTCGTTACGGCTCTACAATCGAATATCTGTGAAAAATAGAATTTATTGCAAGATTTGTTTTGATTTTATTTACTTGGGAACCTTGGGAACCTCCGTTCCCATTAAGAGGTTCCGTTTCCCACTTTCCGTTGAATCCTGGAGGCGTTGCGAGTTGTGCTAAAATATCTCTTTTTCGTTTCATTTAGCCGAAAATTGATAAAAACTATTGAGGTTATAAAAAATACTTTTTTTAGTTAAGAGGCCATTACTTACATTTAACTGTGCAACATAACTAATGAAGCAAAAAGACTACGAAAACGTAGCCTCCTTGATGTGGCCTTAACTTATTTCGGGTACATAATTTGGGCAAAATATTTTTAAGAGTGAAAAGAGAGAGAGAGTGAAAGAGTGATGAATATTAAAATTTTATTATTTAGTTTAATAAGCTTAGGTCACAATACAAGAATATATATATAATAGAGCCGGACTTATGTAGCAGAACTCTTCAGAGGTTAATAGACCACTCTCCACATAAATCGCTCGAGTTAATACTCATATAATTTATAACTTCGAGCACATTTTTGTACTTTTCCGTGCACAATAAAAACGTATTTTCTAGTCTTTTTGACTATATAATTTTTAAAAAACTACTTAAATTTTACGCACGAATGCTATAATAATAAAAATAATAAACGAAAATATTTTCATTGACAACATTCATATTTATGCATTTAGCAACGATCCGATACCAATATGACTTTAATGTCTATTTTTCCAAGTAAGGAGTTCTTAACTGACCTTATTAAAACTTTACATGTGACTGACCAGTTGTGGTCAAAGGATATTAAGGACTACTATTTCTGACAAGTGTCGTTAATTAGTAAGTAGAGTCAAAATACTTTTTTTTTTATTGCAACTAAAATATTCAGAATTTAGAAACTAATATTGTTTTTCTAATAGTGTTTAAATATTCCACATTTATAAGTCAGTGGGGACAAAAATTTTTGCCGTTGTCATAAAGATATATCAAAAATATTAAGATAGTAACCATAAAATTTACTATAACGCCCATAACATATCAAAAATTATATATTATTTACCTGTAATTTTTTCCATTGTATTCTACCGATGCATCGTGATGCATTCCTCCAGGCTAATTTAGCTCCGAATACCAACTCTGACGTATTAAGCTGATAAGTGCCTTTCTGGTCCAATTCTCTTTGCACCTCTTGTAACCTTTTTATGTGGGCTTCTGTGTTTTCTCTAAATATAGTATATGAAATTAGTCATGAATAAATATAATAAATTATTTAATAATAAATTCAACAGTAATAAAGTCTTTGGAAATTATATTCTGGCGGTGGATAATTTGGTGAATAATAATAATTAAATTAATATAACATGTATTTATTTAATATGCTGTATAATCATTTTAGTAGTTAATAAACAATAATTGAATTGATTGAAAATTAAAAAGTACCAACCTGCGTATTGAAGAAAAATATTGCTTGAGAAAAGCTTGAGCTTCTTTGTATACTTCTTCCACACTTCTCGGTGTGTCGCCTCTGTTTGGAATGTCCATTATACTATTCTGGCATACGGCCGGTGTGCATTTTGTGTTCTTTAAGAATAGAAATTTTGTATTTAATTAATTGTCATAGGTAGGTACTAATATTTATTAATATATTTTGGTTTAGGTTTTGCAAAAGTAACCGAAATCAGAGATTTTTTGTTAGTTTCACGCTATTATTCCATACAAACCTTTTCACTTAATTTTCAAGTGACTAAACTTTCTTTTCTTACTTTATCTTCTTGCCAGAACGACAAAATGGCAATAATTTCATGTCTGGAGTGGGAATCGAACCCGCAACTGTCACGTTTACAGTGGAACTCATGTAGATACTTATAATCATATGTGTAAATTCTAAAACCTCTTGAAAAACCACACATTAATAGCTTAAATTTAGATACGAAGCTTGTAGAATGCTTTGAGCTTGGAGTATCCATTTTCTTCGCGTTATTGTACAAAAAGCCAAAAACCGCACGTTTTTACACTAGCATGCATTTAATAATTATCAAAGCTGTTATTTATAAAGTAAAAATTATGTTTTAATTATATAACTGTTTATTTTCAATTCTTATTTATTTTAGAAGATAGAGGGCAAGTAAATCCACCATTACTCTGTTTGACCATCTTGGAGTTCTTACTACTACTTATTATTGGAAAGACTGTCGTTTACATTCAAAAATATATTTTTTTATATTTTTTTAAGCACCACTATTCTTCTTATGTTATTGTTATATAACTTCATATTGTTTGTTTGTGGCCTTGAGACTAATTCAACATCACGTTTCATTGTTTATTCCTAGTGGAAATATCGTTTTACTTATATTAAAAATTCCATGAAAATACAATTGAGATAATAGATCATTAAATGTACTATAAAATTTCAATTGAAATCCTACCACGATTTGTTTTCTTTTTTTCAATAATACATACTATTGAATGAATATTACTAGCCGAAAAATAGCTATTTACTTTTTGTCTCAAAACAACCAAAACCTAATTCCAAGCAACAGTAATTAGTTGGCTGGCACTTAAGAAACATGACATCAGCATCTGCTAATCAGGTCTACATTGTCGCGAACTCCTCGGGGACCTGTCGTCTGCAAGATTCAGCGCTCATTGGAGCTCGGTAACTAGATTGACCATATGATGAATAATTTATATTCGTAATTTGCGTAAGTTGTTTAGGTATATTATTTTTTTTATACTTTTGAAGCGAGAGGTCGTTGTGGCGTAAGTTCTCAAGCGTTTGGCTGTAAGAGCAACGGGTTATGGGTTCAATTCCTATACGCTGAAATAAAATAGAATTTAATATAACTTTTAAATTCGATATTTTACATTTCTTTATTCTTTTTGTATACTCTATTTTATATTATGAAAATTATGTACTCTCGTATTCTACTTTGTTTCATCAGAACAGTATACTTTACAAATATAAGCCTTGGTATTTTCTCTTATTCGGTGCTGAACAGTAAATTGACCTCATTAAGTGAGGAACGGAGTGTCTTACCACTAGGTTCCCTCTGCCTACCCTGCTGTATGCGGGATTCAGCGTGAAGCTGATTTAATTTTAATTTTTTTTTACATATAAAAAATAGACAAATAACACAAACACAAATTCATAGCAAGATTATAACATCATTTTATAAGCAACATTCCATAATGTAGAGAGTAATTACGTAGCAACAAACATCAAAGCGTTTACAATGCATTAGAATTAACTCCGCGGAAATGACGTCCACAATTGATACGAGGAAAAATATGACGAGTCGTGTCACTCTTTTGAATTCTATTTATTGAAGGTTGATAATTATAGTTATCGCAGATGGCTAGTTTATTTAGAGATTGTGACTGTTATACTTGTTGATAGTGTATTTGAATTTTAAATGAATCAGTCAAGTTTTCTTAGTAAGTGGGGATAGTGTGGAGGTAGGTTTGTTATTAGAAACAAATTTAAATTGTATTTAAAATAAGTTCATTTAAATAAAATTATTTTTTAGCAAAAGTAAACAAAAATGTTTTATTGTATATGGATTGTACATCTGACTGTTCAAACATTATACCTCAATACATACCTATTTACGTATTAAAAATTTTTTGAATCTTTTAATACGTAAGCGATACATTATAAAAAAAATTGTAAAAATATTTACACTAAATGAACCGAATAATAAATAGAGATAAAACTTTCCGTCCAATTCTAATGATTTACAAAATGTTGAAGATAGAATTTGTCATTAATGAAGAGCGAAATGCACATTGTAGTTAAATATTTTACATACTGTGCCATAACTATTCCTAATGTATGTAGTGTCTCATTAAATTGCTACATTTAGAGGCACTAAACGTTATAGCCTGTATATATCTCGAAACATTAACATTTACCTTAATTAGTCGTAAACCTTGCATATTTAAGATAAATACAAAATGATTGTTTGATCACCATTATATCGTACTATAAAATCAACGGCAAAGGTCTCGTTCAAAAGTGATATAAAAAGTAAAACAATCTTTTCAATTTCTATGTATGTATTAATAAAATGCCAATAAAATCGATTTCGAAAATCAGAAAATCGGTTGATTTTGCTTGTAGCTTTAGCATAGATTTAGAATTAAAAAAAAAAAATCTCACTTTATATGATTTTTGTTGTAGATTAAACCTACTATTTTTGTAAGCTTTTACAAAATATACTTTGCATTTGTAATATTATCGTGACATTAAGGAATTTAAATGTTTATTTAATATTACAATCTTAATACGTTTCCAATCCGGTTAGCGACCGCCGTGTTTATTGTTTGTTATTGATATTGATAATACGCTAAATACCTATGTTTGAAATAATTCAAAGAATTTTCGAAATAAAACATGTTAGAATATATATTAGGTAGCTAGTACACATTTTCTCTAAAAAAAGAAAATTGGCTAACGAAGAAACTTAGCGCCGCGTTTGTTATTATCAAAAATACCAGGTAAAAGTATAATACATATATGAAAATGATTATAATTTAAATATAATAATTTCATGAGCAGGAATGCAACTCGTAACTGTTACATGTAGAAAACACTACACCACTACGCCATAAGAGTCATGTCATATCACCTGATTCTCTTTGTCTACTCGCAAAAAAAAAACAAAAAAAGTAGAGTAAAAAATATCAAACTACCCACAGCTTTTCGAGTTCAGGTAAAAGAGTGAATGTGAAAAGAGAATTATGAATTTGCCTCTGTACGTGATTTGCGATTGGTTTTTCTGACATTTTATCGGATCCATATTCGAAATAATACAGTACCTCTCTTTTTATTTATTTTTATAGGCTTCAAACTTTCTTTGTATTAAGTTCTGTGTTTTATAAAAAGGTGATGTAAATTACATAAATACATAGATGGCCTATTTATTTGCATTTTTAAAAAGTTTCACTTTAATTAGACATAATATTATGCAACGATTTAAATAAAATACAATCACGTCATTTTTCTAGGCATTTCGTGTTGCGTGGCGGAACTCAACGCCGGGCTCTAGCCCCGATGCTAGATCGAAGAAATATAAATATTAATAAATAATAATTAATTATCTCGAACCCACAACCGTCACGTAATAGTTGCATCAAATGTGCAATATATGCAAACATAGAATTACAGTAATGACTAGGTACATAATTATATGTTAATATTATTATATCAGAACTCAGATTTAAAACGCAGTTAATATATTCGTGATGCTTATTAAATATCGCTTTTTGTATTGATATGAGCTAATTAAATGTATTGTATTATGTTTACAGTGATTTTATATACATGAATTAAATTAATTCTACAGTTTTAAATAGAATATTAATACCTATTTGTATATTCGCTCTAGCACCAAGGCAAAAAAAGCGAAACCTCGAAAAATTAGTGTTTTAACACTAGTTTCCTTCTGCCTACCCTGCTATATACTGTATACAGCGTGAAGCTCATTGTTTCTAGCTACAGATATGAATAAAACATAGAAATCCCATAGTATATTTGGCCTGAGCTATAGTGAAACCTCGGCTAACTATCAATTGTACTGTATTTTGTGTGTTTATTGGTTTATTAAGTCCAAGCCAATCAACCGCCTGTCTTGTCGATGTCGACATGCACTGACAGATCCATATAAAATATTGATTGGTATGCGTTTCAACAACTAACAAGTACTGTACTACTGTAGTCTTATTTTAATTAGTAATTAATAATTGATATTAATAATAGTATCGCAGTGGTATAGTCATACGGTGTGAAGCTAAAAAATAAATTACGTTAATATTAAGTTTTATTTTAATTTAAAAGCTACTTACCGGTAGGTATATAATGTATCTTTAATTTGGAAAATTTAAGTCGAATTAACTAAAACTCAAATTACAACCATTAGAAATATTTTAACGACTACAGATAAAATATTGCGTTAATCATATTATTGGCGCCAAAATTGGTTAGTTTCTTTTTTTTTATTAATTGAAGGTTTTCCTACTATCTAGCCAGTTTTACGTATTTTTTTTTATTTTGTCTAAAATATTTTTAAAAAATATATATATTTAAAAAATGTTTATATTGAAGGTATATAAGGTTACTGTTTTTTTACTCGGCGAATGTTAGCTGCAAGGTTTCAACATTTTTATCTATTTAATGAGAGCAAAGTAATTGCTGTCAAGATGGTCATTTATAATCCCTATTACTATGTAGTTGGAAGCGCTCATTAATTATCTTCATCAAAATTATAAGAAAAATATTACGTACATTCATCTCACAGCGCTCCGTTTTAGTTTACTTCATATTTTATTATTTCGATATAGATTCTTTTTATACTAAAATGCTATTTAATTTTTAAAATTAAAAAAAAACATATCACCATGAAATATAAATTATTATAAATTATTATATTCTTATTTAATTTCAGAATAATGAAGTTTTATAAAATCTTTTAACAGGCTATGCACTCAATAGAATGGTACAAACATATTATCGAAGTTATAATTGACTAGAGCACATAAACGCTAATTAAATTCATAACAAATTTAACACTCTACCAATGCACTTGTATTTAATAATATTATAAATAACTCTTCATGAAAGATGTGGGACCTCCCGGATACCCAAGAGCACATGAGAGCCAATGATCTAACCGCGGAGGACACAAAAGACCGTGCCAAGTGGAGTAGGTTGAGTAGGAAGGCAGATCCTGGCAATAGCCTAAATTAAATTAATGCCAGGAGGAAGAAGAACTCTTCATGAAAGACAACATTACGATATTTACTTAAAAAAATAAATAGATATACGATTACCGATTACCGTTATCGATTTAAACAAACCGATATAATAAAAAAAACATATAGGCAATTTTACAATGACTAATCTAGTTCTATTTCCAATGATAAATCAAAGCAAATCGTGACTATACAAATGTTCACTATACTATATTATATTTATAATTGGGTTCAGTGTACTTTCGAGACACCGTTATTAGCTGGAACTAGCTACTAGTCAAATTGACATTTTAAATTGTCTTAAAATAATAGACAGTCTCGAAACGCCATATTTCGAGAAATCAATCAATCAATAATAGACATTGACATGCTTCCTCGAAAATGACCTTGGACGAGTAAATGACTATGTTTTTAATAATAACTAAACCGTTGTGGCGTAGTGGTTGAGTTCTGTCAACATGTAATATCTAGAAGATTCGGCGAAAAGTGGGACACGGAGTGTTTCAACACTACTCTCTAACGTTCTCTTTGCCTACCCTGATATTGGTGGGTTACAGAGGGAAGCTAAAATTTTAAAAAATACTGTTTTTGCTTGTTATATGTCCTAAATTATTACAGATTAACTTTGAATACTTGTACGTAATGTATTTAAAGAAATACTAAGTAATTGTACTCGAATGTAATTTTATAAAGTAAATTTTAAAATTTAATATTCTTTTATACAGATTTCAATTGTAGAACGATTCTTTGTTTAATTCATGAAATTTTTAATGAATTAAACATTCACAAAGAATTTTTTCTGCTATTATAAAAAAATCACTACAAACGTACTTCATAAAAATTTATTATTAATATAGTACGAGAATAATATGCTATTAACATAAACTTTCAATTACAATATAAATAAATTATAAGCAAAAAATCATTTTTAGAAAAAGCTTTTATTTAAAAGCCCTAAAAAGGAGAAAATAAAATTTGTCTTTTAAATATTAACTATCAACTTATAACCTCATTGTACACAATTTATATGATCATAAAAGCTTGTCGCGCGATTTACTTGTGTAACTAAACTAGTGCTAATTTAATTATGTAAAATCTGCTAAGTTTCAATTTTTAAAGTTTCAATTTAATTAAATATTGATTAACGCGACAAGCTTTTATGATCATATAAATTGTGTACAATGAGGTTATGAGTTGATAGTTAAAATTTAAAAGACAAATTTTATTTTCTCCTTTTTAAAGCGTTTAAATAAAAGCTTTTTCTAAAAATGATTTTTTGCTTATAATTTATTTTTTACTTTTTAGTTACCACTGGCTAGGTTTCTCACACTAGAGACATGTACCACGATTCCTCTTCTATGGTTAGGAATGCTGTTGGCGACACTAGACCCTTCCCGATTACAGTGGGGGTTCACCAGGGCTCGACTCTTAGTCCGTTCTTATTCAATGTAGTGCAGCCTCCATGGCTGATGATGTATGCCGACGACATAGCACTCATTGACGAGAACCGACTGACGCTGGAGCGTAAAGTGAACCTCTGGAAGGGTACGCTTGAGAACGGCGGTCTTAAACTAAATGTGTCGAAGACCGAGTACATGGCCTGCGGGAGCCCGGACTCGAGCACGATCCTTATAGGTCCTGAGCCAGCCGTTAAGTCAGAAAAGTTCAGGTACCTTGGATCCGTTATGCACGAGTCTGGAGGCATCGATCACGATGTCCATGGCCGGATAAGTGCTGCCTGGGCCAAATGGCGGGAGGTCACTGGTGTGGTCTGTGACCGAAGAAAACCGCCAAGCTCAAGGGACTGATATACAAGAGCATCATACGACCGGTTCTTTTATACGGCAGCGAATGTTGGCCAGCACTATCTCGGCACACTCAGGAGCTTCACGTCACGGAAATGAAGATGCTGAGGTGGATGTGCGGCGTAACGCGGTCTGACCGCATACGCAACACATTCGTTCGAGGTAGTCTTGGGGTCCGTGACGTAGCGGATAAGCTCCAAGAGCGCCGCCTGAGATGGTTTGGCCACGTTACGCGCCGGTCTAAGAACTATGTCGGATGCAAGTGCCTTGCTATATCAGTTCCTGGAGTGAGACCTCCTGGACGCCCAAGGAAGCGCTGGTTGGATGTCGTGATGCCGGATATGAGAGCCAATGGTCTAACCACCGAGGACGCAAAAGACCGCGCAAAGTGGAGTAGGTTGAGTAGGAAGGCAGACCCTGGCAATAGCCGGGATTAATGCCAGGAGGAAGAAGGTTTCTCACACTAGATGTCATATTATTTTTCTAATTATTCTCGGCAAGCCCTTTCATTTGATACCCGTATTGCAGATGTGCATAAATAATAACTATTCCGCCATCTTAGATGTTCCGCCATATTGGATTTAGAAAAACGTCACATTTTTCGAGTTACTCTCAACGAGCCCTTTCAATAGATATCCATATTGTAGAAGTAGACTAAAATTAACTATTCGGCTATCTTGGATGGTCCGCCATATTGGATTTAGAATGACGTTAGATTATTTTTCGAGTTGCTCTCAATGAGCCCTTTCATTTGATATCCATATTGCAGAATTGCAAAAATAATAACTATTCGTTCATCTTGGATGGTCCCCCATATTGGATTTAGAATGACGTCACATTATTTCCCAAGTTGCTCTCAAGAAGCCCTTTCATTTGATACCCATATTATAGAAGTGCATTAAATATAACTATTCCGCCATCTTGGATGGTCCGCCTTATTAGATTTAGAATGACGTCACATCATTTTTCAAGTTGCTCTTAAGAAGCCCTTTCATTTGATACCCGTAATATACAAGTGCATCAAAAATAACTATTCTGTTACTTTGGATGGTTCGCCATATTGGATTTAGAATGACGTTACACTATTTTTCCAGTTACTCTCAACAAGCCCTTTCATTTGATACCCATATTATAGAAGTTCATGAAATATAACTATTCCGCCATCCTGGATGGTCCGCCATATTGTATTTAGAATGAAGTCACAAACCTTATCGTGCATTGTCATCCAAACCAATCGTGTATACAAAATTTCAGCTCAATCGTACGAACATACCTTTCATTATATGAAAGCACAAAAAACTTGAATCGTGTCAATTCTATTGGATTTCAAGTGATGTCACATTATTTTTCTAATTGTTCTCGGCAAGATCTTTCATTTGATACCCATATTGCAGAAGTGCATAAATAATAACTATTCCGCCATCTTAGATGTTCCGCCATATTGGATTTAGTATAACGTCACATTATTTTTAGAGTTACGGTCAACGACCCATTTCATTTAATATCTATATTGTAGAAGTAGACCAAATAGATACTCGGCTATCTTCAATATCCTCCTTATGGGATTTAGAGTGACATCACATTATTTTTCGAGTTGCTCTCAACGAGTCCTTTCATTTGATACCCATATTGTAGAAGTACATTAAAAATAACAATTCCGCCATCTTGCATGGTCCGCCATATTACATTTAGAATGACGTCACATATTTTATCGTGCATTGTCATCCAAAGTAAACGTGTATACAAAATTTCAGCTCAATCGGTTGACGATATCTACTTCAAAATTGAGCTCTAAGATTTCACCCGAACCCACATACATACATTGCAAGTTAAATAAAAGCTTTTAATAAAAACATTGTTTGCAAATATTTAAATCTCGAATAACAATTTTATGTGTAAATTTTGTGTAGTACAAAAATGACTTGATGTGATTGTGGGTTCGATTCCCATTCGAGGAAATGAAAAATTATATATTTCCCTACTCTAGTAGCGTATATATCGAAAGTAAAACGGAAAACGGAGTAAATTGACACCTAATTATATCTGCCTGGTGTGCGGTACAAAACGTGAAACTGATTTTTTATAGAACTATAACCTACCTTTCAATAAGTAGATACTCGACATAATATGTCATATCTATAATATCCGGTTATCTCAACTAAACGTATAATCGTGTATCTAACCCTATTTATTTTTTGGTCTATCTATCTTGTTTACATCGTTCATAATTACATTTATCATTGTTCTAATAATATAAAAGCTTTTTATATTATAATTTTTGTATTACGAAATCTTACTTATATAGTACGTTCTACGTATGAGAAGTCTGTACCTACTTGGAATATGTTTACCAATGAATTGTTTATATACACAGCTATGCTCAAAATCAATATTGAATACTTTGCATTATTATTTTTACGCTAGTGGCGCAGAGCCACAAAACGTGACTGGAGACGCGACGGGTTCTGGGTTCGATTCCTACATTTTTTTCGGGTTCTAGTGTCGAGGGAAAGCGCGGCGTTGAATTTCGCCATTCTACACGCAATGCTTTCGGAATTTGGCGGGAAATAGAGCACGGAGTGTCTTAACACTTAGTTTATTCTGCCTACCCGGCTCTGTGCAGGATACAGCGTACGCTAAAAGAAATATAAGAGATCATAAGAATATCTATTTCAAGCCAACCAACTAACTATTAGAAATCCCAAAATAAAAAAAATCTATGTGAAACGTGACTGATAGGTGTAATAAGTAACAATGAAATTCGATTTATAAATACGTTGAACCTTATATTAACTGCGCCCGCGCAGCCAGTCGCAGGGTTTTCCCCGCATCCGCTTAACTCAGGTGATTGTTCGTCTGTGGATCGTCTGTTTCTGGAGCATCTTTCTTTTTTTTACTTGTTTGAATACAATACAAAATTATACTGGCTGGTTCTTTTTACTTTAATGTTTCTTGGAAGCATTTTAAATTTAAAGCTATTCGATTTGGTTATTTCTTATTTTTGTAAAAAAAAAATAAATTGAAATGGCGACTTTCGTCTGTAAAATGTGTAAGTTTGATGTTAAATAACTAGATTTCGTAAGAAATACGTTAAAATTAATATTTATATATGATATTTTAATATTATATTTATTTAGTAGTATGTACCTACCCAAGACACAAATTTTTACTAATTTAACTACATATATATTAAAAGAATAAGGAAAACTTTAGCTCCTTTTTTCGAATATTTATAAGTGTTAACTGAGTAGTGCACTATGTGAATGTTAAATAAATATATGACCAATACATATCAAATGATATTTATTATAATAGCCGAGTATGCTTGTATTATATTATGTATATATAATAAATACCGCCCGTATCATGTATAATAAAAACCGTTGTGGCGCAGAGGCACAAGGGTTCGGCTCCGACGGTAATGGGTTTGATTCCCACTCGAGATAATCCTTAATATTTTCACTTCTTAGAGAGCCAAATGACGTGTTTAATGAGTTTGGTGACCGGTCAGGTCGGTTCATCAGGTCAGTTACCACTAAACTCGTCATTTGGCTCTCTAAGTGTATAATAATTAATTATAGTGTTCTAACAAGTAGTTCGGAAAACTAGTTCATTATTTAATACTATGTGTCAGTCGGGCTTTGTTAACAAATTAGCACTTAGACTCGTTCTCCGTCCGTTCTCACGACCGTGAGAGGTCTTTCAGGAAAAGTTGCGTGATATTATGAAATTCTTATATAAATTTGTTTTTTTTTATTATGAAACTAGAATTTCTATTCGACTTTGAGTACTTGCTACACTAATAAATAAGCATGTAATATAAATAAATCTAAATCTTGAATAACTTTTATTTTTGCGGCAAAAGGGGTGTAATTCTCCCTAGCATTATAATATTTTTTTACACATTTAATTATAAAATAATAAAAAAAAAACACATAAAAAGTGAAATTAATGACTTACATATTTTGTAGATACAGGTCTGTGAAATTAGACTTTTCATTTATATAACAACCAAATAGGTACAATGGATTATTAATAACTAAACTTTCTACAGCACATATCTATGACATTATTTCTTATATAAGTTTATTATCTTAAAATTGAAATCTCTTTGCGGCCCGCAAAGGCCGATTGGTTTCTTTTCGAGATAGCATCCATCATTATCTCAACAAGAGTGCTTGACAGGTATTATGTTACAGAATCAGTTTAATTTGTTTAAGAGATTAAATTAAAACAAGCAAGACTATATGTAATGTATGTTACCAGATCAATAGATTAAAGGTTAAGCAGAGAACACATAGTGTTAAGGCACTCCGTTCCTCACTTCTTACAAAATGAAAAACTTAAGCCCGCAAAGTTAACCTTTGCAACTTTTATAAAAAGTACTTCCCGTTGACCTACAATCCTGGAATTGGTACTGAATCTTCAGTGAGTAAATCCGACTTGCACTTGACTGGTTTTATTATATCCATACGTATAACGTTATGGATTCCGCCTCATCAACACTTGAGAAACCATATCGTCAACAGTAATTTTATCTTTAAAACACTTTGAGATATCGAGATAAATGGAAGACCAGATTACAGATAGTCTGTTTATAGATTTATACAAATATATATAAAAATATAATACGTACTATACCATAAAAAAAATATTGCATTATATTTTTTTTATTGTGTTAAGTAGTGGACATCACTCACACTCGTTTTCTTACCACACCTAGGAAATGAAAATAATTCCCTCGAGGGAATTGAAGCCACAAACGTCATATTTACTGTCACTCGCTGTGGCACTACGTCACAATAGCCTAAAATAAAATATAATTTTAAGATTTTTAAGCCTCTAAATTGTAATTAAGAATATATATATTTTTTAAATTGTCTAAGATTTAATTTCGTATAATAAAGGTAGAATTTTAAAATATACATATTTATTTTCAATTTTTATACCTTATGTAATACATAAGCTATAAAATTACTTAGAAAGATCACAATCATCTTCGAGCAATCATTAATCCGTTGGAAACGTGACTTAAAATATCAATAACATAATTTCTGTAAAATCATCATTACCTTAAACGGATTAGTTTCAACTGAACGGTTCTAAATTATAATGACATGGTAAAAAAACGACAACCTTCATGTTAAACAGAACGGGAAACTAGTTTGCTGTTGATCATTGAGCACAGGTTCAAATAGATTGAAAATAATGTTTTATAAAAAAAAATACATCCCAATCCTTGAAGCTAATTTAAAAAAAAAATCTAAAGCACTCTGATAATATAAAATCCTGAATCCACTTTTCTCCCTAACTTTAACCTTTAACTATGGACGTGATTTTTTTATAACATACATATGGACGTCGGGACTGTCAGACCAGTGTATTTATTGGTCATATTCCCGCTATTTTTTAAAGGAAGAAGACAATTTTATGTTTTAGTTTACATGAATAGCCTCAAATCAAACAAAATCAATATAAATAAAATCGCTTTTTATT